>JALGQZ010000014.1:12642850-13082850 GCA_023105745.1 Austropuccinia psidii
ATTATCCCTTCCTTGTGAATATTGTGAGTAATAAAGACAATATGAAACACATTTAAAGAAAATAATATTTATTCTGATTTATATGGGTCTCAGTTGATTTAAAATTGTACATATACTTTAAAAACAATCATTCAAAAACTAGTTTGTTATATAAGTGGGGAAAACACAAATATGATATATGCATCAAGAAATTATTCAAACAACTGAATATCCTCCTTAAATGGTGTGTGAAGTATCTAAAAAGAACAATAGAAGAAATTTATGGTGGATAATTTTGTTTGAAATATTTTAAGTTTTGTATAAATGGGCTTAATACATAGAGGCTTCTCATTCAGAAGAAATTCATACAGAAATGTTGGGAAATAATGTGAACCCATGCCATGAGCCTGTCATTTGGAGTATAAGGGAAGATCAAATCCCTCTAAGGTTACTTCACATATCTCTGTAAAGGAATTTCATTTACCTATGGGGAGGAATTTTCATTCAATAATTGATTTTATTGGTGAATGGTGTATATGAAATGTATGAATAAACAAACAAAGATCATGGTAGATCTGTAATCTTCTATCCTAATTGAGCAAAATTCTAAATATCCAAACCTGTAGCTGAAAGTATCTGAAGAAATATTTCAAGGTTAGAACCAAGGTTGGGAATCAAATTGAAAGCAGGTTGGGCCTGCTACCCTCTCCGGCGGGGATAGCTTTTTTTCATGGCAAGTCTGGATAATGAGCTCACCCAGTTTCTTGCAGAGCCCCCAGAGCCCAAGACAACCAATATTCTGATATTTTGGAAGTACCAACAAACAGTTTTTCCAACTCTTGGCTTGATGGAACACAAATTCCTTTCTATCCCAGTCATCAGTGCCCCTTCTGAGCATGTGTTCTCAGGAGGGAGGAAAATATTTACTTATCAGCAAGATTCCCTCTCTCCAATGAAATCTGAACAGTTGGAATGTGTTAAAGATTGGGCTCATACCTTTGGCCCTCTTTACTCTGATGACTAGTGTTTTTTTCTTTCATATTTTTCTGCTATGTGTTTCATTCAATTCCATAACTAGTAACTACAAATTATTCCTGCAATATAAATGTGGCTGGTCCCTGGAAGTACCCTTCTTCAAAGGGGTTTCTGGAAAAAAAATCCACCCCAGGTACCACCTCCTAGGGGCAATACTGTGGGGATTCCTCTAAATGTTCCATTTGAGAGACAGGCTTACCATATAGCCTTCTTATGATGTGTATGACACATAGAATTCTGTAAAAATCCTTTATAAGACCCCCATACAGGCCAAAATATGATGTATTGAAGGATAAACAGGCTACTTTATAGAACTGCTACCTCATATTCAAGGATATGGGAAAGTATCCCACAATTGTCAGGATGAGTATATGTAGAAGCAGTAATTAGGCTAGTTACAGCTTTAACTGTGACTGTGACATGGAAATAAAGTGATAAAATAAAGGTTTTTATTGATAAGAAGGGTTTATAAATGAAATGAAAGGGCTTTACTATTTTGCAATAGTGGTGGTGAGTGCTGTTGAAAGCCCTGGATGCAGCTTTACCTGTTGGATTACAATAATAAAGACTACCATACTTCCAAATTAAGAGTATACCTGATTATTTTCCAAGAGTATAACTGTTTTTGACAGTTTTACTACGTAGGAATTCAAGACCAGGATGAGGAAAGCAATTCTGGCTGTGAAAAGCCTCCTTTTTATCCTGAAATGGGGTGGAAAGGGTGCTAGACCTTTCCACATAGGGGAAGTGAAGATTTTTTCACTCTCTGAGACAGGCTTGTGATTTGCAAAGACCTGCATAGCCTGTATTGGGCTCAGATGTGGCTTTGAAACCACATATGGGCAGTTTTCACCAATACAGGGTGAAAATTTTCATCTGGGGACCTCACAGCCTGATTCTGACATGTATGACACGTAGAATGCTGTACAGAAACTGTATGGGACCCCAGTATTGACTGAGATATGAGGTATTGAAGTAAAAACAAGCTCCTTTGTCTGTTTGACACCTCATATTCATGATTATGGGACATTATCCCATGGTAAGGCTGTATATGACAGCAGGTGAGAATCTGACCTTAAAACAGCCATAACTTTGTCAATTATTGAGATATCAACCTCAAAATTGGTGCAGTGTCTTTCCCTTTGTGTGCTCTACACAATGGTAGCTCATTTGATATGGCTATCATTAAATATGGCAAAGTTACCCCATGTACAAGATGTTTGTACATTTGTGTGGTTTAGGCAAAAAGCTGTATTGAGCTTATTTGCCCCATAACTTTTGTTTTAGTTGAGCTATTGGGAAATGAATGAAACCATCAGATAGCACTGATTTTTCTTTTTTCAAAAAGACCCCACTTTAGGTATCTCACGCTAAAACTGCAAAAGTTAGATGAGAGGTGAATGTTTTGTTCACCCTTATTTGGCCTGAATTTGGCCATAACTCAAGTAATACTGGTGCTAGCTCAGTTTTTCTAGTACCATTGGATATCCCTGGCTTAGAGATTAATTTTGAATACCCATTTGATGGGGTTAAGCCTCTCCTTCTGGAATTTAGATGAGAGGTGAAAATTAAGGTTTATGCTCAGCAATAACCTTGAGCAGGAATAACTTTGTTATTCTTTGTCCTATGGTGATGGGACTTATATTTTCAGAAAGGGGTGAGTTTCCTCTTCCTTTTGATACCTTTTGAGCTGATTTGGCTCAGCTCCATGTTTTGGTGGTATCTTGGCTATACCATTGGTTTATGGTATTTTGGCTGTCATGCTTGTGCTCTGGTTTTGAGTCACAGGCTGACATACCCTCCCTATAAAAAAGGCTCATCATTGATGAGACTGTTCAGTCCTCCTAGAGGCTCTGAATCTCCTTAAATGAAGGTTCCCATCTGGTATGGCATCTTCTACCAACCACTTGTCTTTATCAGATGTTTGGTTCTTGAATCTGACTAAATATTGTCTTTGATCCTTCCCATTACGTCTGATCTTCCTGGTCCTGGGGAGTCCTCTACTTCCACTATTTCCAGTGGTGTGAGGCTCTTCTTCCTGGAGGGGAATTTACCCTCTTCTGTTTGGAAGTATGGCTTGACGAAACTCACTGGAAAGACTGAGTGTTTCCTGGAAAACTCCTCTGTGAGCTTGAATTCCACTGCATTCTTGCCTACCAACTTAATGATAGTTAAGGGCCCTACAAATGAGTCTCTCATCTTCTTGGGTCCTTTAAGATTGTTTAAGTTTAGTGTAGACACTAACACCTGGTCCCCTTCCTTAAAGTCAGGTTCCATGTGTGTCTTGTCCCACCTATGCTTATTATAATCTTTTGCCTCAGCTATGCATTTAGCAGCTGTGTAACAATCTCTCTTCCACATATCATGGAAGTCTTTGGCTGTGGGGTGGATGGTCAGAAGATTCTTCTTCAAGTGATCCACAGGCAACAAGGAATTCCACCCTTTCTCTACCAGTGCAGGTGTTTTTCCTGTGGTAGAGTGCTGACTTGTATTATAAGCCAGTTGGACAACTGGTAGAAGGGTAACCCAGTCATGGGCATATCCCTCATGGTCCTTATATTCCATGCCATAGGCACAGAACCTTCTAATGATGTCCTCCAGTTTTTGGATCATCCTCTCAGCTAGGCCATCTTTTTGTGGATGGTAAGCTGTGGACAAAGCAAGCTTGGTGCCAAGAATGTCATACAAGTTGGTCCAAAATTCAAAAGTGAATTTTGGGTCTCTATCACTAATGATGATCTTAGGGACTCCACAGGTAGATATAATATTATTCCAAAATAACAGAGCAGTATCCATGGCTGTGTCCTCTTTATGGCATGGTAGACACCTCATACTCTTGCTGAACCTATCAACTATGATCAAGCAGGCATTGTAGTTTTCTTTGCCTCCTGGGACAAGTCCTGTAACCTGGTCGATGTTGATGGTTTCCCATGGGTTTTTGGGTTCTTCTATATGTTGAAGTAACCTATACTTCTTCCCATGTTTCCTATTTGATTTTTGGCATCTTTCACAAGTGTTGATGTATTCACTAAACTCTTGTTCCCACTTGGGCCACCAAGCTGTGCTTGCTACCCTCTCCTTGGTCCTATCCTCACTCATGTGTCCCATATAGGGGCAGTCATGGCATTCCTGCAGGATCAGAGAGATGTGGTCCCTGTCTACCACTGTGAGTGCACTTGTGTGTTTTTCTCTGTTGTAGAGCAGGCCATCTATAAGGAAGAACTTGTTGTCCTTATAGGCCCTTAACCAGGGTTCTTCCAGCTGGGACTCCAGTTCTGGACTCCTGTACTTTTGTTGAAGGAGTTGTAGTAATATGCCACACTGTTTGTGTTTGGAATAAGACTTTAGTACTGCACTAAAAAATTCATTGTGTAGCTCTGAGGAACTTATTCCCAATATGGGAGTTTCTGTTCCCTCTGAATCAGTGTTTCCACTTTCTGGTCTTCATTCAGAAAATCTGAAGTTCTTCCTCCTATCTATTTCCATGAAATGGATAGGGATCTTGGCTGCAACTTCAGGATCATAAGCTGGATTGCTCTTGGCATTATCCAGTGGCCTTCTGCTAAGGTCATCTGCCTTGGTATGACTTTTACCTTCTTTGTATATTATGGTCATGTTGCCTCTATACTCCTGGATGGCTATTTGACATCTCAGCATGTGTCTATTTGTAGTCTTCATGTTCAGTAAACACTCCAAGGCTGTGCAGTCTGTGTAGACTTCAAAGACTGCACCCTCCAGATAATATTGGAGTTTCTACAGAGCCCAGACTAAGCATAGACATTCAGTCTGGGTGGCCCCATACCTGGCCTCTGAATCTTTCAGTTGCCTGGAGATGTAACATATTAATTCCTCTCTTGGTTCACCATCCACAATTTGTCTTTGGTGAAGGGCTGCTCCTAAGCCTTGGCTACATGCTGCATCTATATATAACTTGAAGGGTAGTTCAAAGTCAGGCAAGATGAGTACAGGTGCATTTGTGAGTTCATGTTTGATCCTCTCATATGCATCCCTTCTTTCCTTGGTAATTTCAAAAACTACATCTTTTGAACACAACTTGTATAAGCTACTAGTTATGTGGGAAAAATTCTTGATGTGGTTTCTATAGTAGCTAGAAAACCCAAGGAAAGATTTCATCTATTTGATGCTCTTTGGTACTGGCTTTTGCAGTACTGCTGCTACTTTATTCTGGTCAATTGCCAGACTAAGACCCGAGACTTTATGTCCTAGAGCCAGTAGCTCTTGTTGGCCAAAGTTACACTTTTTAAGTGAAATTTTCAGATTGATGGGTGTACATTTGCTTAGCACTCTGTCTATGTAATGTATATGGTCTTCCCATGTCTCTGAGTATATAATGATATCATCAATATATACCACCATCCAGCCTTCCAATATTTCTTCTTGAAATATTGTGTCCATCATCCTTTGGAAGTGGGCTGGTGCATTTTTGATGCCAAATGGCATCCTGGTATACTCATATATGCCCATATGGCATATTATTCTGAGTAGCTTCATGGAGTTTGGTTTAACTCCATTTTGGTGGAAGCATTTCATAAAATCCATTTTGGTTATGTATTTGGCTTTTGCCAGTTTATCCAGGGCATGAGGTATCCTGGGTATAGGGTATCTGTCTGCTTTTGTGTAGTTATTCAGAGCTCTGAAGTCTCCACACAGTCTAGACTTGCCATCATGCCAGGTGATTAGGACAGGGGTGGTGATTTCCACTATTTCATTATGTCCAATCTTCCTGATGACCTCCATGTCTAGGAGTTCATTGATGTGTCTTTCAATTTCTTTCCTGGTTTCCAGGCTTTCTGGATAAGGAGGTCTCCTAAGAATGGGTGGATAGGGTATTTCCACATCCAGATATAGTTCTATATCATGGCCTTTGATCTTGCCTAATGGTTCTTCACCAATGGCAAATGCTGATCTGTTCTTTCTCAGCATCTTCAGTAAACTTAGTTTTTGCTTACTGGTGAGGGTAGTGCTAAGCTATACCTCTCTGAATTCATTCAGAAGTTCTTCTAGTGGATCTTGAGAAGATATATGGTATATATCAAGTGAAAACTTCTTTTGCTTGTTGGTACCAATGGTAATTTTCCTATTTTTACTGTTGTAAATATCTATGCCATACATCCTCTGGTAGTCTGTTCCCAGTAAGAACCCTTGGATGTGGGCATCATCAAGCACTACAAACTCTGGGTTGAGTCTGATATTACCCTTCCTGTGGGGTATAATTATCTCTTTGATAATTGTCCCAATGGAAGTCATCTTCCCTGATGCACTTTTAAAGTTCTTTGCCTTGGTGGGCAAGAGCTGTTTTTCCCAATTTGGAGAATGGTTGTCCAGATAATTTCTGGCCATTATGGAGCAGTGTGCCCCACTATCAATGATCAATGGATGTTGAGCATGGTCAACACAGACAATCATTATAGTGGCTGTTCCATGTATATATGCCATTCCTTTGGTTGGTGTAACCAGGAATGTTTGTGCATCTTGTGTATGTTTGCACAAGTTTTTGTTGGCAGTGTCTTGTGGCACGCCTGCTTCCAACTGTATGTCCTGAATTTCTAGTGGGGTTTCCTCTTGGTTTTCTACTAGAAATTCTTCCTTTGGGTCTTGGTCATCATCAGATAATTCTCTGATGGCATCACCCATAGAGTCTTATTCAGAATCCTCTGTTGGGGATTCCTCCTCTGGGACTTTCTCAATGGCATAGACTTTTTTCTTTGCCTTTGGACAGTTGCTAGCATAGTGGTCTGTTGAACCACAATTGTGACAAGAATTCTTCTTCTTTGTCACTTCTGCCACCCTTTCTTTGGGTTTGTCTTTAAGCTCCACCCTGAAAGGTTTCTTCTCTTTGAAACCACTGCTCTTATATGGGGTGAATTTCCCTATATTAGTTCTTTTCCTTATGTCTTGTAAGGTATTAGCAATGTCATTCAGAGTGCAATTTTGGTTGCATCTGCATTTTACTGCATGCTCTAGTTCTCCTGGCAGTTGTGTCAGAAATTTGGGATTCCTCATTTGGATGTTCATCTGAGGGTCAATGGCTTTAAGTCTTTCAGACTGTCTAAGACACCACTCATATGGATCTTTTTCCACAGAGTATTTGTCATTTTCAAATCACATGGTCTTTTGCCATATACAAGTACCATTACTGGTCTTTTGGATGATTTGACTCTTCCACCATGGCCAGTTTCTTCTGCCATGGATTTCTTTCATTTCTGTGTACCATATACTAGCATGACCTTTAAATGCTGTATTCAGTCTAGCAGTAATCCAGTAATCTGGTATGCTTGGTACATCAATGAAGAGCCTATCAATATATTCTATAAGTTCCATATGATCATATTCTGCTGTTCCAGAGAATTTGGGCCAGCTTGAGGCCTCAGGAAGCTGTCTCAAGGCTTCCTTCTCTGAATAAGACATGCCATCTTCATCCTGGTATTGTGATGGAGATCTTGCTTTATTCATCAACATGGCATCTGGTTGATATGGATTTTCCATAACGTGGCCTTGTGGTTGAGGCTTCAAGTTATGGTAGACATTAAACAATTTGTTTATGTCTTGGTCCAGACAATCTGTCAGCCTGTGACTCAAAACCAGAGCACAAGCATGACAGCCAAAATACCATAAACCAATGGTATAGCCAAAATACCACCAAAACATGGAGCTGAGCCAAATTAGCTCAAAAGATATCAAAAGAAAGAGGAAACTCACCTCTTCC
Organism: Austropuccinia psidii; assembly: GCA_023105745.1. Lineage (NCBI taxonomy): Eukaryota > Fungi > Basidiomycota > Pucciniomycetes > Pucciniales > Sphaerophragmiaceae > Austropuccinia > Austropuccinia psidii. The sequence goes on from JALGQZ010000014.1 coordinate 12,650,592, forward strand.
TGAAAATATAAGTCCCATCACCATAGGACAAGAAATAACAAAGTTATTCCTACTCAAAGCTATTGCTGAGCATAAACCTTAATTTTCACCTCTCATCTAAAATCTAGAAGGAGAGGCTTAACCCCATCAGATGGGTACTCAAAATGAAGCTCTAAGCCAGGGCTATCCAATGGTACCAGCCAAACTGAGCTAGCACCAGTATTACTTGAGTTATGGTCAAATTCAGACCAAATAAGGGTGAACAAAACATTCACCTCTCATCTAGCTTTTACAGTTTTAGTGTGAGATACTTAAAGTGGGGTCTTTTTGGAAATAGCACAATCAGGGCTATCTGATGGTGCCATCCATTTCGTCATAACTCCACTACAACAGAAGGTATTGGCCAAACAAGCTTAATACAGCTTTTGACCAGACCACGCCAATGTACAAAAATACTTGTACATGGGATAACCTTGTCATATTTAATGATAACCATGTCAGGTTGGGTACCATTGTGTAGAGCTCATACAGGGCTATTCAATGAACCAACTTTGAGCTTGATATCTCAAAAATTGACAGAGTTATGACCATTTTAAGGTCAAAATCCCACCTGCTGTCAGATACAGCCTTACCATGGGATAATATCCCATAACCATGAATATGAGGTGTCAAATAGACGAAGAAGCATGTTTTTACTTCAATACCTCATATGTCAGTCAATACTGGGGTCCCATACAGTTTCTGTACAGCATTCTACGCGTCATACACGTCAGAATCAGGCTGTGAGGTCCCCAGATGAAAATTTTCACCCTGTATTGGTGAAAACTGCCCAGATGTGGTTTCAAAACCACATCTGAGCCCAATACAGGGTATACAGGCTGTTTGCAAACCACAAGCCTGTCATAGAAAGTGAAAAATCTTCACTTCCTCTACGTGGAAAGGTCTAGCAGCCTTTTCACCTCAATTTCAGGATAAAAGGAGGGCTTTTCACAGCCAAAACCCTTTCCTCATCCTGCTCTTGAATAACCTACGTAGTAAACTGTCAAAAACAGTTTTACTCTTGGTTAAATAATCAGGTATAATTATAATCTTTAATCATTGTAGACTTTATTATTGTAATCCAACAGATAAAGCCTACACCCAGGGTTCTCAATAGCGCTCACCACCACTATTTCTTAAATAGTAGAACCCTTTTATTTTATTATAAACCCTTATAAAATCTTTTTCAATCATTTTCTGCCGTGTCACATACACTGTTAAAGTTGTAATTAGCCTAGTTATACCTTTATCATAGTATCATCCTGACATTTTGGGGGCCTGGCCGTGTTTTTTGACCTTTTTTGGACCTTACAAGTAAGTCTTTTCTCTTTTTTATGACTTATTAACACATTTTTTTATCATTTGTAGGCGTGATTTCTGTTTAAAAATATATATTTTATATATTTTTACCTTTTTTTTATATACTCATATTATAAGAGTATTTTTACGTGGTTAATACCCACAGTAATTTATTATTTTTGACGTGTTTTGCATATAAAAACACATAAGCCACTAATAAAGTCCTGTATTCTTGACTGAATAAGGACACCTCGAACTGAAAAACCATCAGTTGAGGCGTGGTCAAGTGTATTGTTAATTCAATAACACTTGTATACAAACCACTTTTACAGAATACACTTGCAAACCACAAGTGTATCTGAGGGATACTGACACACAAACAGTGTGACAGGACACCATAAGCTGTATTTTTGACGTGAAATTGTTAATTCAATTACATTGTCATTATACAAGGGCATACTGTAATAATATACAAGCCCAGAGGCCATTCTTAGACGTGCAAAACCAGCCATTTAAGAAGTCTTAACTGACATAAGCCCTCTTTTTCCTGTTTTGATTCAGTGGAAGAAAACTACATCCCACTTGAGACCCAGTCACAGGCCAACACACCAGTGACACCCTCAGAACCAGAGGGCAGCAAGGGTAAAGGAAAAAGGCTTAGTGAAGGCCTCATTACAGCCAAGAAGTGGACACCTATAGCCACTCAGAGGAGTAGAAAACCACGAAACTCTGCTTCAATACAAGGTAAACCAACCTTAACCACTTGTACAGGGAAGATTACAATTATTAACCCAGTTGTAACCTCCAAAGGCAAACTGCCCAAATCAGCAGATAACAAATTTGTACAAGGCACAGTCAAAGGTAAATACCCTAAGAACATAAAGTTTTTGACTGATTGCAAACACTGATATGTCCCCTGCATACCTCAGAGACCTTGGCTTCCAAAGGAACCAGCCCGAGGATAGAGCAGGAATGTCTAGAACCAGAAGACCTGAAAGAAGACACATTGGACACAGTGGTGGATGGCAAAACAATGAGGGAGATAATATCAACCTTGCCATTCACACTCCAATTCAACAGAAACCTCAAACCAGAGGACTGGAAGGATATGGATCAAGTTCTTCAAATCCACCAACTCCTCAAATATTTGTTTCAATGGAGCATGGACAACAAGAGGTTCAACCTAGCAACTCACTGGGCAGAACTGGGATCAAGTTGCCAGAAGATCTGTCTCAAAGAGATAGACTTCAAAGACCTTATGGTAATCACCAAGGGTTGGAATCCTACCAGGCAGCACAGACTCCTGGAGGAAAGGGCACAGAGGATAAGGGAGAATCAAGCCACTATCCAAGCTATAGAAGAACAGTTAACCCAGACAGGGCCTACTCAGATTCCTTCAGGTTCACAAGGAGCATGCCAAATCAGCTCTCCAGTGGCTTCACACCATTCAGAAACCAGCAGATCAGTGGCCAAGAGTCACCATTCTTCACAATTCCAGGAAGTTTCCAGGAGAAGACAAGGCAACAAGGGCAAGAACAAAGCCTCCTTCAACCAGAGGAGGAAAGAGTCAGACCCCATGATCCAGAAGCTGTTAGATTTGGTAAAAGAAGTACACAAGAACCAGAAGTAGTTGTAAACCACTCTAGAATCAGTAGTCCTAGTAATAGAAACATTACCCCCACTCAGACTGAAAATAAAATTATCACATCTGAGAGTAACATCAACAGTGACACACTGTGGTTAAAAATGTCCCAATATTCTGAGCAATATGCAAAGCAGGCTACAGAATTTGCAGCTGCCCAAGAGAGGATGAGAAAAACTCAAGCCTCATTGGAGCAGATAGTTAAAAACCTTCAGGAAGGATATGCTCAACTGAGCAAAGCCTCTGAAGAAACCAACAAGAGACTGAATCAAGTCTCTGAAGAACAACACCATAGTAGCAGGGACAGGGAGTGTCTGAACCAAGACATCAACAAATTGTTTGATGCCTACCATAGCTTAAAGCCCCAACCACAAGGCCAAGCTATGGAGAATCCATATCAACCAGATGACATCAAACCAGATGCCATGTTGTTGAATAAGGCAAGATCTCCATCACAATACCAGGATGGAGATGGAATGTCTTATTCAGAGAAGGAAGCCTTGAAACAGCTTCCTGAGGCCTCAAACTGGCCCAAATTCTCTGGATCAGGAGAATATTATCATATGGAACTCATATATTATATTGATGGACTCTTCATTGATGTACCAAGCATACCAGATTACTGGATTACTGCTAGACTGAATACTGCATTTAAAGGTCATGCAAGTATATGGTACACTGAAATGAAGGAAATCCATGGCAGAAGAAATTGGCCATGGTGGAAGAGTCAAATAATCCAAAAGTACAGTAATGGAACTTGGATATGGAAAAAGACCATGTCATTTGAAAATGACAAATACTCTGTGGACAAAGATCCATATGAGTGGTGTCTTAGACAGTCTAAAAGACTTAAAGCCATTGACCCTCAAATGAACATTCAAATGAGGAATCATAAACTTCTGACACAACTGCCAGGAGAACTAGAGCATGCAGTAAAGTGCAGATGAAACCAAAATTGCACTCTAGATGATATAGCCAATACTTTACAAGACATAAGGAAAAGGACTAATATAGGGAAATTCACCCCATATAGAAGCAATAGTTTCAAAGAGAAACAACCTTTCAGGGTAGAGTTTAAAGAAAAACCCAGAGAAAGAGTGGCAGAAGTGGCAAAGAAGAAGAATTCTTGTCACAATTGTGGTTCAACAGACCACTATGCCAACAACTGTCCCAAAGAAAAGAAGAAAGTCTATGCTATAGAAAAAGTCCCTGAAGAAGAACCTCCAACAGAGGATTCTGAATCAGACTCTATGGGTGATGCCATCAGAGAACCATCTGATGAAGAACAAGACCCAAGAGAGGAATTTCTAGTGGAATACCAAGAGGAAACCCCATTGGAAATCCAGGATGTACAGTTGGAAGCAGGCATGCCACAGGACACTGCCAACAAGAACTTGTGTAAACATACACAAGATGCACAAACATTCCTGGTTACACCAACCAAAGGAATGGCATATATACATGGAACAGCCACAAAAATGACTGTATGTATTGACAATGCTCAGCACCCACTGATCATTGACAGTGGAGCACACTGCTCCATAGTGGCCAGAAATTATCTGGATAACCACTTCCCAAACTGGGAAAAGGAACTCTTGCCCACCAGGGCAAAGAACTTTAAGAGTGCATCTGGAAAGATGACCTCTATTGGGACAATTATCAAAGAGATAATTATACCCCACAGGAAGGGTAATATCAGACTCAACCCAGAGTTTGTAGTGCTTGATGATGCCCACATCCAAGGGTTCTTACTGGGAACAGACTACCAGAGGATGTATGGCATAGATATTTACAACAGTAAAAATAGGAAAATTACCATTGGTACCAACAAGCAAAAGAAGTTTTCACTTGATATATACCATATATCTTCTCAAGATCCACTAGAAGAACTTCTGAATGAATTCAGAGAGGTACAGCTTAGCACTACCCTCACCAGTAAGCAAAAACTAAGTTTACTGAAGATGCTGAGGAAGAATAGACCAGCATTTGCCATTGGTGAAGAACCATTAGGCAAGATCAAAGGCCATGATATAGAACTATATCTGGATGTAGAAAGGCCTTATCCACCCATGTTAAGGAGACCTCCTTACCCAGCAAGTCTGGAGACCAGGAAAGAGATTGAGAAACACATCAATGAACTCCTGGACATGGATGTCATTAGGAAGATTGGACATAATGAAATAGTGGAAATCACCACTCCTGTCCTAATCACCTGGCATTATGGCAAGTCTAGATTGTGTGGAGACTTCAGAGCCCTGAACAACTACACAAAGGCAGACAGGTATCCTATACCAAGGATACCTCATGCCTTGGATAAATTGGCCAAAGCCAAATACATAACCAAGATGGATTGTATGAAGGGCTTCCACCAAAATGGAGTTAAACCAAACTCCATGAAATTACTCAGAATTATATGCCATATGGGCATATATGAGTACACCAGGATGCCATTTGGCATCAAGAATGCACCAGCCCACTTCCAAAGGATGATGGACACCATATTTCAAGAAGAAATAATGGAAGGCTGGATGGTAGTATATATTGATGATATCATTATATACTCAGAGACATGGGAAGACCATGTACAATACATAGACAGAGTACTAAGTAAATGTACACCCATCAATCTGAAAATTTCACTCAAAAAGTGTAATTTTGGCCAACAAGAGCTACTAGCTCTAGGACACAAAGTCTCAGGCCTTAGTCTGGCAATTGACCAGAACAAAGTAGCAGCAGTACTGCAAAAGCCAGTACCAAAGAACATCAAAGAGATGCAATCTTTCCTTGGATTTGCCAGCTACTATAGAAACCACATTAAAAACTTTGCCCACATAACTAGTAGTTTATACAAGTTATGCTCAAAGGATGTAGTTTTTGAAATTACCAAGGAAAGAAGGGATGCATATGAGAGGATCAAATATGAACTCACTAATGCACCTGTGCTCATCTTACCTGACTTTGAACTACCATTCAAGTTATATATAGATGCAGCATGCAGTCAAGGCCTAGGAGCAGCCCTTCACCAAAGACAAATTGTGGATGGTGAACCAAGATAAGGTGTAATATGTTACATCTCCAGGCAGCTGAAAGATTCAGAAGCCAGATATGGGGCCACCCAGACAGAATGTCTATGTCTAGTCTGGGCTCTAGAAAAACTCCATTATTATTTGGAGGGTGCAGTCTTTGAAGTCTATACAGACTGCACAGCCTTGAAGTCTTTACTAAACATGAAGACTACTAATAGACACATGCTGAGATGGCAAATAGCCATCCAGGAGTATAGAGGGAACATGACCATCATATACAAGGAAGGTAAAAGGCATACCAATGCAGATGGCCTTAGAAGATGGCCACTGGACAATGTCAAAAGCAATCCAGCTTATGACCCTGAAGTTGCTGCAAAAATTCCTATCCATTTTATGGAAATAAATAGGAAGAAGAACTTCAGATTCTCTGAATGGGCACCAGGGAGTGGTACCCTTGACAGTGGAAACACTGATTCAGAAGGGACAGAAACCCCCATACTGGGAATAAGTTCCTCAGAACTGCACAATGAATCTTTCAATGCAGTACTGAAATCTTATGCTAAACACAAACAGTGTAGCATACTACTCCAACTCCTTCAACCAAAATACAGGAGCCCAGAACTGGAAACCCAGCTGGAGGAACCCTGGTTGAGGGCCTATAAGGACAATAAATTCTTCCTTATAGATGGCCTGATTTATCACAGAGAAAAGCACACCAGTGCACTCACAGTGATAGACAGAGACCACATCTCTTTAATCCTGCAGGAATGCCATGACTGCCCCTACATGGGACACATGAGTGAGGACAGGACTAAAGAGAGGGTAGCAAGCACAGCTTGGTGGCCCAAGTGGGAGCAAGAGTTGAGTGAATACATCAACACTTGTGAAAGATGCCAAAAGGCAAATAGAAAACATGGGAAGAAATATGGGTTACTTCAACACATAGAAGAACCCAAACACCCATGGGAAACCATCAACATGGACTGGGTCACAGGACTTGTCCCAGGAGGCAAAGAAAACTAAAATGCCTGCCTAATCATAGTTGATAGGATCAGCAAGAGCATGAGATGTCTACCATGCCATAAAGAGGACACAGCCATGGACACTGCTCTGTTATTTTGGAATAACATCATATCCACCTGTGGAGTCCCTAAGATCATAATTAGTGATAGGGACCCAAAATTCACATCTGAATTTTGGACCAATTTATATGACATGCTAGGCACCAAGCTTGCTTTTTCCACAGCTTACCATCCACAAACAGATGGCCTGGCTGAGAAGATGATCCAAACAATGGAGGACATCCTCAGGAGGTTCTGTGCCTATGGCATGGAATAAAAGGACCATGAGGGATATACCCATGATTGGGTCACCCTCTTACCAGCAGTCCAACTGGCTTATAATACAAGCCAGCACTCTACCACAGGAAAAACACCTGCACTGGTAGAGAAAGGGTGGAATCCCCTGTTACCTGTGGATCACTTGAAGAAAAATCTTCTGACCATCCACCCCACAGCCAAAGACTTCCATGATATGTGGAAGAAAGCCTGTGATACTTCTGCCAAATGCATAGCTGAGGCCAAAGAGTATAATAAGCAAAGGTGGGACAAATCGCATATGGAACCTGACTTCAAGGAAGGGGACCAGGTGTTAGTGTCTACACTGAACTTTAACAATCTCAAAGGACCTAAGAAAATGAGAGACTCATTTGTAGGGCCCTTCACTATCATTAAGTTGATAGGGAAGAATGCAGTAGAAGTCAAGCTCACTGAGGAGTTTTCTAGGAAACACCCAGTCTTCCCAGTGAGCCTGGTCAAACCATACTTCCAAACAGAGGAGGATAAATTCCCCTCCAGGAAGAAGAACACCACTCCACCAGAAATAGTGGAAGTAGAAGACTCTCCTGGACCTGTGAGTAAAATCATCAGGGCCAGAAAAATCAGACTTAATGGGAAGGATCAGAGACAATATCTAGTCAGATTCAAGAACCAGACAGCTGACAAAGACAAATGGTTGGCAGAGGATGCCATACCAGATGGGAACCTCCATTTAAGGAGATTCAGAGCCTCTAGGAGGACTGAACAGTCTCATCAACGATGAGCCTTTTTTAGAGGGAGGGTATGTCAGCCTGTGACTCAAAACCAGAGCACAAGCATGACAGCCAAAATACCATAAACCAATGGTATAGCCAAAATACCACCAAAACATGGAGTTGAGCCAAATTAGCTCAAAAGGTATCAAAAGAAAGAGGAAACTCACCTCTTCCTGAAAATATAAGTCCCATCACCATAGGACAAGAAATAACAAAGTTATTCCTACTCAAAGCTATTGCTGAGCATAAACCTTAATTTTCACCTCTCATCTAAAATCTAGAAGGAGAGGCTTAACCCCATCAAATGGGTACTCAAAATGAAGCTCTAAGCCAGGGCTATCCAATGGTACCAGCCAAACTGAGCTAGCACCAGTATTACTTGAGTTATGGTCAAATTCAGACCAAATAAGAGTGAACAAAACATTCACCTCTCATCTAACTTTTACAGTTTTAGTGTGAGATACTTAAAGTGGGGTCCTTTTTGGAAAGAGCACAATCAGGGCTATCTGATGGTGCCATCCATTTCCTCATAACTCCACTAAAACAGAAGTTATTGGCCAAACAAGCTTAATACAGATTTTGACCAGACCACGCCAATGTACAAAAATACTTGTACATGAGATAACTTTGTCATATTTAATGATAACCATGTCAAGTTGGGTACCATTATGTAGAGCCCATACAGGGCTATTCAATGAACCAACTTTGAGCTTGATATCTCAAACACTGACAGAGTTATGACCATTTTAAGGTCAAAATCCCACCTGCTGTCAGATACAGCCTTACCATGGGATAATATCCCATAACCATGAATATGAGGTGTCAAATACACAAAGAAGCATGTTTTTACTTCAATACCTCATATGTCAGTCAATACTGGGGTCCCATACAGTTTCTGTACAGCATTCTACGCGTCATACACGTCAGAATCAGGCTGTGAGGTCCCCAGATGAAAGTTTTCATCCTGTATTGGTGAAAACTACCCAGATGTGGTTTCAAAACCACATCTGAGCCCAATACAGGGTATACAGGCTGTTTGCAAACCACAAGCCTGTCATAGAAAGTGAAAAATCTTCACTTCCTCTACGTGGAAAGGTCTAGCAGCCTTTTCACCTCAATTTCAGGATAAAAGGAGGGCTTTTCACAGCCAAAACCCTTTCCTCATCCTGCTCTTGAATAACCTACGTAGTAAACTGTCAAAAACAGTTTTACTCTTGGTTAAATAATCAGGTATAATTATAATCTTTAATTATTGTAGACTTTATTATTGTAATCCAACAGATAAAGCCTGCACCCAGGGTTCTCAATAGCGCTCACCACCACTATTTCTTAAATAGTAGAACCCTTTTATTTTATTATAAACCCTTATAAAATCTTTTTTAATCATTTTCTGCCATGTCACATACACAGTTAAAGCTGTAATTAGCCTAGTTATAACTTTATCATAGTATCATCCTGACACAATCCCTGTCCCTTCTGCTGTGGTGTTGTTCTTCAAAGACTAGATTCAGTCTTTTGTTGGTTTCCTCAGAGGATTTGCTCAATTGAGCATGTCCTTCTTGAAGACTTTTAATTATTTTATCCATGGAGGCTGTTAATTTCTTCATACTCTCATGGCTTGCTTCAAGTTCTGCACACTGTTTTGCAGATTGCTCAGCATATTGGGACATTTGTAACCACAGTGTATCACTGTTGATGCTACTCTCAGATGTGACAATGTTATGTTCAATCTGAGTGGGGGTAATGTTTCTATTACTAGGACTACTGATTCAAGAGTGTTTTACAACTACTTCTGGCTCTTGTGCACTTCTTTCACCAAATACAACAGCTAGTGGATCATGGGGTCTGATTCTTTCTGCCTTTGGCTGAAAGAGTTCTTGTTTTTCCCCTTGTATCCTTTTCTTCTCCTGGAAACCTCCTAGAATTGCGAAGAGTGGTGACTATTGGTCATTGATCTGTTGGTGTCTGAATGGTGTGAAGCTACTGGAGAGCTGATTTGGCCTTCTCCTTGTGAGCCTGAAGGAATCTGTGTAGGCCCTGTCTGGGTTAACTGTTCTTCTATAGCTTGGATAGTGGCTTGATTCTCCCTTATCCTCTGTACCCTTGCCTCCAGGAGTCTGAACTGTCTGGTAGGATTCCAACCTTTGGTGATTATCATAAGGTCTTTGAAGTCTATCTCTTTGAGACAGATCTTCTGGCAACTTGCTCCAAGTTCTTCCCAGTGAGATGCCAGGTTGAACCTCTTGTTGTCCATGTTCCATTGGAATAGGTCCTTGAGGAGTTGGTGGCACTGAAGAACTTGATCCATGTCTTTCCAGTCCTCTGTTTTGAGGTCTCCATTGAATTGGAGTGTGAATGGCAGGGTTGATATTATCTCCCTCATTGTTTTTCCATCCACTACTGTGTCCAAGGTGTCCTCTTTCAGGTCTTCTGGTTCTGGACAAGGCTTCTCTGTCCTCTTGCTGGTTCCTTTGGAAGCCAAGATCTCTGAGGTGTACAGGTGACCTGTCAGTGTTTGCAAGCAGTCAAAAGCTTTATGTTCTTAGGGTATTTATCTTTGACTGTGCCTTGTACAAATTTGTTGTCTTCTGATTTGGGCAATTTACCTTTAGAGGGTACAACTGGGTTAATTATAGTAATTTTCCCTGTACAAGTTATCAAGGTTGGTTTACCTTGTATTGAAGCAGAATTTTGTGGTTTTCTACTCTTCTGTGTGGCAATGGGTGTCCACTTCTTTGCTGTTATCAGGCCTTCACTGTTCCTATTTCCTTTGCCTTTGCTGCCCTCTGGTTCTGAGGGTGTCACTGGTGTGTTGGCCTGTGACTGGCTTTCTAGTGGTATGAAGTTATCTTCCACTGAAATAAAACAGGAAAAAGAGGGCTTAATGTTAGTTAAGACATCTTAAAATGCTATTTGCACATCTAAGAATGGCCTCTGGGCTTGTATATTACTACAATATGCCCTTGTACAATGACAGTGTAATTGAATTAACAATTTCATGTCAGAAATACAGCCTACTTATATTTGGTATACTGTTTGGATACCAATATCTCACAGAATAACTTGTAATTAGCAAGTATAAACTGTCAAAAAGTGGTATGTAAGAGGGTAATTGAGTTAACAATCTGCCCAACAACGCCTCAACTGTTGGTTTATCAGTATGAGGTGTCTTAGTTTAATTAGAAATTGACAATTTATTAATGGCTAAAAGTGTTTTTATATACAAAACACGCCAAAAATAAGGGTCTTGTGGTTATTAGCCAAGTGACAAGTACTCTTTTTAATCTGAGTATAAGGATAAATATATATAATAAATATATATTTTTAAGAAATAATTATGCCTAAAAAGATAAAAAAAGTGTCAGAAAATAAGTAAAAAACTCACTTATAAGGTCCAAAATGGTCAAAAAACATGGCCAGGCCCCCAAAATGTCAGGATGAGTCTATGTAGAAACAGTAATTAGGCTAGTTACAACTTTAACTTTGACTGTGACCTGGAAATAAAGTGATAAAAGAAAGGTTTTTATTGATAAGAAGGGATTATAAATGAATTCAAAGGGCTTTACTATTTTGCAATAGTGGTGGTGAGCACTGTTGAAAGCCCTGGGTGCAGCTTTACCTGTTGGATTACAATAATAAAGACTACAATACTTCTGAATTAAGAGTATACCTGATTATTTTCCAAGAGTATAACTGTTTTTGATAGTTGTACTACATAGGAATTCAAGAGAAGGATGAGGAAAGCAATTCTGGCTGTGAAAAGCCTCCTTTTTATCCTGAAATGGGGTGGAAAGGGTGCTAGACCTTTCCACATAGGGGAAGTGAAGATTTTTCACTCTCTGAGACAGGCTTGTGGTTTGCAAAGACCTGTATAGCCTGTATTGGGCTCAGATGTGGTTTTGAAACCACATCTGGGCAGTTTTCACCAATACAGGGTGAAAAGTTTCATCTGGGGACCTCACAGCCTCATTCTGACATGTATGACGTGTAGAATGCTGTACAGAAACTGTATGAGACCCCAGTATTGACTGAGATATGAGGTATTGAAGTAAAAACAAGCTCCTTTGTCTGTTTGACACCTTATATTCATGATTATGGGACATTATCCCATGGTAAGGCTGTATATGACAGCAGGTGGGAATCTGACCTTAAAACAGCCATACCTTTGTCAATTCTTGAGATATCAACCTCAAAATTGGTTCAGTGTGTAGCCTTGTATGTGCTATACACAATGGTACCTCATTTGATATGGGTATCATTCAATATGGCAAAGTTATCTCATGTACAAGATTTTAGTACATTTGCGTGGTTTAGGCAAAAGGCTGTATTGAGCTTATTTGCCCCATAACCTTTGTTCTAGTTGGGCTATGGGGAAATGGATGACATCAACAGATAGCCCTGATTTTTCTCTTTCCAGAAAGACCCCACTTTAGGTATCTCACACTAAAACTGCAAAGGTTAGATGAGAGGTGAATGTTTTGTTCACCCTTATTTGGCCATAACTCAAGTAATACTGGTGCTAGTTCAGTTTGGCTAGTACCATTGGATAGCCCTGGCTTAGAGATTTCTTTTGAATACCCATTTGATGGGGTTACGCCTCTCCTTCTGGATTTTAGATGAGAGTTGAAAATTAAGGTTTATGCTCAGCAATAACTTTGAGCAGGAATAACTTTGTTATTCTTTGTCCTATGGTGATGGGACTTATATTTTCAGAAAAGGGTGAGTTTCCTCTTTCTTTTGATATCTTTTGAGCTGATTTGGCTCAGATCCATGTTTTGGTGGTATCTTGGGTATACCATTGGTTTATGGTATTTTGGCTGTCATGCTTGTGCTCTGGCTTTGAGTCACAGGCTGACAACAATAAAGGTGTATTGACCAAACTGTGAAATTTTAACCTTAAAAATTCCATAACTTTGTCATTTTTAAAGATCATAAGCTCAGAGTTTGTTCATTGTGAATCCCTGAGTGAGCTCCACAAAATAGTACCTTATTTGGTATGGGCAATGTTAAATATGGCAAAGTTATGTCACTTTTGATTTCTATTATTCAGATCTGGATTTTTCTTAAATCCTGTATGGAGTTTGTTTTCTCCAAAAATATTTTTCTAAATGAGCTATGAGGAAATTAATGGAACCATAAAATAGCCTTTATTTTTCCCTTTCCAAAATGACCCCACTTTGGGTATCTCACACTAAAACTGTGGAAGTTAGATTTGAGGTGAATATTTTGTTGACTCATATTTGGCCTAATTATAGCCATAACTTCTGTAGGTTTTATAATACCTATATTTGGCTAGTACCATTGGATATCCCTGATTGATAGCTTTAAATTGAAAACCCAGTTTATGGGGTTCTGCCTCTTTCTCTGTAGCTTTGATGCAAGGTAAAATTTAAGGTTTATGCCCCCTTCTTTCTTTTGAGCAGGAATAACTTTGTTATAATTTGCTTTATGGTTATGGAAGCTATATATTTGGATAGATTTGGCTTTCCTCTTTTATTAGATACATTTATGGGCTATTTTGGCTCAGTTTAATTTTGGTGGTATTTTGATCTACCATTGGTTTATGATATTTTGGCTGCCATGCTTGTGCTCTGGCTTTGAGTCACAGGCTGACAATCATATGAGCATTTTGGAAGTGATTCCATAAAGAAGATCCAAATTCATTTGATAAAGCTTCACCAAGAAATTTCAAAGTGATATTATAAGAAATAAGATTCCTGAATCAGAGTGGTGAGACTTGTAAATCCTAAATATTTAATCCCTAGTATGAATTTGTCTTTTGAACTTTTCCATACCAACTCAAGTATAATTTTGAAAAAATCAATTTAATTTTCATTCTATGGACTATTGATAATATTTATTACAAAAAAGGTGTTGCATAAGCAATGTTTTGATTTCTTCCTCTTTGAGAAAAATACACAAGGTTTTCTGCTTCATTGTAGTTTGAAATTGATTTGAAATCCATATTTAAAAGAAAGGGATATAATGGTAATCCGTTTATGGTTAGTTATGGATGATTCTGACCAAATTCTCAAGCTTATTACCATATTTCATTCTTCCTGTATATATTGAATAAAAAACTCTAGTGATTTTTATTGAAAAATAATTTCAGAAATAATTTTGAGAAATTTAATTTCCTATGAATTAATTTTTCTGATTAAGTGTATCACATAAATAATGAATATTACTTCATACAACTTTTTGAAGCAGATACAGCCAATAAATTTGGTTTTTTATTGATTAAGCTTTCAAAATAGAATAAATAACTTGAGGGTAATTTTGACAATTACTTTGACAAAGGATTATCAAAATGTGAGAATGTTGTGATACCATAGCTTGAAACTCTATAGCCAAAGTTCTCACATTTAACAGTCAAAAAACCCATTATCTAAGATATAATTATTGATTTTAGAAAATATTTTTATGGAATATTTGTGAGCCTTGAGGTATATTTTACATACCCAAATAGGCCACAATTATCTTAAAGACAAATTCTGAAGTATGCATAACCCATATGTCATGCATATACTAAAAATTCATCATTTTTGATTTCAGAAAAGTTTAATAACATTTTATTGAGTAAGTAAATCCATGGATTTAAGGCCAGATTTGGATTCTACACAAAAATTCACCTAGGGTAGCTCCATAGAGTGAAAAAGCTCAAATTAACTCTTTGAGGTGGTAATATGGAAAATAATTCAATACCACATAAAAGATCTGTGAAATTTTTTGTTTTTCTTAATTTCATGCCAAAATAATGGGAATGTGAGAAATCCCATGTTACATATACACTAAGAATAGTGTTATGCATGTTTTGGGCACTTAATATCATGGTATTCTTACATGGACTTTTGGTACACCCATAGTAGATATCTCACTTTAAGCCTAAATTTCTATTTTGACGTGAAAAATAAGCAAGGGGGACAAAAGACATCAAAGAGAGCCAGGGTACCCAGCTTCTGAGGCCTCAGAGGCATGGACAGCTCCAAAGCTTGGATCCATGGCTGATCTTGGCCCAATTAGTAAACTAAAACACTTTGGGAACTTGGTTACCATGTTACAACTACAGTAAATCTTAAGAAAATAGAAAATAACTTGCTATTTTTACATGCCAAGGAGGTAAAGAGCTGCTTAGACTCCTGTAACCATGTCAATTTTTAATTAATTTCCATGGATAGAACCTAAAAGAGTAATTGAAAACCTTTTTGGACTTGTATCCATTGATTTACCTCATAGCAACCAGCTAAACACTGATATTTGCAATTCTATGTAGAAATGAGGTAAAAAACTTCAAAAATTCATAAAAATTACAATTATTAATGAATATCTCTGAAAATTTCAGAACCAATGGAAAACTGTATTATATATTGTCAAACCAAAAAGAATCATTGTTCTACTAGTAAAATTAAAAGTTTTACTTGCAGTCCATTTTTGACTATTCCACGTGAAACACTGAATCTTCTAAAATTCACAGTAAATACAACCTGTGATGAAATTACTAATAACATTGATAAATTTGAGAAATCAATGATTATTTTGGAATAAAAGAACATTTACAGGTGTTACTCCTTTTATTCTCAACTATATTTGTGTTGGTAGTCACGTAGAAACCTCAATTAAGTAATTATGACAATCTTACGTGACAACAGATGATGCAATAAATAATCCAAAAAGGCTTATTGTTTTTTCACTCACTGGTTTTTCTGTTTGCTCCAAGGAATGCCTCTGGGAGCGATCTTAGACTTAAAAGAAGCCTCCTCTTGCTGTTTTTTCCAAATAATCATCACATTATCCATTTATATCATTGTTACCAACAAGTAAGTATTAGTTAAAACTTTTCTTAAGTGTTTTATTCTTTCAGAATCAATCAGAAAGACTTGAAATCAAAGAAATAAACTATATATTGTTGTAATACTGCTATAAAATCATTTTTATCCATTAAATCCACGATTCTATGTCAAATCTCTCTACTTTTATCTTTAATAAGCTCTTTGGAGTATTAGTGAGTGATTTATCTTTAATTATTCAAGTTTTTCTCTAAAATTAGTTTTCTTCAAGAGTTATCTTATAATTATTCTTTCAAAAAATAATTTTATTATTTTAATAAAGGAAGTTTTTATTATTAAATTCTTCTTGTAATTGATTCTTGTAGACAATTACTTCTCACTGTTATAATCACTAGTAGTGTATAACACATGAAAGAAATAATCCTTCAGTTTTTTAATTGTGGTTGTAGTAATTATTTATTATTATATCTCATAAGAACAGTCATAGTACTGTTGATTAATAGTAATATTATCAACAGTTTCATAGACACATCTTACATTTGGGGGCCTGGCCGTGTTTTTTGAACCTTGTACCCTTAATTAATATATTTTTAAGCTCTAAAATATATTAATTTAATAATACTTTTTTCTTTCAATTTGAAGTTGAAATAATTTTCTTTTTGAAATTGTCTCAAAATATTTTTCATTGAGGAAGTTGGTTTAATCTTATACTGTTTTTACACGTGGCTTTTTCACATCCAAAAACTTATAAAATTATTCTTTGAGTTACTCTGAATTAATTTTGATTCAAACTCTTAAATTTTATTTTTTTTCTTTGAAAAGAATAATTTTGTAATATTAAAAAATAAAAATTTATAAAAAATCTTAAGAATATTTTAAAAAAAGTATAAAATATAATTTTTTCTTTTATAACTTTTTCTAGTGTCTTTAATCAAATACTGTGCAGCTGGTAACAGACTAAGTAAGAGATATATTACCAGTCCAGAATCTGAGGACAGTATTGAGGTGCAAATTGGTAAAAGAGGAACCTTATTGAACTCTGAGAAGACTAACCTACCACCAAAAGGTGTGTTTTATCTTCATATTTTCACTTTTTATCTTAAAACTGATGTGAAAATAGTGCATACCAGAAATGTAAGCAACTATTCAGTCCAACCAGATGGATGTGGACAAGTAAGAGGCAAGACCAAATCCATAAGTGTCAAATCTTCCTCAAGAAAGACACATATGGAGGATGCCAGAGCTGCACCCCATTCCCCAAGGTCTGTACCCACAAACTTTGATGCAAATTATGAATCTGAACTGCTTCATGATAATATTTTAAGGGCTGAACCACTTTCAAGTGGCAGCAATAGAAATTTATCAAGGCCAATACAAGAATTGGTTCAGAGCAGCCAAAGAAGAGGAGTGGGAAATATGCCCAAGCCTTTGGCAGGGGGCCATGAACTCCTACTTACACATTAAGAGCTTTCTGGGTCAGGAGAAGAGCATAGAACTCTTAGGATGTTGGAGCACATTGTATTGCAAAGACAAGGTCAAAAAGATTTATCCATACACCAGAAGAAAGAACTGGAAATGACTAAAGCTTTGGAGACAGAAGGCCCAGTGGCATCTACCAGCTCCAAACCAGCTCCAGAGATGTCCAAAGACAAGCCCAAAGGACCTCAGAAGAAACAGAGAGGTCCCAAGAACCCTCAAGGCAAGGGCAAAGGCAAAGCCAATTGGCACAGACCTTACCCACAAGGGTACAGGATTCCCAAATTGGAGCCTTCAGCCATGGAAAGTGTGTTCAATATGGCCAGGACTCTTATGGAATTTACAGCCAAGGAGCAGGAAAGGATAAAAAGAACATTTCCACATAAATAATAGATGAAATACATTTTGTTAAATCCATTATTGATGTAAATATTGGTAAACTTGATGCAAAGTTAACTAAAATAACATTGGACATCAATGACTTAAAAAAGAATGACAAACAGTCTGCTTAAATGCATAAGTCTGTAATTACCACACTGGAATTACTTACCAATACATGTGACAGAATTGAGAGTAAATATCAAGCTCAAATTGATGAAATGGAAGAGCTTTCCATTTTAAACATTAATAATCAACTTAAAATACTGAAAGACCATGTCTTAGAAATAGCTGAAAATACCAATCAGTTTGCTACAAATTTAGCAAAAAGTGACAGTGAAAGGCAGAAATCAAAGAATGAAATCATTGCAAATGTGGAACAAATTCATAAAATTTATGAACCACATATGCCAAGGCATTCTACACCTTTTACTGAAGAAAAACATTCTGTTAAAGGAAGTTTTACGCCACTCTTAGGAGAAAATGTTATCTCTGAAAAAGATATTCCCAAATTGGAAGAATTGACAACATTCTCTGGAGAAGGTGAATACAGCCATATTGAGTTCATCAGAACTATTGATATGTTGCAGGAAGACTTTAATATACCTGAGGAAACTATAGTGGGAAAATTACACTGTCTGTTTACCAAAACTGAAAAATAATGGTACTAAAAGATGAGAATAGATCATGGAAAACATGACTGGTCTTGGCGGAAATCTGAAGTGATTACCAAATGGGCCAATAATTCTTGGAGGTTTAAAATGGAAAATGCTTTTGAAAATTCCATTTTTAACCCAGAAAAAGATAAACCACTTGGTTCTTCAAGCAAAAAGACAGATTATCTGCTTTACACCCAGATATGTCTGACACTATGCTTAATATGAAAATATTAAGAAAGTGTGGAGGAGAACTGGTACATGCTATCAAAAGCAGATGTGTAGAACCCTGTTCAACAGAAGACTACATTAATGCAATGGAAGACATCATTACCAGAACAAGAATTGGTAACACTTGGACTAAAATCCCTATGGAATCCAAGATAATCTCAAGCGTTACAAGAGAGGACAGAAAACATGAGAAACCTGTCTTGAAGTGTCATAAATGTGGAAGCACTTCAAATTTGGCCAACACTTGCACCAAAAAGACAAAAATCAATGAAGTTCAAGTCATTGAAGAAGTTCAGTGTACTGAAGGAAAAGAAGAATCTGACCTAGATTCTGCAGTCTCTGAGGCTACACCAGTAGAGGACTATACCATTGAAAACATTACAGCTTTCTTTGAGGTCACAGAAGTCCATACTCACTTGCCGCAGTACAGTGAGGACTGTTATAACCTGATCAATATCCAAGATGCCAGAATGTGTAAGACCAAACCTGCTAGAGGAAAAGGTTATTCTGCTGGAGCATCTTGTATCACATCAATTCTGATGAATTGTATTTAAGCCAAAGTAAATTTGGATACAGGGGCATTTTGCACTTGTGTAGGCAAAGATTATCTCCAAGCTATATTTCCTGAATAGGAAAACCATCTATTACCAATAGAAGGTGTACATTTTAGTAGTTCCAGTAACAATATGTACCCTTTGGGAATTTTAGACACTAACATTGTGTTCCCACACCCTGAAGGAAGCATAAGAATGAAGACAGAGATAATAGTGATGGAAAATTGCACATCTCAACATATCATCCTCAGAAATGATTACTTGAAAATTTATGGTATTGACATCAATAACTATAAAGACAGATATTTTACAATTGGACAAAACAGGAGACAAAAATTTGCTTTTTCCAATATGACAAAACAAATAGCAATGATATCTTCTAAGAAAGATACTTATAAAGAGGAATTTGTGGCTAATTAACTTGTTGAAGCACAAATTAATCCATCATTGTCACCAAAGATGAGGAATGAACTTATTGATGTGTTATACACAGACAATAATGCATTTGCCTCTGATAATGAACCATTAGGTGCTATAAAAGGACATGAAGTTGAGATTACTCTTAATATTGACAGACCATATCCTCCAGTACTTAGAAGACCAGCTTATACAGCCAGTTCCAGAGCTAGAGAAGCCTTGGAAAAACATATCCAGGAGTTAATCCAACTTGGTGTACTAAGGAAAGTAGGCCATAATGAAGACATTGAAGTGACAACACCTGTTATTATTGCTTGGCATAATGATAAATCAAGAATGGTTGTAGATTTTAGAGCATTGAATACCTACACAGTTCCAGATAGGTATCCAATTTCTAGAATTCAAGAAGCCTTGACCCAATTTTCTAGAGCCAAGTATATAGCATCACTGGATGCATTGAAAGGCTTTCACCAAAATGTTTTGATGCCTAAAGCTAAGAAATTACTTAGAATTATCACTCACTGTGGTATTTATGAGTATCTTAAAATGCCATTTGGGATTAAAATTGCACCATCTCATTATCAAAGAATGATGAATACCATCTTCCCCACAGAGTTATCTGAAGGATGGCTTATCATTTATATTGATGATATCATCATATGTTCTGATTCATGGTCTTTTCACCTTGAAAGACTTGCAAGAGTACTTCACAAAGTTTCTGAGGTATACATGAAAATTTCACTCATGAATAGCTCAAAGCATTAGGACATATTGTTTCTGATTTAAGCTTGGGTATTGACAAAAATAAAGTAGCAGAAGTGTTACTTAAGCCAATACCCCAGAATAAGAAATGAATGATGTCTTTTCAAGGTTTTGCTAGTTATTATAGACAGCACTTGAAAGACTTTGCAATTCTAGCCAGGTCACTGTACAGAATCTGTGATCAACAGACAGTATTTGAGATTACACAGGAGAGAATTAAAGCTTATGAGAAGATAAGGAAAGCTCTTACAGAAGCACCTTTACTCCTCATTCCTGACTGGAATATACCTTTTTAATTGTACATTTATGCATGTGGAGATGGATTGGGAGCAGCCCTTAATCAAGTCCAAATTATTGATGACAAACCTACAGAAGGACAAGTTTGTTACATCTCAAGACAAATCAAACCAACAGAAGCCAGATATGGTTCAAGGAAAATGGAGTGCTTATGTTTGGTATGGGCACTTCAGAAATTACACTATTATCTTGTTGGCAGTGTTTTTGAAGTGATAACTGACTGTAATGCCATGAAATCACTTCTTAACATGAAAACTCCCAATAGACATATGTTGAGATGGCAAATAGCCATTCAAGAATATAGAGGAAACATGACTATAGTTCATAAATCAGGAAAAACTCACAAGAATGCTGATGGACTTAGCAGGTGGGCATTAGCCAACACTCCTGATAACCCAGCTTATGTACCTTTGGAAGCTGAACCACAGATTCCAATTGAAGGAATTAACATAACTGATATTGGGACTGAATTCTTTGAAGAAGTCAGAGAATCTTATAAGCAAGACAAGAATTTCCATATCTTGACTTCTTTGTTAGATAAATACTGCAAAGATATATCCTTAGTCAATGCACTGGATGAAGTTTGGAAAAATTCCTATTATGAAGGAAGATTTCACTTGTTTGATGGGATTATTTACCATAGAACCAAACATTCCTGTGTGATGACATTATGTAGCAGATTGCTTACCAATAACATTCTTCATGAATGCCATGATAGCATATACTCTGGACACCTGTCAGAGGACAGAACACTTGAAAAAGTGAAAAGCTGTTCATGGTGGCCATCCTGGAGAAAAGAAACCATTGAATATTGCCATACCTGTGACAGATGTCAAAAAGCAAACAGGAGTACAGGCAAGAAAGTTGGACTTATGATCCATATTCAAGAACCAAAATCCCCTTGGGAAGTTGTTCACATGGATTGGGTCACAGCACTTCCTCCCAGTGGTGACAAAAGTTATAACTCTTGTTTAGTCATTGTAGACAGATATAGCAAAACTACCATATTCTTACCATATCATAAAGATGAGACTGCTATGGATACAGCTCTTCTTCTATGGAGTAGAGTTATTTCTCATACAGGATTACTTAAGAATATAATAAGTGACAGAGATCCCACGCTCACATCTGCACTTTGGACCAATCTTCATAGATTTTTTGGGACTAAGTTATAATTCTCTACAGCATATCACCCTCAAACAGATGGCCTAGCAGAGAGGATGATTCAAACTTTAGAAGACATGATCAGGAGAATTTGTGCTTATGGGTTAGATTTCAAAGACTCAGATGGCTTTACCTATGACTGGTGCACTATTTTACCTGCATTAGAATTGGCATATAAGACATCAGTCCATTCTTCCACAGGTCAAACTCCTGCTATGTTAGAAAAAGGATGGAATCCAAGACTCCCAGCAGACACACTGAGGAAAGACTTGATTGACATTCATCCTACAGCTTCCAGCTTCAAGTTAATTCTTGATAAAGTGAAACATCATGCAAAAAAAAGTATGAATGAAGCTTTTGACTATTCAAAACAGAAGTGGGACAAGAGTCACAAAGTACCAGACTTCAAAGTAGGGGACTTAGTGCTAGTTTCAACCTTGAATTTTAATGATATCAAATGCACAAAGAAACTTAAATATTCTTATGTAGGACCTTTTGTTATTGTAGCCTTACATGGAACCAATGAAGTTCAAGTGGAATTGAGTGGTGAATTGGAAAAGAAACACCCCATTTTTCCAGTCAGCTTGATAAAGCCTTATCAACCAGCTGACAAAGAATTGTTTCCTTTGAGGAACCCAACTCCTTTAGCTGTACCACCAGTGGAACAAAATGAAGACAGAAAGATAAAGAAATTCATTAAAGAAAGGAGGCTTAGGGGTAAAAATCAGAGAGAGTATCTTGTCAGATATAGAAATCCAGTACATGAAGATGAATGGCTGTCAAAATCAGAAATACCTGACTCAGATAAACTCTTAAGAAGATTTAGACATGAAAGAAGGCCACAAGCCTGAATATGTCTCTAAATGTGCTTTAAATTACTTGATCTGAGTAATGTAAAGAGGTTGGACAGTGGACATTAACCCCCCTTTGGGGCTTTTATTCTTTATACCATTGATAAAATTGTAATACAAGTTTATCTTTTGGTGGGAGGGAAAGTGAGCCTTGAGGTATATTTTCAATACCCAAATAGGCCACAATTATCTTAAAGACAAATTCTAAACTATGAATAAACCATAAGTCATTCATATATTCAAAATTCATCATTTTTGATTTGAGAAAAGATGAATAACTTTTTATTGAGTAGGTAAATCCATGGATTTAAGGCCAGATTTGGATTCTACACAAAAATTCACCTAGGGTAGCTCCATAGAGTGGAAAAGCTCAAATTAACTCTTTGAGGTGGTAATATGGAAAATAATTCACTACCACATCATCAATACCACATAAAAGATCCATGAATTTTTTTGTTTTTCTTAATTTCACGCCAAAATAATGGGAATGTGAGAAATCCCAGGTTACATATACACTAAGAATAGTGTTATGCATGTTTTGGGCACTTAATATCATGGTATTCTTACATGGAATTTTGGTACACCCATAGTAGATATCTCACTTAAAGCTTAAATTACTATTTTGACGTAAAAAATAGGCAAGGGGGACAAAAGAGATCAAAGAGAGCCAGGGTACCTAACTTCTGAGGACTCAGAGGCGTGGATAGCTCCAAAGCTTGGTTCCATGGCTGATCTTGGCCCAATTGGTAAACTAAAACTCTTTGGGAACTTGGTTACCAAGTTACACCTACTGTAATCATAAGAAAAATAGCAAATAACCTGCTATTTTGACGTGCCAAGGAGGTGAAGAGCTACTTGGACTCCTGTAACCATGTCAATTCTTAATGAATTTCCATGGATAGACCCTAAAAGAGTAATTCAAAACCTTTTCGGACTTTTATCCATTGATTTACCTCATAGAAACCAGCTAAACACTGATATTTGCAATTCTACGTAGAAATGAGGTAAAAAACTTCAAAAATTCATTAAAATTACAATTCTCAATTAATTGCTCTGAAACTTTCAGGACCAATGGACAACTGTATTATCTATGGTACAACCAAAAAGAATTATAATTATACTAATAAAATGAAAGGTTTTACATACAGTCCATTTTTGATTATTCCACGTGAAACATTGAATCTTCAAAAATTCACAGGAAATACAACCTGTGATGAAATTACCAATAACATTGATAACTTTGAGAAATCAATGATTATTTTGGAATAAAAGAACATTTACAGGTGTTACTCCTTTTATTCTCAACCATATTTGGGTTGGTAGTCATGTAGAAACCTCAATTAAGTAATTATGACAATCTTATGTGACAACAGATGATTCAATAAATAATCCAAAAAGGCTTATTGTTTCCTCACTCACTTTTTTTTCAGTTTGCTCAATGGCACGCCTCTGTGAGCTGTCTTAGACTTAAAAGAGGCCTCCTCTTGCTGTTTTTTCCAAATAATCATCACATTATCCCTTTACATCATTGTTACCAACAAGTAAGTATTAGTGAAAACTTTTCTTAATTGTTTTATTCTTTCAGAATAAATTGGAAAGACGTGAAATCATAGAAATAGACTATATATTGTTGTAATACTGCTATAAAATCATTTTGATCCATTAAATCCACAATTCTATATAAAATCTCTCTACTTTTATCTTTGATAAGTTCTTTTGAGTATTAGTGACTGATTTATCTTTAATTCTTGAAGTTTTTCTCTAAAATTAGTTTTCTTCAAGAGTTATCTTATAATTATTCTTGCAAAAGATAATTATATATTAAAATAATTTCATTATTTTAACAAAAGAAGTTTTTATTATTAAATTCTTCTTGTAATTGATTCTTGTAGACAATTACTTCTCACTGTTAGAATAACTAGTAGTGTATAACACATGAACAAAGTAATTCTTTAACTATTTAATTGTGGCTACAATAATTCTTTATTATTATATTTCATAAGAATAGTAATAGTACTGTTGATTAATAGTAATATTATCAAAAGCTTCATAGACACATCTTACAATATCATTATTACTGCCTACATAAAAAAGATTGTTGTTTTTGACCTGCACTTAGTTTTTGTATAGTTCTTTTTTTAATGTGGATGAAATATGACAGTAATGAGGAAAAATCACTTCCAAAATATGTCAATCTAATGTTATGTACCCTTCACATCTTTTACATTAAATTTTGTTTGACATCAGGAGTGCAATAGAAGTTTGCTTTTCTATATATATTCCTTTTTCTTTACCTTGACCAAAAGAAAAAATTATTCCCTGAATATAATTGGATCTGATATCCTGGTGATAAGCTTAGATATGAATATATTGATAAAATAAATTTTTTCAAAGGGATTGTTCACCCAAATTCAATATGGAACAACATGGTGATCTAAAAGCCAACATATAAATATAATACACAGAAGTTAAGCATTTTGGATTTTTTTTGGATTATAATTACCAACCTGATTCACTGCTGAATGTAAAAAGACATAAAATGATTGATCCTAGACATGATCAATCTTGATGTCAATAATATTGGTAAATCTCTAGAATTTATATAGATTTTCATTAATAAGATGTATTGATATTTATTCAAAACCAAATAATATTCAGAAGTTTTGAAGGAAATTGAAGAGCATTTATCAAAATCAAATTAGATCTACACTTCAATCCATTTTTATATCACCTGTCTATTGAACAACCTTGTGTGAATATTAAAGAAGCTCAGCTTAATAATAATGTACTTTCTATTGAGGATTTTTAATTTATGTTTATACTTTGAATTGAGCTATGAAATTATCGAAGCTGTGAAAAATTCATTGTATTTAAGCCATAATCTCAGTAGTAGAATTATTAGACAAATTAGTTATACTTATTGATTAATTCTAATTAATGTATATATATCTGTAAGTTTATTGGACTTTAATGGAATGAAATACCTAACAATTGACTCTGGGGTATTCCATTTACTTTGAAATTAGAAATTGCTGTTTCAAAATTCACCCAATACTGATGCAAATTCAATCTTAGAGGAGTAAAATAAGAATAAAGTTTGAGAATTCTAATAGTATAAATAAAATTTATTTTATGAGAATTTTTTGTTAAATAGAACATTAAAAGAGTGTGCAGAAATCTTGAGAGAGTCTTAAAAGAGGTAAATTCATCTTTACTCCAGAGACAAAAATGAAACTTAGTACATTATTAAAAGAGATATTATGAGGCTCTGAGAATTTCTTCTGCAGAGAGTGTCTATCATGATTGAAGTCATAATGTGGACGAAATTAGGAAATATTGAAAGATTTTTATGATTATTGTCTAAATTTTCAGGAATTATATTCTAATGAATTGTATATATTAAAAAATTATTATTACTAAAAGATCATAAGCTTTAATTTTTATGCATATATATTGACTCATTATCAGAGATCCTAGCATAGGATACATACTAAATCATAAAGAAACAAAGGCTATCTCTACCACGGGAAGTAGAATTTTGAAACTAGCTTTGGAATTAATTTCAATCTTGAAATCATTATAAATATTACTTAATAAATATATTTCGTATTACAAAGCATGTTTATTACTTGAACAATCTCCTGGAATCTCTGTAATATTAATATTCCACCTTTCAGAAGAATTTTATCATATTGAAGAAAGGTGAGTATTTCATTCAAGGTCTTATAATTCAAGATTGTATAAATATTGGATTCAATTGAGCCTTACTTTAATTTAAATTAAAGCCATTGAAAATTATCTAATTCCGCTTTAGGTTTGATTTCAGGATGAAATAAAGAGTGATTCATAGGTCCAAATACTATAACATAACATAATTTTATCAAACTGGAGAGGTTAGAATGATACCTCATGATTATTTTAAATTAGAACTAAAGTTCAATAACCCTTATGAAATGATATAATAATACTCATTTAGGGGATTAAAAAAATACTAAAACCTCATGTGAGGTGAATCAACAAAATATATCTTGATTTTATAGTCCTTATTCTGAACTAGAGGTCCATCCAGATTTTCCACTCATAATACCTCATGAATTTCATTCCAAAGTTTGAGAGATAGATTTCAGGCTTGAAATTAAAAAAAGAAAATATTTCTCAAAAAAATATGTATGATGAATTTTCAAACATAGGTTTACTATTTTATATCTTGGTGGAGAAATAAAAAGCTTAATTAATAGATTTCCCTGCCATTTTCTGTATGATACAGAAAGGTTAGGATCTTATGGTATTTAAAAATGTTTGAAAAGCACTATCTTAATTTTGAGATGTTAATTAAGCCAGATAGTTTTAATGAGGTAAAAAATATCACCGTCCTAAACAGATTACAGTTTTGAAATGAACAAAAATAAGAAAATTAAAGTTTCTCCCACATATTAATCCTTTAATATATAAGATGAGTCCAGATTGTAAGGTTTGACTATGAAACAATAAGTAAAAATTACTAATTTATTACTTATTGTACTCTGAATGTCCTTATAGTTGAAATAAATAAGATTGAAATAATAATAATAATAAAGAAATATTATTATTAAGGCGTAAAAATATTATATTATTAAATAAATATAATAATATAATTAATATTATATGAAATTATAATATTATAAATAATATATTAATATAGAATAATTAATATATTATAAAGCTCTTTATTATTGTTACCAACAAATAATAAAGGCGTAAAAAATTGTTTTTTATTAATAAAAAACAATTAATAACAATAATATTACTAATATTAAAGTTATGAATTAATATAAATACTATTTATATTAATTAAAGAATTATTAAAAGAGTAATAATAGAGAAATTATTATAATAAGAGAAAATAACCTACTTTTAACACTTAATATAATAATTTTGAAGTATTTTACGCCAAAAAATATAAATACAACTTTTTCAAAGTGTATTTACAATAAAAATAAAGAAAATTACAAATTATTCTGGATTTTTACGTGGAAATGAGTTATTAGAGAGATTTTTAACAAAAACAATTAAATAAATGATTTAATCACGTCAAAAGAGTTGATTATAGCAAGGTGGTCTTTGGTCTTTAATAATATAACAGTTTTATATATAAAGAATAAAGAAATCACCTTTGATTTAATTGATTTAATGTTTTTGATGCGTCTGAGGGGAAAACAGAGTAAAAAGAGCTCTATTTATAGTAAATACCTCCCTCCTAGAGTCCAACAGGCTTCTAGTAGACGTGTACTGATCATATCCACTGGAATTGATCAATATTTTAAAGTTTGAGGGTGATTACATCATGATCAAACCATATTACATCATTATTACACCATTATTTAGAGTTATCACTATAGCTCTAAGTGTGATGACATCAGAGGCTTGGCAGAACCCCAAATTTCGTGGATTTTATTAGTTTTAATCATAAACTAATAGTATTCACCAATTTTATCACTATTAAGACTGTTAAACTTAATTTAAGGTTACAGTATGTGATCATAACAGCTCAATTTAAGCTCAAACTTTGATCCTCAATAACTTTTAAGGTTTTCACGCTACTGCAATTCAGAGAGTGAATTCTGATAGCCTGACATAACCTGATTATGCTGCCAAGAGCTTTTCATTACATCATCAAAACTCTAATTTTGATGATTTTTCTTGTAACTCATCTTTTCTGTCGAAATTCAATATTTTAAACTTCAAACCTTGATTTCAGGGGGTTATACCCTGAATTTAATAATAAAAATTACATCATTCTTCACGAATGAACTAGGAGAATCTAACTGTGTACTTTTTTCTAAGTTTGGAACACTTTCACAACAAAGTGGTCAACAGCTCTGTTGATTTTTATCAATAATTCATCATACGTTTTAACCTTGTTTATAATTTGTAAAATAAAGTTCATATCTGTGTTCTTACAGTAATTACGTGGTAACTTTATTTTTGGTTCATCATTCTATCATGTATAGTTTAGAAGATATTAGCTATGATCCTTGAATATATGCGTTGACCAAAAAAGTGCATATATTCAGGATAATTCCTTAAGTATTAACATTGGAAATTAGCTTATTAATTGTTTTATATGTGGATTTTTGTGGGGAGTCCACTGGTACAATTTATTTCACATGTTGTTTCATTAGTTTCTGAGATAAATAAGTTTTTATGTTTTTTATAAGGTATTGTACCTTATAATTCCTTAAATATTGGCTTTACAGATATGCCATAAAAATGGTATATGTGTATTTTTCCATGGGGAATCCAATGGTATAATTGATTTCACATGATCATTCATTGGTTTTTAAGTTGAACCAATTTTAGTACCAATTTATGGTATTTTTTGTATATTTGAGTAATTATTTTTAGTGTATAATTATTCTAATTAATTTTAATATAATTATATTAAAGGTATAATTATTCTGAGTATTTTTTGTGACCTTATTGGGTATGTGGTCATATCTCAAAGGCTCACATTCCCTACCACCAAAAAAGATTGTACCACAATCTGATATATGTGATTAGGGTATCATCCACTGTCCTACCTATTCAATAGACTTTTGTTAGTCTTGAAGGTCAATAATGCTTAACTTTTTATTTTTCAGGTTTTCTTTCATGTCTGAACCTTCTTAGTAATTTATCAGCATTTGTTATATCTTTCTCAAGTAGCCATTCATCTTCTTGAGTTGAATTTCTATACCTTACAAGGTATTCCCTTTCTTTTTTGTTTCTTGTCCTTCTTTCTTTAAGGACTTTTACTATTCTCTTTTCCTCTCCTTCCTCCAAGGGGGGAATTTCAAGTGGGGGTTTATTTCTCAGTGGAAATAATTCCTTGTCACTTGAACTGTAAGGTTTTATCAGACTTACAGGGAAAGTTGGGTGTTTGTTCATTAGTTCACCTGTGAGTTCTAATTGCACAGCATTGGGTCCATGAAGTGCTTTTATCATAAATGGTCCTGCAAAGGAATCTTTCAATTTCTTTGGGCCTTTTATGTTATTGAAATTAAGGGTTGATACTAAAACCAAGTCCCCTATTTTGAAGTCAGGTGGCTTATGACTTTTATCCCATCTTTCTTTTGCATATTTAAAAGAATCTTGCATGCATCTGTTTGCATGGTGTCTTGCTTTGTCAAGCATTATCTTGAAACTGCTTGCTGTTGGATGTATATCCACCAAGTCCTTTTTGAGGGTATCATAAGGAAGTCTTGGATTCCAACCTTTCTCTAGCATTGCTGGTGTTTTGCCAGTAGAAGAATGGATTGATGTCTTATATGCCAGTTCAAGTGCTGGTATTAGTGTACACCAATCATGGGTAAAACCATCAGAATCTTTGAATTCTAGCCCATAAGCACAGAATCTTCTGATCATATCCTCTAGGGTCTGTATCATTCTTTCTGCTAGACCATCAGTTTGAGGATGATAAGCTGTTGAGAATGATAATTTTGTCCCAAACAAGTTATGGAGATTTGTCCATAATGCTGAAGTGAACTTTGGGTCTCTATCACTTATAATATTTTGGAATAAGCCTGTCTGGCTAATGACTTTATTCCATATCATTATGGCTGTATCCATAGCTGTGTCATCTTTATGACATGGTAAGAACATGGGAGTTTTACTGTACCTGTCAACTAATACTAGGCATGCATTATAACTCCTGTCTCCTCCTGGAGGTAAAGCTGTTACCCAATCCATATGAACTATTTCCCATGGGGATTTTGGTTCTTGGATTTGGATCATCATTCCAAATCTCTTTCCTGTGGCTCTGTTGGCTTTTTGGCATCTGTCACAGGTTTGGCAGTACTCTGCAACATCTTTTTTCCAATTTGGCCACCAAGAGCAGGTTTTCACCCTCTCTAGTGTCCTATCTTCTGAGAGATGTCCAGATGCAACACTATCATGACACTCATGTAAAATAGTGTTTATTAGTGTTCTGTCTGTTAAGGCCATAACACATGTGTGTTTTGTTCTATGGTAAAGGATTCCATCAAGGAGGTGGAATCTTCCTTCATCATATGCTTTTTTCCATATTTCATCTAGTTTTGATGAAAGTGATGGATCTTTGCAGTCTTTCATTAGAAGTTGGCTTAAGATATGGCAATTTTTGTCTGTCTTATAGCTTTCTTTAGCTTGGTTAAAGAATTCTGTGCCAATGTCTGTAACACATATTCCTTCTATATGGTGCTCTTCTTGTGGTACCCATGCTGGATTGTCAGGGGTATTTGCTAGAGCCCATCTGCTAAGACCATCTGCATTTTTATGAATATTTCCAGATTTATGAACAATAGTCATATTTCCCCTATATTCTTGGATAGCAATTTGCCATCTCAGCATATGTCTATTTGGAGTCTTCATATTTAATAGTCATTTCACAGCATTACAGTCTGTGATTACATCAAATACTGTGCCATCCAAATAATAATGCAGCTTTTCTAAAGCCCACACTAGGCATAAGCATTCCATTTGGCTTGCTCCATACCTTGCTTCTGTTGGCTTTATCTGCCTTGAAATGAAACAAATTGGTCCTTCCACTGGTTTATCATTGATAATTTGTGTTTGGTGAAGTGCAGCACCTAGTCCTTCTCCACAAGCATCAATGTACAGTTTGAAAGGTAGTTTCCAATCTGGCATTAGAAGAAATGGGGCATTTGTTAAAGAATTTTTCAATTCTTCATATGCCTTGACTCTTTCTTCTGTCATCTCATAGACTGTTTGTTGGTCACATAGCTTATACAAGGATTTAGCAATCTTTGCAAAGTCCTTTATATGCTGTCTATAGTAACCAGCAAATCCTAGAAATGATTGCATTTCTTTTTTAGTTTGAGGCATTGGTTTAAGTAGTACTGCTGCTACTTTATTTTTGTCTATGCCTAGACTAAGTCCAGATACTACATGTCCTAGGGCTTTCAATTCACTATATGCAAAATGACACTTTTTCAATGAAATTTTTATATTTACTTGGACTATTTTCTGTAGTACCCTTTCTAGTCTTGTCAGGTGATTTTCCCAAGTTTCTGAGCAAACTATGATATCATCAATGTAGATTATTAACCATCCTTCTGATAATTCTTCAGGAAATATGGTATTCATCATTCTTTGATAATGGGAAGGTGCATTTTTTATCCCAAATGGCATTCTTAAGTATTCAAAAATTCCACAATGGACTATTATTCTTAGTAGTTTCTTGGCATTGTCTGTTAAGACATTTTGATGAAAACCCTTAAGAGCATCCATAGCTGTGATGAACTTAGCTTGTGACAATTGGGTCAATGTCTCATGGATTCTGGGTATTGGATATCTGTCTGGAATGGTATAGGTATTCAGGGCTCTGAAGTCTCCTACCATCCTTGATTTTCCATTATGCCAAGTTATAATGACAGGTGTAGTAACTTCTACTTTCTCATTATGTCCAACCTTTCTTAATACTCCAAGGTCCATTAATTCTTTAATGTGCACCTGTAGGGCTTCTCTAGCTCTTGGACTGGCTGGATAAGCAGGTCTTCTTAATAAAGGTGGGTAAGGTTTTTCTACATTAAGAATTATATCCACTTCATGTCCAATTATGGCACCTAGTGGCTCTTTGTCAGTTGCAAAGGCATTTTTATACTTAAATAAGAGGTCAATCAATTTTTCTTTCATTTTTTCTGTTAATTCTTGATTGAATTCTGCCTCTTTGAGTTGTTCAGATATAAAAAGTTCTTTTTCTGGAATTTTTTCCTCATTCTTAATAACTGTGATTTGTTTTTTGTTATTTAAGAATCCAAACTTTTGTCTTTTATTATCTCCTATGGTAAAATATCTATCCTTTTGGTTGGAGATATCTATACCATAGATTGATAAGTAGTCATTTCCAAGTATGAAATGATTACTAGTACAGTTGTCCATTACTACAAACTCTACTTTGATTCTGACACATTGTGAGGGATGAGGAAAAATTAGTGTTAAATCAATTATTCCAAGGGGCTTCATGCTCTCACTTGCACTACTAAATTTGACACCTTGTATTGGCATAAGTTTTTCTTGCCAGTCTGGGACAATGGTTTTTAAATAATTTTTGCCAACACAGGTGCAATATGCTCCTGTATCTAAGTTAACCTTTCCTTCTTGGTTATCAACCATAACAATACTAATACTTGATTTTCCAGCTGTATATCCCATTCCTCTTGCAGGTTTGGTTCTATACATTTTGGCATCTTGTATGTTTGTCAGATTTGTGTCAGATGTTCCAACTTGTGGCAAGTTTGAGTTAACATCCAGTACTTCATAAATTATATCAATATTATTAATTTGTGCATTAATTATATTGATTTCATCACTTTCAGAGCTTTCTGATTCTTCTGTCTCTTTTTCAGAGTCAGATTCTTCTTCTTTGTCATTGTGGTTTTCTGTTTCCACAATTTCATTAATCTTTGCTTTTTTAAGGCAATTATTGGCTAAGTGTCCAATACCTCCACATTTATGGCATTTTCTTTGCTCATTATTGTTGGATGTATTGGGTTTGAAGGATTCTTTTGATTTATCTTTTTTGATAAATGGTTTATTTGGGCTTTTAATGTCCAATTTTTTCCAAGTCCTGCCAATTTTTGTCCTTGTCACTATATCTTCTAGTGCATTTATATACTCTTCTGTGGAGCATGGTTCTATACACCTGCTTCTTAGGGCATGTTCTAGTTCCCCTCCACATTTTTTAAGTATTTTCATATGCACCATCTTCTGTGACATTTCTGGGTACAGTGCATTAAGCCTTTCAACTTGTTTTAAGAACCAAGTTAAAGGTTTATCTTTCTCTGGGTCAAAGAAAGAGTTTTCAAATGCATTTTCTATCTTATACCTCCAGGCATCATTTGCCCACTTGGTGATTATTTCTTGTTTCCACCAAGACCAGGTATTTTTACCATTTGTTTGTCTTATGCCATAATACCATCTTTTTGCAGATTTCTCAAACAATGAATGTAATCTTGCAGTGATTAATTCATCTGGTATGGCATAGTCTTCTTGTAACATGTCAATTGTTTTAATAAATGACATGTGGTCATATTCACCTTCTCCTGTGAATGTTGGCCATTCCTTTAATTGAGGTGCTTCCTTCATTAAGATTTGGTTATTGTCTTGGTGACTCAAGTCTGTTATGAAAGGATTTGACAATTCCTCTTTTGTTTTAATAGGGCTTCTTATATGAGAAAATGGTGTTGATAACTTTGGCATATTTAAATTAGCCTCATTAATTTTATCCATTTTTTCTGTAATAAGCCTTATTTCACTTTGAATATCATCTTTCAGATGCATTCTTGCTTCATCACTTTTTTCCACATGGTCCAAAAGTAATTTTTGGTGTGATGAAGTCTTTTCTTCAAATGTTTCTACAGAAATACTTAATTTATTTAATTTTTCTGTAAGATTGTCAATACTCACATCATAATTGATTGTCAAAGTCTTATCTTTGATATCTTTTATGTATTTATACAATTCTTGTTGTCCTTGTATTAATTTTTGAGTATTGTCAATTAAATTTTTTGGTTTATTATTTTTAACAATAAACTTAATGTTGTCAATTTCTTTCTTGTTTTGTACAACAATTTTTGTTAAGGAAGATAAATTGTTATTTATTTCTTGTAGTGATAATAAACTGTCTTTAATTTCTTTTAGAGGTAATATACTATTTTTAATTTCTGTTAAAGTATTTACAACATCTTTGGACAAGGTTATTTCTTTGGGAAATGAGGTTGTCTCATTCTTTGCTCTTCCTTGTCCTTGAATTCCATCAAGGTTCTGGCCATGTTGAAAACATTGTCCATGGCATCCTTTTGGATTCTTGGGATTCTGTAGCTTGGGGAATATGGTTTCCTCCAATGCTATTTCTTGTTCTTCTTCCCTTCTTGGGGAAGTGGGTTGGCTTGAGGCTTGCTGGTAGAAGCTACTGGGGCTTCTTCCTTGGTTGCCTCCCTCTTTTTGGCATGATAATCCTTGATTTTTTTGATTTGAGGTTTGGATGACAGTGGATTCCATCCATTGGAGTATCTCACTATCTCCTCCTCTTTGAGGAACTTTTTCAGGATGTGCCAGGAGTTCATCACTCCTTGGTGTATTTGAGGCAGCATTTCCCAGTCTTTGTCCTTGTATACTGTGTAATACTGCTTGTACTGGCTCATGTAGATGTCTATTTGAGCCCTCTGAATGTGATTTGTACCTGTTTGAGTTACTCATACTTAGTTCCAATTCAGGCTCAGATATCATGGGCATTTCTGGGACTTGCCTTTGGGATAAGGCACTTCCTTTTGTGGATTCTGTTCCACTGGGGATATTGCCCTTTCTTTTCCCTTTTGAGGGATCAATTCTACTTCTGAGTCCAGCTCCATCTGATTGGATGGAGTATTGGGAACCTCTTCTGGTAGTCATAATTAAAGAATAAGAAAAAATAAAAGTATTTTAGAATAAAATTCTTTTATGGCAATTTAAAAGGAGGTGCTCACCTTCAGAGTCTTGAATGGTGGGCCCTGGAAAGTCTAATTTCTTAGCTTTCTTTCTTTTGGTGATAACTGGTGTTGGAGAACTTTGACAAGTTTCTTCCACCAATCTCTCAACAGTAGCTTGGTTGTCTTCTGTTGGGTTATCTTCAAACACTAAAAAAGACAAATAAATATAAGTCTTTTTATAAGAAGTGTTATTTTTGGCAAGATATGGCAATTTTCCACGTAGAAATTGCTTTTATATCTTAAAAAAAATGAAATAAATAAAGAAATGAATAAAAATGAATAAAAATAACTTTTTTTATTGGTTTTTAATATTTTTTAATATTTTTTATGTATATTTTTATTTTTAAAGAATAAAATAAAAAATGAATATGATTCTTATAAAATTAAATTATAATAAAAATTATTTTTAATTTATAAATTATCTTTTTTAATCACTAGAGTCACTCAAAGAAAGTTCTTGCAAGTCTAAGGATGTGAAAAACCACGTGTAAGACAGTACAATTGCTTTCCAAATGCCTCAATAGCTTTTAAAATCAATAAAATATAAAATTATTATATAATTTTATGATTATAAATATAATTTATTATTGGATAAACCCAAATAGAATCTTTTTAAAGGTCTTTTAAGTAAATATCACAGCCAGGCCCCCAAATGTAAGGTTTGACTATGAAACAATAAGTAAAAATTACTAATTTATTACTTATTGTACTCTGAATGTCCTTATAGTTGAAATAAATAAGATTGAAATAATAATAATAATAAAGAAATATTATTATTAAGGCGTAAAAATATTATATTATTAAATAAATATAATAATATAATTAATATTATATGAAATTATAATATTATAAATAATATATTAATATAAAATAATTAATATATTATAAAGCTCTTTATTATTGTTACCAACAAATAATAAAGGCGTAAAAAATTGTTTTTTATTAATAAAAAACAATTAATAACAATAATATTACTAATATTAAAGTTATGAATTAATATAAATACTATTTATATTAATTAAAGAATTATTAAAAGAGTAATAATAGAGAAATTATTATAATAAGAGAAAATAACCTACTTTTAACACTTAATATAATAATTTTGAAGTATTTTACGCCAAAAAATATAAATACAACTTTTTCAAATTGTATTTACAATAAAAATAAAGAAAATTACAAATTATTCTGGATTTTTACGTGGAAATGAGTTATTAGAGAGATTTTTAACAAAAACAATTAAATAAATGATTTAATCACGTCAAAAGAGTTGATTATAGCAAGGTGGTCTTTGGTCTTTAATAATATAACAGTTTTATATATAAAGAATAAAGAAATTACCTTTGATTTAATTGATTTAATGTTTTTGATGCGTCTGAGGGGAAAACAGAGTAAAAAGAGCTCTATTTATAGTAAATACCTCCCTCCTAGAGTCCAACAGGCTTCTAGTAGACGTGTACTGATTATATCCACTGGAATTGATCAATATTTTAAAGTTTGAGGGTGATTACATCATGATCAAACCATATTACATCATTATTACACCATTATTTAGAGTTATCACTATAACTCTAAGTGTGATGACATCAGAGGCTTGGCAGAACCCCAAATTTCGTGGATTTTATTAGTTTTAATCATAAACTAATAGTATTCACCAATTTTATCACTATTAAGACTGTTAAACTTAATTTAAGGTTACAGTATGTGATCATAACAGCTCAATTTAAGCTCAAACTTTGATCCTCAATAACTTTTAAGGTTTTCACGCTACTGCAATTCAGAGAGTGAATTCTGATAGCCTGACATAACCTTATTATGCTGCCAAGAGCTTTTCATTACATCATCAAAACTCTAATTTTGATGATTTTTCTTGTAACTCATCTTTTCTGTCGAAATTCAATATTTTAAACTTCAAACCTTGATTTCAGGGGGTTATACCCTGAATTTAATAATAAAAATTACATCATTCTTCACGAATGAACTAGGAGAATCTAACTGTGTACTTTTTTCTAAGTTTGGAACACTTTCACAACAAAGTGGTCAACAGCTCTGTTGATTTTTATCAATAATTCATCATAAGTTTTAACCTTGTTTATAATTTGTAAAATAAAGTTCATATCTGTGTTCTTACAGTAATTACGTGGTAACTTTATTTTTGGTTCATCATTCTATCATGTATAGTTTAGAAGATATTAGCTATGATCCTTGAATATATGCGTTGACCAAAAAAGTGCATATATTCAGGATAATTCCTTAAGTATTAACATTGGAAATTAGCTTATTAATTGTTTTATATGTGGACTTTTGTGGGGAATCCACTGGTACAATTTATTTCACATGTTGTTTCATTAGTTTCTGAGATAAATAAGTTTTTATGTTTTTTATAAGGTATTGTACCTTATAATTCCTTAAATATTGGCTTTACAGATATGCCATAAAAATGGTATATGTGTATTTTTCCATGGGGAATCCAATGGTATAATTTATTTCACATGATCATTCAGTGGTTTTTAAGTTAAACCAATTTTAGTACCAATTTATGGTATTTTTTGTATATTTGAGTAATTTTTTTTAGTGTATAATTATTCTAATTAATTTTAATATAATTATATTAAAGGTATAATTATTCTGAGTATTTTTTGTGACCTTATTGGGTATGTGGTCATATCTCAAAGGCTCACACAGATCAGGAGACTGAAATTTAGAGATTGAGAAATAATTTCTTGTGGTGATTAGGATTTCACATTTCCTAGAAAAAGCACAAAAAAACTCAAATTAGATTGTAAGAAGTATTTTGAATTATAACAAAATATCATCTTTGGAGCTTCAAAGTAATTTTCAAATTTCTCATTTTTTCAAAAAGGGTAATGGGCTATTGATGATTATAATTGATAATATTAAAAAGATTTAAGAATGGTCAATGAGCCTTCTTTGAAACAGTATTTTTAGAAGCTTTAAGTATCATGTTGTAAGGTTTGTCTATGAGAAAATTGGTACAAAACACTAATTTACTATGACTGTCCTTATAAAATGAGTATAATGAAGAGGTTTTACTATAACCACAAAGTTTCAATTTCTCATTTCTCAAAGATGATAAAGTTACTTATTAATTGATACTATGAATAATATCAACATAAAAAATAAGATAATTTAACAATTGCTATGAGAAAATTATTATATTGTCAAATATATATTCAAGATAAGTGTAATATTTCTCTGCGATAGTAAATATCAATAAAACGGAGTCTTTATGTAACAATATAGATTTATGGACTAAGCCATATTGGAAAATATTATAAAAGATGATTATTTTATAGGAATTTCTGAAAGAAAATTGATTTGAAAGAATCTATAAGCTTACTGATCTATAAGATTGATTAAAATCAAGATTTATAAGTCCAAAACAGATCAAAAATTGATAAACAGAAATTAAACCACGAAAGAAAATTTGAAAAACTTTAAACCACATAAAATTTAAGAGGTTGAAGG
Organism: Austropuccinia psidii; assembly: GCA_023105745.1. Classification (NCBI taxonomy): domain Eukaryota; kingdom Fungi; phylum Basidiomycota; class Pucciniomycetes; order Pucciniales; family Sphaerophragmiaceae; genus Austropuccinia; species Austropuccinia psidii. Next base: position 12,689,213 of record JALGQZ010000014.1, read on the forward strand.
TTTTGAGTAAGTTTGGAAGGTAATTGTGGATTTACAATAATTCGATTCAAAATTCATTAAATCAAAACATTGAAGTTATTGAGATACTATTTGTATCAACAATAATATTAGTAATTTAATATATTTCAATTATTTGACAGGATTCAAGTATTGAGAATACTTCTATAATACCTTGGTAGTAGTATACTAGTATGGATTTATAAATTTAAAGTAATGGTTGAATTATTGTTTTGGAAAAAACAGAAATATTAGGCTTCTTTAAATTCTTAAAAAAAATCACCAAGGCATGTAAATGATTCAACCAAAAAACTAATTACCTTATTAGTATTCATGGTTACATCACTTGTTGTCATGTAAAATTATCATAATTACTTGATTATGTGATTTTATGTGGATACCAACCCATTTATGGGTAAGAAATGATAGATTTCCCACATTAAATATTCATCTATCTTAAATTAATTTTCTTCTCAAGGTTATCCAAGTTATTGGAAATTATATCATAGACTGTGACTTCTGTGAAATCATGAAGATTTAGTGTTTGTAATAGAATCATAAAAAGACAGTAATTGAAGCTTCTTATTGAGATTATTAAACAATATTTTTTTGGCTTCAATGTGTATTTCAATCTTTGAAATTACTTCTAAAAGCTTCAGAATAGTCAAATAAGAATTGTATTTTCAGTGAATTTTCAAACTTTTACTCTATTTTTATGCCATACAGTCAAATAGCATAGCAACAGCTGTTTTCTATTAATTAACTTTATACTTAATAGTCAAAAATGGTTTTGATTAATAATTTTGGGTCTATTAATGGTAAATAATGAAAAGTTTATTTTTTTCTTGGGAGTCAAAGGTGTTCATTACCATCTTGACAAATTAAAATAGCACCTTATATGCTATTTTCTCATGATCAATGGAACCTAACCTTAGTAAAAATAGTTACAAAAAGGTTTCAATAGCTATATTGGGGAAGAATTAACCACGGATACAAGATTTGAAGTTGGCTACACCTTATAGGCTTCAGAAGCTGGGTAGCCTGGCTCTCTTCTATGTCTTTTGTCCCATATGACTATATTGCATTTCAAAATAGTGCTTTGGACTTCAAGACCAATCTCCACTAGGAGTGAGAAATAAAATATTTTATAATACAATATTTTAAAGTGTTAGAAACATTCATAACACCATTTTTAGTGTATATGTAATATGGGATTTTTCAGAATCCCATTAATTTAGCATGAAAAGCAATTTTTTTTCAAGATACTTTTATGTGGTATTAATGATGAGGTGTTAGAGTATTTTATATATTACCCCCTCATAGAGTTGATATAAGATTAATAACACTATGGAGCTACCATAGGTAGAATTTTGTGTAGAATCCAAATAAGGCCTTAAATCCACTAATTTACTTATTGAATAAACATTTATGAGTCTTTTCTTAATTAAAATGATGAATTTTTGATATATACATGCCTTATGGGTTTTTTATAGGCCAAAAGTCATTTTAGAGTCATATTTGGTGTATTTAGGTAGGTAAGAAGTATTTTAAGGCTCACAATGTAAGCAAACAGAAGCTATTGCAGTAATAGGGACATTTTGAAATATTTTAAAGTATATGTCATTAGGAAATTTTACCCCTTCAAAGAGATTAATATGAGATTAGAGTTGTCTTTATATATTAATATAGCAAGAATAGAAAGTCTTATTGATTTGTTACCACATAAATTTTTCAAATTATTTTTAACTTTAATATTCCTATTTATCTTTCATGATAATATTATCATAATTTATTTTTGGACAAACTGTTTAATAAAATGAAATATTTCTAAAAAAGGCTTTGTGATTTTAATGATGAATATTTTCTTTTGGATCAACCAATATAAATTTATCAAGTTCTAATTTAAATTAAGATTCTTAAGCTCAAAGTAACATGCTGAAATAATTTACAAAATTAAGAGAAAGCCTTTATTTCACTTCTAATTTAAATTGTTTTTGAAATAAATCAGCTCAAAATAATTAGTATTGGAAGCTCCTTGGATATTTCTTCAGGGGAAAGGGATTTAAAAAATGAAATAGTAGTCTCTTATCTGTTTCTTTCAACATATAATATTCAGTAAAACTATAGATCTTAGGGTCTTTCAAAAATATCCCTCTGTATTTTTCTCACAATAGCTTCTTTGTAAGAATTGGATGTTATTGAGTTTCTGTATGTTTAGGAGAAGGTGGTCTGAATAAAGGTAGTCATTTTAATCTTTGAAACTCTCTGGAATACAATTTCCGACATGGAACCTCAAAATGGAATCAAGTCATCTTGATGAGTAATTGCTTTACATTGGGTAAGCTAGCCTCCAGCAAGTATTTTGATGATACCAGAACCAAAAAAACTCCTATATAACCTTCATGATCCAGGGACCACATAAGTGTTTCTTTTAAATTTATTAAGAAGTAACTCTCTCAAAATTTACATGTAAATTAGCTTAGCTGTAAGGTTTGTCTATTAAATTCTTAACAAAACTAAGAATACTATGAACATCCTAATTAAATATAATAAATAAATATTTTAACTAAAATTTTAATTATGAAAAAAAGGAAATTTTTATGATTATAACATTATGATAAATTTTAATATCATCAATAAGAATTGAAGAACTGAATTATTATTTTACAACTTATTATAAGCTAAAAGTGATATAATAGAAGGAGGCAGTTGTCTAAAAGAATCAATATACTTAGTGCATATCTTAAATAATCAACTTTGAAGATAATATAAAAATCATTTTTGACAATAATTGTTGTAGTAATAATTATATAGTAGAGATAGAGATTCAGGGAGAATTACTAACAATTTTAAAAAGAGTCTTTATAGAGAAAAATAAACCAAAAAACATAAAAGCAATTTAAAAGACTAATACAAGAGTATTCCAGGAGAATTGTGAATTTAAGGATATTAAAAAGATACAAAAAAGAACAGTAATAAGTCTAGAGGTTACAATACTATACCTTATAGTAATATTCATAATTTGAAATCTTTTAATGATTTAAAATAATTTAAAATTTGTAGAATATTTTAATAACTACTAATACTAAGATTCATTTATTTAATTGTATTATAAAGCTGAATGATGTGGAAAAAGCAGTAGCCAAAGGGTTCCTTTTAAGATATCTAAATTCTAAAAGAGAAATAGAGGACATGGAAGGAGGCATAATGAAAAAAATAAGGTGAGAAACATTATAGAACTTTTGGATTAGAAGCTACAGCACTTTGATACTTAAAGAAATCATTTATTTACGAATTAATGGATTTCTCATGACTACCAACCAATTTATGGTTAATAAATAATCAAGTTGCTAATGTAAATCTTTCTATATTCAGAAATATACAGGAATTAATCAATCTTATCAATTCTATTAGTAATTCCATGACAGATCCTATTTTATGTGAATTTTTGAAGTTTCAGTTCTCTACATGAAATCATCCAAAAGGGACTATAAATGAAACTTTAAATTGAGCTTGTGAGCTTTATTATTTTTTGAAATAATTAAAGATCACCTCTTTCTACATTGATTCAGAAATCTTCAGAGAAATTAATCCAGATATGTATTTCCAATGAAGTTTTTCAGGTTTCATCATTTTATTCAAAATATTAACTTACAGTTGGCTTACTGATTACTTACCACAGCATACTAGTCCAACGGTGGAGTTTTAGTCTGGGAAAAAGTGAAATTGGCTTATGGGAACCTTTCTGCGCCTCAGAGGACCCAGAAACCCAGGTACCAAAGCTCTATTTGACATTTGTCCTTCCCCCCTCTCTGCTATAATTCGTACTTATAACAGTATTTCCACAATACAATAATGTTTATATGGTAAACCTCAAATGCACTAAAATACTATGCAATCTTATTACATATATGTCTGCGTCTAGCCTGCACCAATTGGTGCACACACATAGCATTCCTATAATCACATTATTTCTACAAAATAACATTCTAAGTTTATAATCAGGGTTTTTTTTCTGGGTATGGATTTAGAGGGTTGCCTTCTAAAACATTAAATTACTTTATATTAATTTTTTACTTATGGAAAGACATACATTAAGTGTCATTTTTGGGTTCACCTCTCATAAGGACACCCATTATAAACTTTTGTGTAGAATCCAAATTTGGCCTGAAATCCTAGGACTTACTTACTAAGTAAAAATGTATTGATATTTTTCTTCTTGAAACATGATTAATTTTGGTAATTAACATGACTTATGGTTTTTCAATGGTGATTGAGTTATTCTTGTTTAAAGTTGTGGCTTATTTGGGTATGTACAACATACCTCAAGGCTCACTTGAGTTATGAAGCTGAAATCCACATATAACTTCATTATTTTGTGAGGAATTAAATTGTGATATAAAATATATTTTCTTCACTTAATAAAAGTATTGAAATGGTTTCATTATCAAAATTATACATTTTATAATGTTTTCCACCATAAAAATATATCTTTTCTCCATAATGTTTGATAAACATATAAGTTTGTTAAGCTACCACTTATAATGTTTTTAACACATATTGTTTCTTAATTCCAATTCCTGAAATTAAAATTATTTTCAATGTTCTTACTTTCTGCTTTTGTGTTATATTGAAATATAAAAAAATCTAACCCTAAAATCCCCTCCCCTTAAGAAGTAATAATATTGTGTAATACTGAGACATATGATATTTATGAAACTTCTTTGGGCTTTGGTGTATTAAGGAGTTAAATTTTCTGCTGCCCACTCATATTCATAGGTAGGCTAACTTCATTTGACAAAATATTCCCTCATATTATTAGCTCTTGAATTTCCTTCCTTAAAAGACTGAGTAATTTTTTGGAAAACAGATTTTGGGATGAGAATTGTATCTTGGGAAAGTATATTAATTGTGGCAAATATCTCATAATGAGAAAATTCAAGTATCAATCAGATTCACTAGAAATTTGGGTTTTCAGGAGAAGACAAGGATAAAAGGGCAAGAACATGCTTCTTTCAACCCAATGCAGAAAAGAATCAGACCCAATGATCAAGAAGTGTTTGGAATTAATCAAAGAAGTGCACAGAAGAAAGAAATAGTTTTAAATAAATTTGATAGAATCAGTACACCTAAAATTAGATATAATATCCTCATGCAGAATGATAATAGTGTTGTTACACCTGGGAGTAACATAAATAGTAATGAACTGTGGTTAAAGGTGTCCCAATTTTCAGAACAAAGTCAGAGAGAGTTTGGAAGACTGCATGAGAATAATTCAAGGTTAAAAGAGTTAATTACCTTTCAAACCACAACCATCTAAAATCTTCAAGAAGCCTATCCTAAACTAAGAAAACCTTCAGAAGAGACCAGAAAAAAACTGAATCAACTCTTAGGGGAAAGAACCACTGCAAGGGACAGGGAATACCTAGATCAAGACACAAAAAATGTTCAATGTCTGAAAAACAATAAAACCTCATAGAGAGGGGAATGTCTTTGGTAATAGCCCATACCTCCAAGAGGACATAAAAACAGATGCCATAATGCAGAATAAGCACAGAGGCTTATCAAAGTACCAGTATGGAGATAATATGACTTAACAAGAGAAGGAAACTTTAAAACAACTTCCAGAATCCACAAGGTGGAAAGCTTTCTCTGGTGTAGGAGAATGTGATCATATACAACTGATTGATTACATTTAAGGACTCTTCATTGATGTACCAACCCTACAATACTACTTTATAACAGCTAGACTGAACATGGAATTAAAAAGAAATTCCAGCATATAGTACACAGAAGTGAAAGAGTCAAATGATCCAAAAGTACAGCAATGGTACTTGGATATGGCAAAAGACCATGTATTTTGAAAATGACAAATACTCAGTGGGAAAAGAACCTTATGAGTGTTTCCTTAAACAGTATAAAAGACCTAAAGCTATTGGTTCTCATATGAACATTAAAATGAGGAATCAAAAATCCTTGAAAGACCTTCCAGGAGAGCTAGAGCATGAATTAAAATGCAGGTGCAACTAAAGGTGCACTCTAGATGACATTGCCAACACCTTGAAAGATGTAAGGAAAAGGAAAAATATAGGTAAATATTTTTCATATAAAGACAATAGTTTCAGAGATAAAAAGCCTTTCAAAGCTGACAATAAAGACAAACCCAGAGAAAAGGTGGCAGAAATGACCAAGAAGAAGAATGCTTGTCAGAATTGTGGGTCAACAGACAACTATGCTAACAACTGTCCAAATGCAAAAAAGAAATTCTATGCCATTGAGCAAGTCCCAGAGGAAGAAATCCAAGAAGAGGATTCTGAATATGAATCTATGGGTGATTCCATCAGAGAAAACTCTGATGATGACCAAGACCCAATAGAGGAATTCCTGGTGAAGTACCAAGAGGAAACACAGTTGGAAATTCAGGAGATACATATGGAAGCAGGATTACAACAGGACACTTCAAATAAAATCCTATTCAAACAGACACAAGATGCACAGACCTTTTGTGAGCCTTAGAGGTAATTTCATATACCCAAAAGACCACAAATACAAAATTAACATATAAATATAGATAAAATAAATTTATTTATATTATTAAAATAAAAATCAAAATATAAAAATAAAATTATATTCAAAATAAAAATGTAATTACAATTTGAAAATAAAATTGCATTAAATTTTGGAACTATAAAATTACATTTATACTTGAAAAAATTAAGTAAAAATGAAATTTTAACAAAATTGTAAAAAAAATAAATAAATTTGGAAAAAAGTTAATTAAAAAGTATTATAACTTTTTATCCAATAGATAAACATATAAAAATTATTTCACCATTGGATTCCTCATAAAAAATCAGGTGGGGTCACCTCTGAGTGAAATTCTTGTAACTCAACTCTAAATAAGCTTAAATTAAGTTTTTAGTATTTTCAATACAAAAGTTGAAAATCCTCAAAACTTTAATTTAATTCACACCAAATGTGGTGTTAACCATCAATTTTTGTGTTAAAATTGAGGTGTTGTGTTTAGTTTAGAAGTTATGAGGAATTGAAGTATTTTCAATTTAATTCAATTGAAATGTCGAAATGTTGCGTGTATTACATAAGTGAACTTTGATTTAAATATTAGGTATGAATTATTACTGTATTGTACTGTAAAATTCAATTGAATTACATATGTAAATTATAAGTATAATACATGATGAGGAATTAAAGGAAAACTAAATTGGAAAGATTACATTTGGGGGGGGGGAAAGGAACTCCAGCTCTAAGGGGGAGCTAGACCCCCAAAATCCTTGCTGACAGGCGTGGGGTGTCAAAATTCAGGCCAAAGTTCATCACTTTTGGCCTGGAATTGAGTTACAGGGTCTGTGGACTCAATTGATGATGAGGTTTTGATACCAACTGGGGTAGTTTTAGCTGTTGCCAAGAGGGTAAAACTACCCTAAAGATAAAACAATAATAGTGAAAACAGTTTTAACTGGTTTCTACGTCTCTTACACACATTCTGACGTGTTTTGAAGGCTCTAGACCAGGTATTGCTATAGTAATGGCTGATTTAAGGGTCTAAAATGGCTAAAAATGGCTTAAACCAGCCCTTTTTGGTCTAAACCAGGGTTCAATGATGCCATAATTGACTTTTCTGTTGTCATACTGTTTTTCACAACTGACAAGAGTAAATTTTACTTTTGGAGTAAGAGAATTGATGGCTATAAAAGAATGTCTTCTTTGCCCCACTTTTCTCTTCATGTTAGAATCTTTTCCTTTTATTATTAGCTTAAACATTGTTAAACCAATCAATAAAAGATTCCAACCACTACTTTTAAATCATTTTGAACCTCTTAACCACGTGAAAAAATCATTATAATCATTGTTTGTAACTCTTATAATCATTTTTACCCCTGAACCACCCCAAAAGTGAATTAAAGCATCTTTCATCACTGTAAACTTTGTCACTTTGTTTCTAAATTCACTCTGGTCACTTTTGGGCGTGTTTTCTCTTTAATATTCTTTTTAAAGACTTTGTTCTTTAACTAATTTCTTGCATTTCTTTGCTCAATTAATTCCAATTGAAATTGCTCTTGAAGAAATTTCTTTTGTAGCCTTAAATATCTCTTGTAGAGTATTTTTGGATAAATTTTTATTGTTGGTAAAACAATAAGTCTTTATAATCTTATTGTTTTATATTAGTAAATTCATAAACAATGAGATTGGTGTGTTTTCTCTTAAAATTAATATTTCTGACTATTTTTAATGGATTTTTTACCTTATACAAATTTTGAGGACAGGAAAAGTACTTGATTTTTAATCAAAGTTTCATATCCACACCTTACATTTGGGCGCCCAGTGGTGATATTTTACCTGTGACATATTTTTTTACTCTTTTTAAATACTTTTTCTTATATTGAAAAATTTAAAAACATATAAAAAATACTTATAATTCAAAAAATCCATAAAAAATAATTTTTTTTCACATATTATAAGTGAGGCTTATATTTTTATTTCTTTTTTGAAATAACCTTTTTTTACTTAATCAATTGGCTTTTTCATTAATTTTAGTGTCTGACAGCGCGGTAAGACAAGAAAACATTGAAACAGCCTCAACAGTACCCAGCATTATTCCTGCCAGTAATGTTAAGTCTGATCATAATAGTACTATTATTGTGACTCAGAATATTCAACCAGAGCCAATTTCTTCTGAATTAGTCAACTTGGAAATAAGTAATACTCTTCAGAAAGCCAAAGATTTGGCCAATAGTAAGTTTTTTGACATAAAATTACTATTTTAAGCCTTTTTAAACATAATTATGCCTTCAACCAGGTCAGGAGCCAGCTATAACCCCTCAAGCAGCTCCCAGAAAGGTAATAGACGTGATTATGGAAGAGGCCAACCAGGTACAGAAGGAAAAGGGTCAGTTGATGACTTCCAAACAACTAAAATGGGTCATTCTGAAGCTGATAATACCATTTTACCTTCAAAAAGAGCTGACACCGCCACAACAAGCCTCTGTGGACATATAAAAAGCCAGCCACAGTGCATACAACAATGCACTCCAGTTCAAGGAGTACCACATCCTTGCAGACCTGTGGAAGAACTGCATGAATTCTTACCTGACAGTGAGAAAATTCCTGGGCCATCCCAATACTTGCAAATTGCTCAATGGATGGCATCCATTGATGGAGAAGAAAAACATGATGCGTTTGACACTAGAATGGAGGAAAAACGACCCTCCACCACCCAAACCAGTGCCAAAAACAGCCCCAGTGGCCAGCAGCAGCAATTCCAACGTGAAAAAGCAGCCACAAACTTCAAACAAGGGCAAAGGGAAGGCACCAGCCCCAAAACCTTACAGCCAGGGCTACAGAATCCCAAAGATTCAACAGGATGCCATGGAAAATGTATTTCAGATGGTAAGAACCATGATGGAATTACAAAAGAAGGAGGAAGCCAGATTCAAATATCAAAAATAATTTCTGATACTTTTAATTGTATTTCAGAGTTGTATAAAGCTATTTCTGACGTAAAAAGTCATCTTTCTGATAAAAATACATCAATTTGTGACAATCTTAAAACAAATGACTTAAGGCTGAGCCAAATAAATGATACACTTAAATGCTTTGAAAGAGTTTCAAGAACAATCAAAACTTCCAATAATGATAATTCTTTTGGCATTAAGATAAAGGAAAAATCTGCCATTATTAAAGACTTAACAGACAAATATTCTAAATTCAATATTGATGACATAATTGAAACAAGACTAAAACAAGCTATTAATACTATCAAAGAAGATAATAAAAAAGTCCTTGATGATATTTCAAAATCATTTGCAGAAGTAAAGACAAATACAGTTGCCTTGAAAAAGCATTTTGATACCTCAAGAGAGGAAATATCAAACTTAACAATAAAGTTAAATGAAGTTATATCTGAGAATACTAAACAAACAGAATTATGGAATGAGCTTACAAATAAAGAGGATTATCATAAAAAGAATATCATAGACTCTATACAAAGCTTACAACATGAGTTAAGAAATTCACAAAGGTGTAATAACAGTAAAATGAATGATATTGAACAACTGCTAAACATGTTACCAAGAATGTCTACACCTCTGAATCAAAATGAAGATGCAAGAATTCCCAATCCACAAGTATTGGATATTGAAAATTCACAGTTAAAAAATGAATTTTCTACTTCTTTTCATAACTTAGAACCATCAATGGGCCAAGCACTCTTGAAAGAAGTTCCAAAACTTAAAGAATGGCCTCACTTCAGTGGTGAAGGAGAGTATGACAATATGGAATTCATTAGAGGTATTGACATGATCAAAGAGGATTTTGAATTACCAGACAGATTGGTAACAGACAGATTTAACACCTTGTTTACCAGATCAGCTCACAGATGGTACATAAAAATAAGACAAGCACATGGACACCAGAGTTGGACTTGGTGGAAAACCCAAATCATTAACAAATGGGAAAATGATGCTTGGAGGTTTAAAGTTGAAACAGCCTTTGAATCTTCCAAATTTAATTCTGGTAAAGACAAAGGTTTACCATGGTTTTGCCAACAAAAAGACAGATTAACAGCATTATATCCTGACATGTCAGAATTTATGATCCCTAGAAAAATTCTGAGACAATGTGGAGGTGACTTAGAGCATGCTATCAAAAGCAGGACTAATGAACAATCTTCAGCAGAGGATATTATCAATATATTAGAAGAAGTAACCACCAGAACAAAAATTGGTTCTAGTAGGGTGAATCTCAAAACAAGGTTTAATACACCTTGGAAAGATTCTGTGGACAAAACCCCCAAAGAAAATTTTAATAATATGAAGTATAAATCTGCAGATACAGTCAGAAAGTTCCATATTTGCCAAAGCACCACCCATTCAGCCAATACATGTTCAAAGAAGGGAAAAATCAATGAAATTGATATTGAAAAGGAACCTGATGTTGAAAAATATGACATAATTGAAGACAATTCAGATGATAAGTCATCAATATTTTCTGAATCTTCAAAAGATATAGAAAATATCAATGCAAATTTTGACATCATGGAATCTTATTCCCACTTGCCACAATTGAGCAATAGTCAACTTGATTTATCAAAAGTTCAAGATGCACAACTTATGAAAACAAAACCAAACAGGGGAAAGGGTTATACAGCTGGTAACTCCTGTATAACAGAAGTTGTGATTGACGACAAGCCCACAAACATTTTGCTTGACCCAGGAGCCTTCTGCTCTTGTGCTGGAAAATCTTTTCTTAAGACTTGTGTACCAAATTTCAAAGACCAATTTTTACCAATTGCTGGTATAAAATTCAACATTGCAAGTAATCCAATGAAAGCATTAGGAATCTTTGAGACCAATGTCATATTCCCACACATAAATGGGAATTTAAGAATTACAGTTGAATTTGTTGTTATGGAAAATTGCTCTAGTACCCATTTTATATTGGGAAATGACTATTTAATCATGTATGGGATAGATTTGCATAAGAACAAAGACAGATACTTTACTATTGGAGACAATAAGCGCCAAAAATTTGACTTTTTACCATTTAAAAGACAAATTACAGTAAATAAAGTATCACCAGTCAACTTAGAGTTAGAGAAATTCAAGTCTGAGCAGTTAAATGAGGCTGAAATAAGCCTTCATCTTACTGATAAAGAGGAAAATGAACTTTCTTCCCTTTTGTATGACCACAGAGGAGCATTTGCGTCAGACAAAGAACCTCTAGGAGAAATTATTGGTCATGAAGCTGACATCATTCTTAACATTGAGAGACCTTATCCACCACTCTTAAGAAGACATGCATATCCAGCAAGTCCAAAATCAAGAGAAGCTCTAGAAATTCATATCAAAGAACTTCTGGACCTTGGTGTAATAAGAAAAGTGGGCCACAATGAAGAATTAGAAATAACTACACCAGTAATAGTGGCATGGCATAATGGAAAATCCAGAATGGTTGGGGACTTTAGAGCTTTGAACACTTACACTCTTCCAGACAGATACCCAATACCAAAAATCCAAATTGCCCTTACTCAAATATCTCAAGCAGTGTATATAACCACTATGGATGCCCTTAAAGGATTCCATCAAAATGTGGTGACACCAAGAGCAAGAAAATACTTGAGAATTATTGTTCATTGTGGAGTGTATGAATACTTGAGGATGCCCTTTGGTATCAAAAATGCACCTTCACACTTCCAAAGAATGATGAATGAAATCTTCCCTGAAGAACTCTCAGAGGGATGGTTAATCATTTACATTGATGACATTATTATCTGTTCCAAGACTTGGGAGGAGCACATGTACAGATTGTCCAGAGTTTTGACAAAAATTCAATCAGTAAACATGAAAATCTCCTTGAAGAAATGTCATTTTGGATTTAAAGAACTTAAAGCACTAGGACATGTTGTATCTGGTTTGTCCCTTGGAATTGACAAAAGCAAAGTTGCAGCAGTATTGCTAAAACCCATGCCTCAGAATAAGAAGGAAATTCAGTCATTCTTAGGTTTTGCAGGATATTACAGGCAACACATTAAAGATTTTGCATCCATAGCAAGACCACTTTATAAATTGTGTGACAAAGACACAGTATTTGAAATGACTGTTGACAGAGTCAAAGCTTTTGAGTCTCTAAGAGAAGCCTTGACCACTACTCCACTCTTACTGATGCCAGACTTTAAATTACCTTTCAAACTGTATATTGATGCATCAGGGGATGGACGGGGTGCTGAACTTCACCAAGTTCAGATCATAAATGATAAACCTGTAGAAGTACCCATATGTTTCATATCCAGGCAAATCAAACTAACTGAAGCCAGATATGGAGAAAGTCAAATGGAATGTCTATGCCTTGTCTGGGCCTTGAAGAAATTGAACTAATTCTTAGAGGGATGTGTTTTTGAGGTAATAACAGATTGTACAGCTGTCAAATCACTTCTGAACATGAAAACACCCAACAGACATATGCTCAGATGGCAAATAGCCATACAAGAATACAGAGGCAATATGACTATTGTTCATAAGGATGGGAATATTCATAAGAATGCAGATGGACTAAGCATATGGCCATTACCAAATAATATTGATAATCCTGCTTATGTGCCAGAAAAAGCTTCACCACAAATTCCAATAGAAGGAATAAGTGTTACAGACTTGAACACCACCTTCTTTGAAGAAGTCAGAAGTAGTTACACTCAAGATAAGAATTGTAGCATCTTATTCCAATTACTTGGCAAAGACTGTAAAGACAACTCTCTAATTCATGCCTTAGATGAAGTATAGAAAAAATCTTATGATGAAGGAAGATTTCACCTACTGGATGGTATAATTTACCACAGAACCAAGCACACATGTGTCATGACAGTTGTAGAAAGGTCATTAATCAATCTTGTACTGAAAGAATTCCATGATAGTCCCTTTTCAGGACATCTGTCTGAAGACAGAACAAGAGAGAAAGTAAACACCTGCATATGGTGGCCAATGTGGAAGAAAGATGTTGCAGAGTATTGCAAAACCTGTGACAGATGTCAAAAGGCAAATAAATCCACTGGCAAGAGACTTGGAAATATGATGAAAATACAAGAACCAAGTAGACCTTGGGAAATTGTCCATATGGATTGGGTAACTGGCCTACCACGAGGAGGTGACAGAAGCTATAATGCTTGCCTAGTAATTGTGGACAGATTCAGTAAAACTCCAATCTTTTTACCATGTCACAAGGATGATACAGCCATGAATACAGCTCTTTTGATATGGAATAGAGTAGTGTCATGGACTGGGATATTTACAAATATCATTAGTGATAGGGATCCCAAATTCACTTCAGCACTATGGACAAATCTTCACCAATTATTTGGCACTAAACTGTCTTTCTCTACAGCCTACCACCCAAAAACTGATGGCCTGGCTGAAAGGATGATCCAAATCTTAGAGGACATGGTGAGAGGATTTTGTGCATATGGCCTTGAATTCAAAGATTGTGATGGATTTACCCATGATTGGTGTACTCTGTTGCCAGCACTGGAATTAGCATATAAAACATCAATCCATGCCAGTACCAATCAAACTCCTGCTATTCTAAGAAAAGGAGGGAACCCCAAGTTACCCCAAGATTCCTTGAGGAAAGATTTAATTGAAATACATCCCACAGCTGCTAGCTTCAAAGGAATGCTAGACAAAGCTAGAAAGCATGAAGTAAGGTGCATGGAGGACTCTTTTTCATATGCTAAAGAAAAATGGGATAAATCACATGCAACTCCAGATTTAAAAGTGGGGGACCTAGTTCTTGTATCCACCACTAACTTCAATAACATCAAAGGATGTAAAAAGCTGAAAGACTCCTTTGCAGGACCATTTGTGATTAAGGCCCTCCATGGAGAAAATGCTGTTGAAGTAGAGTTATCTGAAGAACTTAGCAATAAGCATCCTACATTTCCGGTGAGCTTGATAAAGCCATATAAATCTAGTGATGCTGAGAAATTTCCCTTGAGAAATAAGATTCCCCAAGTTATACCTCCTATTGAGACATCTGGTACTAAGAAAATTACCAAAGTTCTTAAATAAAGGAAATTAAGAACCAAGAAAGTAAGGGAATACCTTGTTACGTACAGTGACCCAACTTGTGAAGATGAATGGTTAGAAGAAAAAGATATAACAGAAGCTACCAAACTCCTCAGGAGATTCAGACACACTAGAAACACCAATATTACAAGGTAATATTCTTTTTAGGGGGAGGGAATGTGAGCCTTAGACATAATTTCATATACCCAAAAGGCCACAAATACAAAATTAACATATAAATATAAATAAAATAAATTTATTTATATTATTAAAATAAAATAAATTTATTTATATTATTAAAATAAAATAAATTTATTTATATTATTAAAATAAAAATCAAAATATAAATATAAAATTATATTCAAAATAAAAAATTTAATTACAATTTAAAAATAAAATTACATTAGATTTTGGAATTATAAAATTACATTTATACTTGAAAAAATTAAGTAAAAATGAAATTTTAACAAAATTGTAAAAAAATAAATAAATTTGGAAAAAAGTTAAATAAAAATTATTATAACTTTTTATCCAATAAATAAAAATATAAAAATTACTTCACCATTGGATTCCTCATAAAAAATCAGGTGGGGTCACCTCTGAGTGAAATTCTTGTAACTCAACTCTAAATAAGCTTAAATTAAGTTTTTAGTATTTTCAATACAAAAGTTGAAAATCCTCAAAACTTTAATTTAATTCACACCAAATGTGGTGTTAACCATCAATTTTTGTGTTAAAATTGAGGTGTTGTGTTTAGTTTAGAAGTTATGAGGAATTGAAGTATTTTAAATGTAATTCAATCGAAATGTCAAAATGTGCGCGTGTATTACATAAGTGAACTTTGATTTACATATGAGGTATCAATTATTACTGTATTGTACTGTACAATTCAATTGAATTACATATGTAAATTATAAGTATAATACATGATGAGGAATTAAAGGAAAAATAAATTGGAAAGATTAAATTTGGGGGGGGGGGAAGGAACTCCAGCTCTAAGGGGGAGCTAGACCCCCAAAATCCTTGCTGACAGGCGTGGGGTGTCAAAATTCAGGCAAAAGTTCATCACTTTTGGCCTGGAATTGAGTTACAGGGTCTGTGGACTCAATTGATGATGAGGTTTTGATACCAACTGGGGTAGTTTTAGCTGTTGCCAAGAGGGTAAAACTACCCTTAAGATAAAACAATCATAGTGAAAACAGTTTCAACTGGTTTCTACGCCTCTTACACACATTCTGACGTGTTTTGAAGGCTCTAAACCAGGTATTGCTATAGTAATGGCTGATTTAAGGGTCTAAAATGGCTAAAAATGGCTTAAACCAGCCCTTTTTGGTCTAAACCAGGGCTCAATGATGCCATAATTGGCTTTTCTGTTTTCATACTGATCTTCACGACTGACAAGAGTAAATTTTACTTTGGGAGTAAGAGAATTGATGGCTATAAAAGAATGCCTTCTTTGCCCCACTTTTCTCTTCATGTTAGAATCTTTTCCTTTTATTATTAGTTTAAACATTGTTAAACCAATCAATAAAAGATTCCAACCACTACTTTTAAATCATTTTGAACCTCTTAACCACGTGAAAAAATAATTATAATCATTGTTTGTAACTCTTATAATCATTTTTACCCCTGAACCACCCCAAAAGTGAATTAAAGCATCTTTCATCACTGTAAACTTTGTCACTTTGTTTCTAAATTCACTCTGGTCACTTTTGGGCGTGTTTTCTCTTTAATATTCTTTTTAAAGACTTTGTTCTTTAACTAATTGCTTGCAGTTCTTTGCTCAATTAATTCCAATTGAAATTTCTCTTGAAGAAATTTCTTTTGTAGCCTTAAATATCTCTTGTAGAGTAATTTTGGATAAATGTTTATTGTTGGTAAAACAATAAATCTTTATAATCTTATTGTTTTATACTAGTAAAGTTATAAAAAATAAAATTGGTGTGTTTTCTCTTAAAATTAATATTGCTTACTATTTTTAATTGATTTTTTACCTTATACAAATTTTGAGGACAGGAAAAGTACTTGATTTTTAATCAAAGTTTCATATCCACACTTTACACCTTTTTAGTTACAAAAACTAAAGGAATGGCATACATAAATGGGAAAGCCACTAAGATTACTTTTTTCTTTGCCAATTATCAACATGCATTGATCATTGAAAGTGGTGGGCACTGCTCAATAGTGGCAAGAGGATATCTGGATAAACATTTCCCAAATTAGGAAACACAAATCTTTCCAACCTAGACAAAGAATTTCAAACGCTCATCAGGAAGGATGACACCCATTGGGACTATCTTTAAAGAGATAATTATACCCCACAGAAAAGATAATAGTGGATCTAACCCAGAGATTTTGGTGGTTGAACATGCCCACATCCAAGGCTTACTACTGGGAACAGAATACCAAAGGATTTATGGCATTGATATTTAAAATAGTAAAAATAGGCACATTAGCATAGGTGCAAACAAGGAGAATAATCTTTCACTTGATATATGCCAGTTTTATAACCAAGATCCCTTTGAAGAATTTCTTATTGAATTCAAAGAGGGAAAATTCAGTACTAACCTCATGAGTAAACATAAAATTAGTTTACTAAAAATTTTGAGGGAGAATAGAAAAACTTTCTGCATAGGGGAGGAACCCACAGGAATTATAAATTGCCATTATATATATTTATATAGCTAGATGTGGAAAGGCCTTATCCACCCATGCTCAGAAGACCTCCATATTTAGAAATACTGGAAACTAGGAGAGAAATTGAAAAACATGTCAATGAACTACTAGATATGGATTTCATCAAAAACATAAGAAACAATGAAATAGTGGAAGCAACCACACCTGTCCCTATCACTTGAAATGATGGAAAGTATTGATTTTTTGAAGACTTTAGAGAACTGAACAACTAGACAAAAGCTTACAGGTACCATATACCAAGGATACCCCATGCTCAAGATAAACTGGCAAAATTCAAATACATCATAAAGATGAATTGTATGAAATGCTTCAATCAAAATGGAGTTAGACAAAACTCCATGAGGCTACTCAGAATAATTTTGCACATGGGTATATATGAGTACACCAGGATGCCATTTGGCATTGAAATTGTACCAGACCACTTCCAAAGGATTATGGACAGAATAATTTAAAAGGAAATATTAGAAGTATGGAGGATATTATTATATACTCAGAAACATGGGAAGACCATATGCAATAAGTAGAAAAAGTCTTGAGTGAATAAAAACCCATTAATCTAAAAATTAACTTAAGAAGTGTAATTTTTGCCAACAGGAACTATTGACATTAGGACATAAAGTCTCAGGCCTTAGCCTGACCATAGATCAGAAAAAAGTAGAAGCAGTAGTGCCAAAAAAAGTATCAAATAACATAAAAGAGATTCCATAATTCCTTTGGTTTGCTAGCTACTACAGAAATCACATCATAAACTTTGCCCAAATTAGTCACAGCTGATACAAGTTATGTTAAAAAGATGTAGTTTTTGAGATTACCAAATAGAGGGGAAAACATGAACTCACTAATGAACCTGTCGTAATGCTACCTGAATTTGAAATACCATTCAAGTTGTACATATATGAAGCATGCAGCCAAGGATTAGGGGCAGCCCTTCACCAAGGAGAAGCTTCAAATGGTGAACCTAGAGAAGGGGTAATATGTTATCACTCCCAAAAACTGAAACATTCATAGGTTAGATATGAAGCAACCAAGATATAATTCTTATTTTTGGTTTGAGCTGTAGAAAAAATCTAGTACTATTTGGAGGGTTCAGTATTTGAAGTATACACAGACTGCACTGCACTAAAGCCTTTTCTCAACATGAAGACTACTAATAGACATATGTTGAGATGGAAAATAGCCATTGAAGTGTATAGGGGAAACATGACCATCATATAAACAGAAGTCAAGAGGCACACAAATGCAGATGGTCTCAGCAGAGTTCCATTAGATAATGTCAAGAGAACCCCAGCTTATGACAAAGAAGTAGCTGATAAGATTCCTATCCATCTTATGGAAATAGATAGGAAGATAAACTTCCAATTTTCATAATGTGCACCAGGAAGTGCTACCCCATATAGTGACTACATTGGACAATAATAAACAGAAAAACCCATATTAGGGAGACACTCCTCTGAGCTCAACAATTAATTTTTTAATTCAGTAACCAAATGCTATTACAAACACAAAAAGTGTAGCATATTTATTTCACTCCTTTAGCAAAGATAAAGGAGCCCAGAACTGGAATACAAGTTACAGGAACATTGGTCTATGGAATATAAGGAGAAAAGGTTCTCCTGTATAGATGGAATACTGTAACACAGAGAAAAAAACACTAGTTCCCTCACAGTAATAAAAAGAGAACATGTCTCACTAGTCCTTGAAGAATTCCATGACTTCCCCTACAAGGGACACATGAGTGAAGATAGGACCAAAGAGAGGCTAGCAAGCACAACTTGGTGGTCTCAATGGGAGAAATAGTTGAGTGAATAAATAAACACTTTTGAGAGATTCCAGAAGGCAAACAGGAAACATGGGAAGAATTATGGGCTACTCCAACACATAGAGGAGCCCAAGCACCCAAGGGAAACCATTACCATGGACTGGGTATCAGGCCTTGTCCCAGGGGGAAAGGAGAACTATAATTCTTGCCTAGTCATAGTGGACAGGTTTAGAAGTATTTTCAGATTCCTGCCATGTCAAAAGGAAGATAAAGCTATGAATAAAGCCCTGTTATTCTGGAATAACATCATAGCTACTTCCAGAGTACCAAAAAAAATCATTGGTGACAGGGACCCCAAATTCACATCAGAATTCTGGACTAACCTATATGGTATTCTTGGGACTAAACTTCAAGTTTACACAGATTACCATCCAAAAGCAGATGGAATACCAGAAAGGATGATCCAAATAATGGAGGACATCATCAGAAGGTTCTGTTCCTACGGCATGGAATATAAAGCTCATGAAGGGTATACCCTTTACTTGGTCACACTTCTACCAGCTATACAACTAGCCTACAATACCATCCAGCACTCTATCACAGGTAAATCCCCTTCACTGATAGAGAAAGGGTGGAGCCCTTATTGAATGTGAATCAGGTGAAGAAAAACCCTCTAACTGTCCACCTTAAAGCCAAATATTTCCATGATATGTGGAAAAGGGCTTGTGATACAGCAGCAAGATGCATAGCTGAGGCAAAATAATATAACAAGCAGAGGTATGACAAGACAAACAGGGAGGGTGACCAATTTCCAGTGTCTACCCTAAATGCAATGACCTTAAGGTCCCTAAGAAAACAAGAGACTCATTTATGGGACCATTTACTATCATTAGGCTGATGGAAAAACTGCAGTGGAAGTCAAACTTATAGAGGAATTCTCTAGTAAACACCCTGTATTTCCAGTAAGCTTGTTCAACCTGACCACCAGTATGTAGAAGATAAAGTACCCTTCACAAATAAGGGTCACACTCCACAAGAAATAGTGGAAGTTGAAGACTCCCCTGGCCCATTAAAAAAATTGTGAAATCACGGAAGATCAGACTTAATGGAAAAGACCATAAAAAAGTTTTGGTCAGGTCCAAGAACTGGACAGCTGATAAGGAAAAATGGTTGGAAGAAGATGCTATAACAGATGGTGAACTTAACCTGTGAAGCTTCAGAGCCTCTAGGAGGGCTGAAGAGTCTCATTAATGATAAGCCTTTTTTGAAGGGAGGGTATGTCAGCCTGTGACTCAAAGCCAAAGCACAAGAATGAAAATCAAAATGCCACCAATATGGAGTTGAGCTAAAATATCTCATTCATTGTATTAAAAAAAAGGAAATTCACCTCTTTACAAAGATACAACTACCTTAGTTATAGGACAAGGAATGACAAAGTTATTACTTCTCATAACAAGTGTGAGCTTTTGAGATATGACCACATATCCAAAAAGGTCACAAGAAAAATTCTATAATAAGTACACACATCTTAAAACTAGTGAAAATACCATAAATAGTTACAAAATCTGAATTAAACCAGACTCTAATCAGTAAAAATGTGAAATAAATTGCTCCATTAGATTCCTCATGATAAAATACAAATATTTCATTTTTATGGCATATCTGAAAAGTCAATAATTACTGAAGAATAAGTAATAATACCCTAAAAAAGACACAAAACCTATTTAACTCAGAAACCAATGAAACAACAGGTGAGATAAATTATACCATTGGATTCTCCATAAAAAACCACACATAAAATAATTATATTGCAATTCTCTAAAGTCAAGACTTAAGAAATTAAGCTGAATATATGCACTTTTTTGGTCAATGCATATATTAATGATTTTAGCTAGTATCTCTTGAAATATACAAGATAGAGAGTTAAACCAAAAATAAAGTAACCAAGTAGTTACTGTAAGAACAAATATATGAAATTTATTTTACAAGTTATAAACAAGGTTAAAACTTGTAATGGTTTATTGAGCAAAATCACTGGAGCTGTTGACCACTTTGTTGTGAAAGTGGTCCAAACTAAAAAAGTATATAGTAAGATTATACTAGCTCATATGTGAATAATGATGTAATATTTATCATGGTATTCCAGTTATAACCCCTTGAAATGGAGGTTTGAAGTTTAAAATGTTGAATTTTGACAGAAAAGATGAGTTACAAGAAAAATCATCAAAAATAGAGTTTTGATGATGTAATGAAATGCTCTTTGCAGTTTAATAAGGACATGCCAAGCTACCTGAATTTACTCTCAGAATAGCTGCAGCATGTATAACTTAAAAGCTATTAATGATCAAAGTTTCAGCTTAAAACTGATCATTTATGATCACTCACTGTAATCTTATTTTAAGTTTAACAGTTATATAAGTGCTAAACTGGTGAATACTATTAGATCATGAATTTTGGGCTTCCGCAAAGCCTATGATGTCATCACACTTAGAATTATAGTGATAACTCTAAATAATGGCATAATAATGAGATAAGATGGTTTGATCATGACATAATCAGTACTAAACCTTAAAATACTGATCATTTCCAGTGGATACCATCAGTACACGTCTACTAGAGGCCTACTGGACTCTAGATGGGAGGTATCTACTATAAATAGACCTTTGTTTACTCTATTTTACCTTCAGATGCATCAAAACAATTATACAATTGAATTCAAAGGTAAAATATTTTATTATTTGATATAAATCTCTTATATTATCAAAGGCCAAAAGCTATCTTTATTATAATCATCATTTTTTGCTGTGATTAATCCAATTGTTCTCTTGTTTTGTTATAATTCTCTTAAAAATATCATTTCCACATAAAATCATGAATAATTTGTAATTTATTTTATTTTTATTTGCAAATACAGTTTAGATAAGTTGTATTTACATTATTTGGCATAAATTCATTCAAAATTATTAAATTAGGCATTGAAAGTAGGTTATTTTCTCTTATCATAATAATTTATCTTTATTATTACTATCAATAATTCTTTAATTATTATAAATAAATTTTATATTAATATATAACTTTAATATTAGTAATATTATTGTTAGTAATTGTTTTTTATTAATAAAAACCCATTTTTTACGCCTTTATCATTCTTTTGTAACAATTTTCAAGTACTTTCAAATATATTAATTATCCTATATTAATATATTTATTTATTATACTATTTTTTATAATATAAATTATATTATTATATTTATTTAATCATATAATTATTTTTTATGCCAAAATATAATAATTCTTTATTATTATAATTATTTTTTATCTCATTTATTCTATTTATAAGGAAATTCATAGTACAATAAGTAAAATATTGGTAATTTTTACTTATTGTTTCATAGTCAAACCTTACATATAATTATTTTTTATGCCATAATTATAATAATTATTTATTATTACAAGTACTTTTTATCTTATTTATTTTATTTTTAAGGACATTCATAGTACAATAAGTAAAATATTAGTAATTTTTACTGATTGTTTCATAGTCAAACCTTACAACAAGAACTGAGCATAAACCTTAATATTCACTTCTCATATAAAATACAGAGGAAGAGGAAGGCACCCATTGAATGGGGGTTCAAAATGAATCCCTCACTCATTTCTATCCAGCTGTTCTAACTAAGCTGAGCTAGCACCAAAAATACAGAAGCTATGGAAAACATTAACCAAATAAGGGTGGGAAAAATATTCACCTTTCATCTAACTTCTATAGCTTTAGTGTGACGTACCTAAGGTGGGGTCCTTTTAGGAAGGGAACAATACAGGCTCTCCAATGGTTCCATCTCCTTCCTCACAGCTCATTTAGAACAAAAGCTATGGATGAAAAAAACTTTATACAGGATTGAAGAGAAATCCATATCTGAATAATGGAATTCAAAAGTGGCATAATGTTTCCATTTTCAATTTTACCCATACAAAATGAGGTACCATTGTGTAGAGCTCTTTCAAGGATACCCAATTAACCAATTTTGAGCTCAATATCTTCAAAACTGAAACTTTCATGGCAGCTTTAAGGTTTTAGTCCCACAGCTTGGTAAATACACCTTTACTGTGGGATACTATCCCATAGCCTTGAGAATGAGATTTCAATTCCATGAAGGAGCTTTTTTATCTTTAAATAACTAAGTGTTTTTATTTCATGGGGTCCCCATACAGGCTCTGTATATAATTCTACATGTCATACACATCAGAAGAGGGCTATGTGGTCCCCAAATGAAAATCTTCACTCTGTATTGATGGAATCTCCCCAGATGTGGTTTTAAAACCACATCTGAGCCCAATACATAGTATAAAGGCTATGTGAAAAACCACAAGCCAGTCCTTGTAAGCTGAAATTCTTTACTCTTACTATGTTAACAGTTCAAGATGACCTTTGCACCCAATTTCAGGTTACAAAGGGGCCCTTTCTCTTTGAAAAAGAGAATAACCATCCTACTCTTGAATTCCTATGTATTACAGCTGGCCTTAACAGCTATACTCTTTGAAAATAATGATTTTATACTCTAATATTAGTATTGTACCTCTTATATAGTTAATAAATTGATACCCAGTGCACCCAGGGCCTTCAGCAGTGCTCACCACCACTATATCTCTATAGTAAAGCCCAAATACTACTATAAACATCATCTTTTTATTATCTTACACTGTGTCACAGTAAGAGTAAACATTTTGTATAATATTCTATAAGCTTTATCCTAGACTCAGCTGCCTTGAATATGGTATCATTAATCCATTTTTACTATGATGACCAAAATTATACTCAGGCTAAATATAGAAAAAACTACCCAATTATAAATTGATGCCAAACATACCAGTTTGAATATCTCTGTATTCTAACTATTACTGAAAAGACTCCTCAAAAAAAGCTTGTTGGCATAAATGGTGGTGATAATTACTAATAATATACTATATCTAGGTGTGCCTTTTCTTGAAATTGATTTTTTAATTAATTTTTTTAGAGGGAGAGTTCAAACATTTTCCTGTAAGATAACAAATGTGGGACTTTGAGATATGACCACATATCCAGAAAGGTCACAAAATAATTTTATAACAATTATTCTAATAATAAGAATTCAAAATATTCTCTTAAAATAGGTGAAAATGCCATAAATAGGCATAAATTATTGATTACCGCAGAATATAATGAATAAACATGTGAAATAAACTATAAAATTAGATTACTCAGGGTAAAATACACCATATAACAATTTTATTTGATATCCGTAAAGATAATACTTACTGTGTAATAGGCAAAAATTCCATAACAAAGCATATATTCTTGTTTATCTCAGAAACCAATGAGACAACATGTAAAATAAACTGCAAAATTGGGTTTCCCATGAAAACCTACCTTAATAACATTTGTATGTCATATCTGTAAAGTCAATCCTTAAGGAAATAACCTTAATATATGCAATTTAATGATCAGCACATATATTCATGGTTTTTAGCTTATATCTCTTGAATTAGACATGATAGAGAGTTGAACCAAATATAAAGTTTACACCTGATTACAGTAGAATTAATGATATGAGATTTTTTTTGACAAGTTATAAGCATGGATATGACTTGTAAGGGTTTATTGAAGAAAACTGCTATAGCTACTGACCACTTTGTTGTGAGAACGATCCAAGCCTGAAAATAGCTGGATATTCAGGCTCTACCAGTTCTTAAGGTAGGAATAATGTATTTTCATTATTATTCTCAATTTACAACCCCC
Organism: Austropuccinia psidii; assembly: GCA_023105745.1. NCBI lineage: Eukaryota > Fungi > Basidiomycota > Pucciniomycetes > Pucciniales > Sphaerophragmiaceae > Austropuccinia > Austropuccinia psidii. Next base: position 12,714,015 of record JALGQZ010000014.1, read on the forward strand.
TGGAATCATGGTTTGAATTTTAAAATAGTAAATGTGGACAGAAAAGATGAGCTACAAGAAAAATCATCAAAAATAGAGTTTTGATTATGTAATGAAGTTCTCTTGAAAGTTGAATAATGACATCCCAAGCTATCAGAATTCACTCTCTGAATGGCTTTAGCATTTATAATCAAAAGTTGTTAATGATAAAAGTTTAAGCTTAAAATTGATCATTTATGATCACTCAATGTAATCTTATTTTAAGCTTAACAGTCATATAAGTGATAAGACTGGTTAATACCATTAGATTATGATTAATACTAGTAAAATACACAAAGTTTAGGCTTCTGAGAAGCCTATGATTTCAGAGAAATTAGAGTTATAGTGATAAATCTAAATAGCTGGGTAATAATGAGATAAGATGGTTTAATTATGATATAATAATCACTAAACCTTAAAATACTGATCAATTTCAGTTGATACCATCAGTAAATATCTACTAGAAGCCTTCTGGACTCTAGGAGGGAGGACTTCATTATAAATAGAGCTCTTTTGACTCTATTTCACCCTCAGAGGCAACAAAAACATTCAAATATTAAAACCAAAGGTAAAAGCTTTCTTATTTTTACATAAAGCTATTATATATTCAAATACTCAAGTTAATCCTTATTTTGAATATCACTTTTGAAGTGATTGAATCAATTTTTAATTGTTTTTGATAAATTTCTCTACAAATCTCCAATTACATGTAAAAAAATAATATTTGTAATTTATTCTAATTTTTCTTGTAAATACAATTAAAATAAGCTGTATTTATATTTTTGGCAGAAAATTATTCAAAATTATTATATTAAGTGTTGAAAGTCTGTTATTTTCTCTTTATTATTATTTTTTTAATAATTCTTAAATTAATAAAAATAGTATATATATCAATTCATAGCTTTAGTATTAGTAATATTATTGTTATAATTGATTTTTATTATTAAAAAACAATTTCCTATGCCTTGATTCTTTTTTAACAATGATGAAGTGCTATAAATATATTAATAATCAAATATTAATATTTTTTTCTTATATTGATCTTTTTTAATATATAACTTATATCATTATATTCTTTTAATAATACAAATATTTTACGCCATAGTTATAATAATTCTTTATTATTATAATTATATTTTATCTTATTCTTTAAATTTAATGAGGACATTCACAGTACAATAAGTAAAATATTAGTAATTTTTACTTGTTGTTCCATAGTGAAACCTTACAATAATAAAAAGAGAGGATATAATGTATAAAGAAATAATAATTTTTATAAGAGAAAATAATTCCATGGTGGGGTATTTTTTTTCAAATATCTACATGCTCATAAAGGTTTCATGACATTGAGAGAGATTCTCATTGATGAATAGTGTTTCCTAATATAGAAATGTCCAAAATAAAATATGATTAATGTATTATTTCCCATCAATGAGCTAGAGAGACTACTAATATTTAAGCTGTAATATTTCTGTAAAAATGCATAAATTAGACCCAAATGGTTGGATTTTTCCATGGAGTTATAAAAAGCCAAAGAACATTAAATGCATGATAGAAATGAACAGTTTGAGAGTTTGTCACAATGAGAAAAGCCACTAGACCTGACAGAAGGTGTTGGTGTTGGTAAAAGAAACTAAAAGGTGGTATTTCATCAAGACCCTTTTAGGTAAATACAACAAAAAAAGAGAAAACAAGAAAGATACCTAAAAGGTGGAGAGCATTGTGAGATTTTGTAAGCTAAGTAAGAAGCACGAAATTAAATTTATTACATTCTGTAGATACAAATAATTCATCTTTAAATAGTCTGAGGACATGTTCTGATCTTAATGAAAGTGAGCTTGGTAAACTTGGTTGTCTATGAGTTGTGACTGGATTGGTCACAATTTGTGTCTGAAGTTTTACTACACAACTGAGCTGTGGGATGGTTCAGTGGCGGGAGTGTTGGTTACTTCCTTTCTTTTAACAAGAATTTTGTCTTGCTTCTTGACCAGATAATCAACATCCCCCCTCACTCCCAGCCACAGAATCCCAAGGGGAACCAAAGACCCTACAAGCTTTGGTTTGGGAACTGATTTTGTGAGAAAATAAGCAAGCATTTGCATGGTTGAAATGTACTTCAGACAGATATAGTGAGCATCTATTGCCTCTTTGAAAAAGTGTAGCTGGATATCAACATGTTTCATATGCTTATGGTTGAGGTTACTGTTCCCGGTAGCCATCTTAATACAGATTTGATTATCCTCAAAGACTGTGATTGGATCCACAAAGTCAAAGATCTTTACCTCCCTACACCATTGACAAAGCCAAAGGAGCTCAGATGTAAGATCACACAGGGCCTTGTACTCTTCTTCAGCCGTGGACAGAGAGTTTGAGCGCTGTTTTATTGTCTTCCACAGGAAAAGACATCCATGAAAGACTGTAAGGTGACCTGTGACAGACCTCTGGGTAGCTGAGCGATTTCCCCAGTCAGCATTGCTGTATGCAACAATGAACTTCGCCATGTTTTTGGCATAAGAGAGACCAACGTGTTGAGAGCCTTTTAAGTACCTCAGCACATGGAGAAAGGACTGCCAATGGGTAAAGCTGGGTTTCTGGAGAAACTGAGATAGTGAGCTGACAGCAAAGGAGAGATCTGTATGAGTGGAGGTACTTAAGTAATTTATGCTGCCAATAGAACTTCTGAAATTAAAGTTTAGGGAATTGAACTTCGTGATATCCTCCAGGGTAGCAGGTTGGAGATGTGTGTTAGGAATCAAAGGAGTGGCAAAGGGCTTTCAATCAGCCATTCCATAAAGGTGAACAAGTGGCTAAGCAAAATACTGCTGATCCAAAGTGATCACATTGTTGAACTGATTGAGCTTGAGGCTCAACATGAGGTAAGCTGGCCCAAAGTCCTTAATGTCAAATTCCAAGACAATTTCCTCTTTGAAAATGGTGACATCGTGTCCAAAGATGGCAATTTCATCCACATGTATGTAGGGCCAGGTGGGTGACTTTTCAGCTCTGGAAGATGCAAGGGTCAGAAGCACAGGAGTGGAAACCAATCTTGACAAGCCATGTCTTGAGATGTTCATACCAGGCCAGCAGTTCCTGTTTGAGACCATAGAATGCCTTCTTCAGCTTCAGGCAGTAGCATTGTCGATCCAATTCTAGACCCTGAGGTACAGACAACTAGACATCTTCAACAAGGGAAGAATTAAAGAAGGCACTCTTAACATCTACTTGATGAAATTGGAGGCCTTCTGAGGCCGCAAAAGCAATGAGCTTCCAAAGAGAGTTCAGACAACCAGTCAGAAAGTAAGTCTTGTCAAAATTGAATCCAGGTATCTGAGTAAAGCCTTGATCACAGAGCCTTGCTTTGCACTCACTAATTTCATTTATATGGTTATGTTTGATCTTGAATACCCAGGTTGTGCCAGCTAGTTTTTAATGCTTACTCAATTCAACAATGTCCCACACATTAAGTAAAACCATGAAGGCTTTTTTTTCAATAGCATTGATCCACTTATCTTTATCCATTGAGCTGAGAGCAGCATTGACGGTGAATGGAGAAACCCTAGCACCAGTCACAAGGGCATTTTCCCTTCTTGAATACGGTAAGATGTTTAAGTTATTGATCTTTCTTGCAACCAGAATACAATGATGCATTCCTATCACCCTGATTTTTGACTGAATTCCTGGAGGAATTCCAGATTCCAAATCAGGAATTGGGCCTCCTTCTTCACAGGGGGCATCCTCCTGATCAGATGGTGCACCGTGATCTTTGTCTAACAATTGAATCACCTCTGTTTCAGCCATGGACTCTTTGGAAAGGTGGGTTTCTGCCATTATTGCTGAATCAGGTTCTTCTAAAACAATAGAACAATTATTGGTGGTCTCCTTGTCTTTCAGACAAGGGAAAATGTTTTCACAAAACGTCACATGCTTGGTTGTGAGAATTTTAGAATCTGAGATATGAAGATCATGATAAGAAGTTTTATCATTTTTGTAACCAAGAAAAATGCCTTCACATGCAGTTTCTCCTAATTTCCAAACCCGATGGTTTCTGAGTACTGCAACAATCACCCTACAGCCAAAGGTACGCAGCCGTTGGATTTTTGGAGACTGGCCAGTCCACAAGGTGTAGGGTGATTTGTTGAGCCTCAAGGGAGTGGGTAGAATATTGGAGATCATGGTGGCAGTGTTAACCTCTTCTTCCCAATATGATCTTGGAAGATTTGAGGCTCCCAGCATGCAATGAGCTTTTTCTAAGATAGTGCAGTTTTCTCTCTCAGAAAAGCCATTTTGTTGAGGGGTTTCCAGTGGAGCAAAGACGTTCTTAAACCCACAATCTCTAGAGAGATTATTGAAATTTTCATTCAGAAACTCTTCACCACGATCAGATACTAGCTTTTTTAGTGTTCTGTCGTGATGGTTCTCCATGCCCTTTTTTACTAAGAGGAATTGAGAAAAGGAATCTGATTTATTTTTTAGGAATTGGACAAACTTGAAAGAAGTCAATTGATCTATGACAGTGAGAAAGTATCAAAACCCTGATACAGAAGGTGGAGATATCGGGACAACTAGATCAATATGAACGCAATATAAAGGAATATTAGCATGTTTGAAGTGGTTCCGAAACGGTAAACAGTGAGCCTTGTTAAGTTTGCAGGTCATGAAATCGATGATACCTGAGGGAAGGCCAAGAAGTTTTGCTGGTGTTGGTCCTGGATGGCCAAGACGGTTGTGCCATAATGTGGTCAAATCAATAGATAGGAGCCCTCTTGGTAGGGCGTAGTCAACATACATAAGTTTATTAGATATGCGTCCTTTCAGAAATTTCTTACTTACAGCTTCTAAACTAAAGAAGCTCCCTTTTCGATTTAATATCAGCCAGTCTCTGAACAAATCAATGAGACTGATCAGGTTGCGATTTAAGTGTGGAACATAAAGACAATTGTTCAGTGTTAGTGTTTTATTGTCACATAGTAGTCAAACAGTTCCAACTCCAGAGGCTTTTAGTGTGCTATTGGAGTCACCAGTTGAGACAGTAATGTCCGTTGTCTCAGAGATAGATAGGAAAAAGGCTTTTGAGTTAATCATGTGGTGGGTAGCCCCACAGTCAACAACAAGCTGATGGTATTGAATATCATTATCAACCTGTGTAACCAAAGCTTGAGCTTTCGATAGATGTGTACCAACATTGCTGTAAGTGTTTCCTCGCTTTATTTTCTATTTTCTTCTGGTTCGAAGATAGGGATTCTCTGAATAGCATTCTTCTTTTTTATGAGTGGTACATTTTGTATTGTGTACCCCATTAGTGCAGTAATAAATTAGTTTTTACGGTTCATTAGTGGTTAACACGAGAGAAGAGGCACTTAATTCTCTGGATGGTTCTTTGATTTTTGTGAGTTTGACATAGTCTTGAATTCTTGGTAGTATTATTTCGGGTCTTTGAATAACATCTTTGTTTAAAGTAAGACCTTCTACTAGCTGTTAAATTTTGGGATCTCCTCAAAGTTTTCCAAGCAAAGAAAAAGTAAGTATTTCATTTGGTACATTGATATTTACTGCTTCCAGGTCAAGAATGAGTTTCCACAATTCCTCAACATATTGCTGAAGGTTTCCATTGTAGAAACAATGCTGCCAATCTATCCAAACCCGACCTCTGTTGGCAGGGGTTTTGGATGCATATTGATCATTTATTTGTGACCATAAGAGATTAGCTTTCTCCGAGGTTTCTGAGTTGATAACCTCAAGAAGAACCCTTTCGTTGATGTGAGAGAGAATAGCATTAACAGCTTCATAACTGGCTTTGGTCCATATGTTGATTGTGGCAGGTGAGGCATCCTCTCCAGGAAGATGTTCACAGAATTCAAGAAGCTCTCTTGATCGAAGATGAGCCTTCATACAAAAAGACCATCTGCTAAATTTGGGACCATCCAGCATAGGAATTCTTGATGAATCTCTAGCTTCTGATTATTTGGTGGTCATGGTAAATTCTTGCAATACACCCCCTTTTTTTATGTGAGCTAACAAGACTATAAATCTGTTGGTAAAAGAAATTAAAAGGTGGTATTTCATCAAGACCATTTTAGGTAAATACAACGAAAAAAGAGAAAACAAGAAAGATACCTAAAAGGTGGAGACCAGTGTGAGATTTTGTAAGATAAGTAAGAAGCACGAAATTATAGTTATTACATGCTGTAGATACAAATAAGTCCTCTTTAAATAGTCTGAGGACGTGTTCTGATATTAATGAAAGTGAGCTTGGTGAACTTGGTTGTCTATGAGTTGTGACTGGATTGGTCACAATTTGTGTCTGAAGCCTTACTACACGACTGAGTTGTGGGCTGGTTCAGCGGCGGGAGTGTTAGTTAATTCCTTTCTTTTAGCCAGATTTTTATCTTGGTTTTTGACCAGATAAGCAACAGTTGGATTGGGGATTCAAAATTCAAGATACATTGGATGAATGTGGTAAATAGGAAAGCAATTGTGTTTGAAGTTAGGAGTTTTCGAAGAAATGAAATCCACATATGCAAGCCAAACTTCTGAAGTTTGGGTTCCTGAATATTTTTGCTTGGTAAGACTGTTCAAGGCTCAATAACTGAAAAATAGATCACAAAGGCTCATGTTCATCCCCCAGGTATTTTACTATGTTTTATTGAGTGATATCCTGCAATAAGAATAAATCCAGAGTTTGAGCTCTTTATTACAGGATTTTAAATAAATCCTACAGAGTCATAAACTAAGCTACAGGTAAAAATAGCTCAAGGATATGGAAAATGGAGCTATTATATTTTTAAATATTTAATCAACAAGAAATTGTATAAATTGGGAGGTTTCTGAAAATATAAATATTATAGAAGAGTGAAACTCAAATTAAATTACTTTAATTCATGAAATTTATTATTATGTGAGACATAATACTCATTATGTTCCTTCTCTTGTTGAATAAAGATTCATCATTTCAAATTGGACAAGTGTCAAGCTTGAGAAAACGGAGGTTATCTCAAGGATGAGTTACCAAAATATGGTAAAAACTGAGTAAAAATTACCAGTATTTCATCCCATAAATCAATTCTGAGTGAATCTGTCCACTTATAGCTATAATGTATGAATATTTAAAGAAGAAAATGTTAAATTAATGTTAGTATCGGAAATTTTTGGTATGTTACAATCAAATAGTGTAAGATAAGAAAAATGTTGATCTTCAGAACATTACCATGGGTTGATTGTAGCATAGGTTGTATAATCTACCTTGAAAACATCTTTTCTGTTAGTTCTTTTTACAATCAAATTTTGTCTTTTGGGGTACCAAATTATGAGATAATTTATATAATAATCCTAGAGCATAAATTATTATTAATTCATAATATTAATTTAGTATGATATGAAAATATTTCAAAACCATAGGTGACATTTTGAACAATTGTTGTTTTTTTGGGCTATAATTTCAATAAAATTAATATAAAAGCTTTATCAAGAAATGGGATATAGAGCTAATAGCTAATATATATATCTTTTGTATAAATTAAATTAAATTATAACTTTTATATTTGAGTAAATCCTACCTCTCCTTATTAATATTGGTAAGCTTCATTTTTATCAATTTTTTTATGTAAAAATAATCCATTGATGTAATGTTTAATGAAATTTACCTTTGAGCTATGTTCTCTATACTTAATAAGTATTACTTAGTTTTTCTCACTTAATTAGTTTTCAATTAATCCTTCAACAATTATGATTAATGAAGATTTCTCTAGATTTTGACAAATCAAAACTCTATTTTTATATAGTGTTTTTTTCAATCTGATTATTTAATAGTTATTTTTTTGACCTTCCCAATACTAAAAAGTGAAAAACTTAACTTGTCAACACTAATATATAAAATAATTTTCTTATTTAATTAAATTATATTTTACTCAAAATCAGGGGGTCCAACTGTGTAGTTTCTTCTCAGAAATTAAATCAAATTTAATATAAATATTGCATAGATATTTGAAATAATTAACCAATACTTAGGTTTGGATAAATAGAGAAATCATTTGATTATTTTTCAAAAATTTGACTCCATTTAATATTAAAAAAATTGTTGGAATTGATTATTTATTTTACCAAATTTGTTTTTCAAGCCGTATTTATCAGAGATTATGCAGGTTTTGAAGTTAAATTTACTTTGATCAACTTATTCAACCTGAAATAATAGTAAATATGTTAGCATGAAATATTTATAGGGTGTATTTGATACGATTATATATGAATCTCCTGCTTATATTTCCATTATAAAATGAAAAAATTGCTCTTTGTGTGGGTTGTTAGTATTGATGTTGATTCATAACCTAAAATACTCATTAGATTGATATTTTTGGACAAAGGAACACCAGAATAAATCTTGAACCTCTGTGGAAGGAGGTTCTAAGTGATGAAAGTATCCTTTCAGAGCCATATCCAGCCAGCTTCAAAAAGATGGAAGAATAAAGTTCAAAATGATCAACAGGAATCATTGAGCATCTCATGAAGGGATTTTCCATAGTTGTATCCATTTTGGATGGAAAATTATTAACATTGTTCTTCCAAAAATATCCAAAATGACAAAGTGAGATTTTTCATATACTTAGTTTGTCATACATATAACTCAGAATTAAGAAGCTTTTTTCAATGAAAACACAATTAAAATTTAAGAATTTACATTTTTGAAAAACAAATAATTGCTGTTATACTTTGAAAGTAGTAAAATGAAAATATGAATTTTGATACTAACTTATTTTCAATGGGAGTACCATGATCTCAAGTCTTGATATTTTTTTGACTCAATGATATGAAGAATAGATGCATATAGCTCTCCAAGAATGAGTGAATTGGTCTTCATCCCTTAAGATTAAACATAATATTGAGATTTCAAATTAGGATTATAAGTAGAATTTTTGATTAATAAATTTCCCATCATCACAGCCACCATAACTTTGTTCTAAATTCAAAATATTTTCTTTCAATTTTTTAAAAGGGAAAAAGAAAATAACATACCCACAACAAAATCATTGAAACTTTTTTTCTCAAAAAAATGAAATCAGAGGATAAAATTACCTCAAAAATTAAATGATAAAAAACTATGAAAATTGAGCTGTACTTCTTCTATCAGTATGATTAATATTACTGTATCTTTTTTTATGTTTTTTAATTAGAAAAAAAGTCCCTTTCTGCTAATGTAAAACAAGTATTTTATTTTTTTTACTTTTGATTTTTTGATTTTATTATTTATCTTTTATAAAGACAATAGCTTTTTCTCACGTTATTATATGTTATTGTGTAGTGTGTTTTTTTAATGCGTCTGAGAATTTTTTGATTTGTTAACTTCTTCAAATTGAGTTGGAATTTAGATTTTCTCACTTTCTACTGTAGATTACAGTTGATGTGCTTTTAAAGGCCTGTTACTGTAATTATTTTAAGTATAAAAAGGTATTAACATTTTTGTGGAACAGGTATGTGAGCTTGTGAGGTATATATGACATACCCAGAAGGCCACAAATAACTGTATATACAGATGATTTAGTCTTGAAAAGACTTTTCAGTTGAAATTGAAATAAAAAATAACAAAAAAGAAGTTTAAATTTTGTTTGGATAAGCAAAGTTATAATTATTATGTCATTTTTGGAGTCTACACCAAAAAAAAACTTAGGGTACACCCATAGGGTGTGATACCCAAAAATTCTTATTTCTTAAGTTATTGGAAGATCTAAGAATCTCACAGTACTAATGTAGCATTTTTAAAATTATTCTAAAATTGTTAAATTTAAGCTTAAATAAGCTTAAATTTAAAGTTGCATAAGGCTTATGCAAACTCACCAAAATTTTAGTTAAAATTGAGGTGTTGTGTATATCTACTGAATTGGCTAAGGATTTGGCATACAGGATGTAAATCTTGCGTGAGCTCAATTTAAAAGTGTTTAAGGCCATAGTATGACTTTAAATAAATAAAAGGGCAAAATCCATGCAAAAAGGTGGGACAAAGGAAAAAGACCAAACAGAGCTGGGGTACCCAACTTTTTAGATCCGCAAGGGTTCAATTAAGGTTTTCCACCTGTATTGGAGTTTTTTCAACCTTATTTAAACTTTAAGATTAGACCTTGATCCAACCTTAAAGTTTAAACTGGTTTTATCCCAATTTGAACAGGAATTTCAAGCTACCAAAGGGTAAACCCCAATGTGAAAGCTTGAAATTAAAGTTTTGAGACATGTGAAAGCTGAAATTAGCTTAAGAATTTAAATCTGAAAGCATCAAAACCTTATCAAAAGTCAAGGTAAAGTGTGTATTGCTATTTTATGTGGAAAAATAGCAATAACTTCAAAAATTCATTAAAAATCCAAATCATAATGGATTTTCTTGAAGGTTTTACACAGCTTACAATTCAGTGTTATCTGTGTATAAATCAGATTTTAGGTATCTTTTATAAACAGGATTTCCTGGTAATCAGACTGGAAAATTACTCTTTCAATTATACTTAGAGAAAATTAAGATTTCTTCAAAAATTAATTAAAAATTGAGATTAAGAGATTTTTGCTGGAAACTTTATTTTTAAGTTGTTAATGTGATAAAAGTTAATATAAATGAACTTATTTTATATCAAAACTTAAAATAGTTAACCTAAATGAGGATTAAAGTTACTTGGAGCTAAGAATAACACCAGTAAATTTAAATTGGAATTAAAAATAAGTTACCTTAAGTGAAGAAACTTTTTTAAGCATGGTTTTTCAGTTTTAACCTGAGAACTCCCTCTATATCCATTTTAAATCATGAGAGCTTCTCTGAAGACATAAAAAGAGTCTATTCATTACTGTTTTTGTCCATCAATTCAATCCAATCCAATCATATTAGAAATTTTGAACAGGTAAAGTTTTATTATATATAAAAATGTTATTGTTAAGGTATTTCTAAAGTATTTTATTCTTTATAGCTTTTAAATAAATGAATTGAGATAATTTAAATTAGATTATTGTTCTAATCATTAATAGTATATTTTATTTTATAAAATTATTGTCTTAAAATATCTCTTAAAATCCACAAATTCCTCTTAAAAACTCTTTAATCATATTTTCTTATTATAAAAAGTTGTTTTATCTTCTAAAATATTGATTCTTGGTATGTTTTCAACTTATAATAATCATAATCATTCAATATAATAACTTTTGTATTTGACTTGTTGTATTAAATATATATTATAAGTAAGTTTTCTTTAAAATTCTATATTTTTTATCTATTATTAGTTTTTTTATGGAACCTTTTATAAGAATTATATCTGCAAAGTGTGTGTTATGATTCATTTTTTATAAATAATATTTATATTATTTATAAGTGGCTAAATATTTATATTTTCCACGTTGAATTGTCTCATTAAGAGCTTTACACTTCTTATTGTTATAACTGTCAGTGACTGTAACAATAATAGAATAATGATAGTTTATTATAATTACTAATATTTTTTTTATTATTCTATTATATGATAGCAATTAAATATATTTTTTTATAATTATATTGAATTTGTTGTTATAATATTTTGTTATATTATATTTGTTTACTGAGCACAGTCATAGTACTCTTGATATTGTTACTATTTTCAAGCATTTCATAGACAAACCTTACATTTGGGGGCCTTGCTGTGATTTTAACCAATTTTTGGGTCATAAATCATATTCTAGACCTTATTTTACTCTTTTTTGACATAAAATTGCCATATTTATCTTCATATTGGCTTTTTTGGGACTTATCCCTCATAAATAATATTTATAATATTAATAAAGTTATTTTTTCTTATAAATATTGTTTGAAGCAATATATTGTTGAGTGACTTGGAATAAATTTATTTGGTCTAACCAGTGGCTTTTTAACATCACAGACTTGGAATTTATTCTTTAAGTTATTCTAGTATAAAGTGAAGAATAATAGAATTTTGATTAATACCTTATTAATTGCATAATGATTATTTCTTTAAATAAAATTCAAGATCAAATAGAAAATTTAAAAATATTTATTAAAAACATTTTTTTCTTCTATCTTTAGACATTTTTTCTTAATTTTGACATAATTTGCTATAAATTACATTAAAACAACTTTATTCAATAAGTTGAGTTTATAAGTTAATTTTATTTTTGGATAAAATAACTCATATCCTTACTTTTATGTAGTGTCATCAATCAGAGAAAGCTCTTCAGACTCTGAAGCATCAGATTCTAGTATTGAAATTCAACCCAGCCCAGCACCAAGGGGCTTAATTACCAAAGGACCCTTTAAAGGTCCAGCAGGTGAATTCAATTCATTTCTTAGTCAATTTTCTCTTAAAATTGATGTGAAATGACTCCTACTAGAAGTGTAAGAAGTTACTCCATTCAATCAAATAGATCTGGACCAGGACATTCAATTCAAAAATCCAAAAGACAAGAATGTCAGCCCAGAGAAGACACACAAATGGAGGATGACAGAGCTTCCACCAGTTCTCAAAGGTTAGGCAGCACCTTTGACACTCTTATTGAGAGTCCAGAAGCTGACATAACTGCTATTCCTGTTGTCAGAGCTGAATTATTTCCAGCAGGCATTAATAGAGATATACCAGTCTCAGTACAAGAACTGGTTTATGGCGGCAAAGCAGCAGGAGTGGGAACTTCTGTCAAGTCTTTGGATAGGCGCAATGAACTCTTAGCTTCAAGTGAAGAAGCTCATGGGCTCAGAAAAGACAAAAGAATTTCTGAGGGGTTGGAAACCCATATTTTGTAAGGGACAAGTCCAACAGATAAAAGCTTGGTTGAAAATCCAAAGCATGTTGTCAGAGGACCAGAAGAAGAAGTTGACCCAAGGAAAGGAAAACATCCCAGTGGAAGCTGGCCAAGCCTCCACAAGCAAAAATTTGCCTCAACACTTGCCAAAAAAGGACAAGCAAACCGCAAAGAGCAATCCAAAGGGCAAGAAAAAGGCAAAGGGAAATGCAAAATCCAAGTGGAACAAACCTTACCCACAGAATTGAAGAATTCCCAAGAAAGAGAAGACAGCCATGGACAAAGTGTTAAATATGGAAGGAACTCTGATGGAATTCAAAAAAAGGAGGAGGACAGATTGAACCAATAATTTCCAAAGAAATAGACCTTTTAAAGCTTGTAACCAACTTTGAAACTTGTAATAAAGAAATTTTAGAAAATTTTAATCATTTTGAGTATATCCAACAGAAGTTGGGTAGAGAAATATTGCAAGTAAAAGAGTCAAAAAATACCATAATTGGTCTACAAAATGTGAATAAAGACAATATCTTGTCTTTGACACAAATTTGTGCAAGAATTGAGTCTAAAGTTACCTTACTAAATCAACCACATGAAAATTCTATTTCTTTTATAACTAGAAATTTGAAAGAATTAAGAATACAAGTTCAGAACGTGAAAAATTCAACTGACCACAATGCAGCTCTTTCCCAAGAACAATTGCAAAAAAGTGATAAAGCAAGACTTGAATTGAAAGAAGATATTAAATAAAGTATTAATAATATATCAGTGAAGAATGATTTGCTAAGACAGTCCACACCAATTCTTGACAGAAATGTGCTAAACTTTAATGATGACTTACATAATACAATTTCAAGTAATGCAGAAGTGGAGACTGCTTGTAATTTTAATGTCAGCCTGTGACTCAAAACCAGAGCACAAGCATGACAGCCAAACACCATAAATCAATGGTATAGCCAGGATACCACCAAAACATGGAGCTGAGCCAAATCATCTTAAAAGGTATCAAAAGAAAGAGGAAACTAACCCCTTTCTAAATATACAAGTCCCATCATCATAGGACAAAGAATAAAAAAGTTATTCCTGCTCAAAGTTGTTTCTGAGCATAAACCTTAATTTTCACCTCTCATCCAAAATACAGAGGAAGAGGCGTAACCCCATCAACTGGGTATTCAGAATGGAGCTCTAAGTCAGTGATATCTAATGGTACTAGCCAAACTGAGATAGCACCAGAATTACAGAGGGTATGACCAAAATAAGGTCAAATAAGGGTGATTAAAATATTCACCTCCCATCTAACTTCTACAGTTTCAGTGTGAGATACCTAAAGTGGGGTCTTTTTGGAAAGGGAACAATCAGGGCTATCTGATGGTGCCATCCATTTCCCTATATCTCACCCAGAACAAACCTTTTGGGGAAAACAAGCTATATACAGTTTTTAAGCAAAACATATATATGTACAAAAAGCCTTGTACATGGCATAACTTTGCCATACTTAATGATAGCCATATCAAATTAGTTACTATTGTGTATAACACATTCAGGGATACACATTGAACCACCTTTGAGCTGGATATCTCAAAAACCGACTAAGTGATGGCAGTTTTAAGCTCAAAATCCCACAATTACACCAATGCAGTCTTACTGTGGGATATTCTCCCATACGTATAATCATGAGGTGTCAAATAGACAAAGAAGCATGTTTATACTTCAATACTGGGGTCACATACAGGTTCTGTACAGCATTCTACATGTCATACACGTCAGAAGAGGGCTATGTGGTCCCCAGATGAAACTTTTCACCCTGTATTGGTGAGAACTGCCCAGATGTGGTTTCAAAGCTTCCTCTGAGCCCAATGCAGAGCATACAGGAACTATGAAAACCACAAGCCAGTCCTCTGAAGTGAAAAGCTCTTCACTTCCTCTATGTGGATGGTCTAGAGGGCCTTTCCACCCCATTTTAGGATAAAAGGAGGCCCTTTCTCCACCAGAAAATATTTCCTCATCCTGCTCTTTAATTCCTACATAGTACAACTGTCAAAAAAAGCTTTACTCTTGGAAAATAATCAGCTTATACTTTAAATTCTTAAGTATTGTAGCTCTTATTATAGTAATCCAACTGGTAAGACTGCACCCAGGGCTTTCAATAGTGCTCACCACCACTATTTCACAATAGTAAAGCCCTTATTATTCAAACTTAAACTTTTATTATCCATTATGAACTTCTTTTGAATTGATTTTACTGTGTCACAGTCATAGGTAAAGCTGTAAATAGCCTTATTACACCTTCATCATAGACTCATCCTGACATTCAAAGACATTGCAAGATTAGAGGAATGGCCAACCTTCAGTGGTGAAGGAGAATATAATCATATGGAATTAATGAAAAAAATTGATATGTTTAAAGAAGACTTTAACATACAAGATGAATACATAAGTACCAGATTACAATTCCTGTTTACCAAATCAGCAAAGAAATGGTATTACAAAATGCGGCAAGACCATGGTAAACATTCTTGGCCTTTGTGGAAAGAACAGATTATTTCCAAATGGGAAAATGATCCCTGGAGATTTAAAATGGAAAGTTCTTTTGAAGAAGCCATTTTTAATATTGAAAGAGACAGGCCCATGTCTTGATTTCTTAAACAGAAAGGAAGGTTAACTGCTCTTCATCCTGATAGGTTTGAAACAATGATTCATAAAAGGATATGAAGAAAATGTGGTGGTTACCTTGAGAATGCTATAAGAAGCAGATGTATTGAGCCTTGCTCTACAGAAGAGTATATCAATTCCATGGAAGACAGCACAACTAGGAAAAAAAGTTTAAGGAATTGGTATAAACCGCCAATGGATAACAATAACAGTGGGAAACCAATTCCAAAACCCAATAAACCACATGACAAAGATCCTTTGAAATGTCATAAATGTGAAGTACATCTCATTTGGCAAACACTTGTCCCAAAAAGACGAGAATAAATGAGAGACAAATAAATAAAGTTAAAGAATCAAAAGAAACAAATAATGTATCTTTAAATGGCAGTGATTCTGAGCTTTCTGAAGAAGAAGAAGTACCAGATGAACTTAGTGTAGAAAATATTAATGTTTCCTTTGAAGTCACAGAAGTACATACTCACTTACCACAGTACAGTGATGAATGTATGGATCTCATACATGTGAAAGATGCTGATATGCAGAAAACCAAACCTTCCAGCAGTAAAGGTTATACAGCTGGGGAATCTTGTATCACTAATATTGTGATAAACAACAGAGAAGCCAAGTTACATCTTTACTCAGATGCTTTTTGTACTTGTGTTGGAAAAGATTACCTTGACAGGATTTATACCAATTGGAAATAAAGCTTAATGCCAATTGAAGGTATAAAACTTAGCAGTGCTAGCCAAGATATGCACCCCTTGGGAATTTTTGAAGCAGCAATGATATTCCCTCATCCTGCAGGAAGTATCAGATTAAAATTTGAGCTTGTTGCTATGATTAGTTTTACTTCACAACACTTTATACTTGGAAATGAGTACCTCAATATTTATGGAATTGATATTAATAGTCATAAAGACAGATATTTCACTATAGGGGAAAATAAAAGGCAAAATTTGCTTTTCCTCCAGAAAAAAGAGAAATAACTGTCATTAGACAAGTAAAGAATGTTAATAAAGAAAAATTTGTGTCAGATAATTCAATTGAAGCACAAATTAGTACCGAACTAACATTAGAAATGAAGGAAGAACTTATTGAAATTTTATTTCAATACAAAGAGGCCTTTGCTTCTGATAATGAACCACTTGGGTCTATCAAAGGCCATGAAGTGGACATTATGCTTAATGTGGAAAGCCCTTAACCTCCACTATTAAGAAGACCAACTTACCCAGCTAGCCCTAGGGCTAGAGAAGCATTAGAAAGTCATATTAATGAAATAATGAAACTGGGAGTTCGTAGAAAGGTTGGGCACAATAAAGAAGTAGAAGTCACAACACCTCTAATAATTAATTGTAATGATGATAAATAAAGGATGGTTGGTGATTTTAGAGCATTGAATACCTACACTATTCCAGACAGGTATCCAATCCCTAGAATGCATGAGACTTTGACTCGGTTATCCAAAGAAATGTTTATCACCTCTATGGATGCTCTTAAAGGTTTCCATAAGAATGCTTCAACACCTCATGCTAGGAAATTATTGAGGATTATTGCTCATTGTGGTATTTATGAATAATTGAGGATTCCTTTTGGTATCAAAAATGCACCCTCTCATTACCAAAGAATGATGAATACCATTTTCCCACATGAATTATCAGAGGGATGGTTAATCATTTATATTGATGACATTATCATTTGTTCAGAAACCTGGCAATTGCATTTAGAGAGACTTTCATTAGTACTTAGAAAGATTCTTCCAGTGAACATGAAAGTATCTCTTAGAAAATTTAATTTTGGGTTTAATGAGCTGAATGCTCTAGGGCATGTAGTATCAGGACTGAGCCTTGGTGTTGATAAAGACAAGGTTGCTGCAGTTTTACTGAAACAAATTCTCCAGAACAAAAAAGAAATGATGTCCTTCTTAGGGTTTTCCAGTTATTACAGACAACACCTTAAAGATTTCTCAATCCATGCCAAATCATTGTACAGAATTTGTGATCAACAAACTGTCTTTGAGATGAAACAGGAAAGAATTCAAGCATATGAAAAAATCAAGTATGCCTTGACCAATGCACAATTATTATTGATTCCAGATTGGAAAATTCCTTTCAAGCTTTATACTGATGCATGTGGTGAAGGACTAGGTGCAGCTCTTCATCAAGCTCAAATTGTCAATGACAAGCCTTATGAGGGTCCAATCTGTTTTATCTCAAGACAAATCAAGCCTACTGAGGCCAGATATGGAGCTAGCCAGATGGAGTGCCTTTGTCTTATTTGGGCTCTAGAAAAACTTCATTATTATATTGATGGTAGTGTGTTTGGAGTAATTACTGGTTGTAATGCAGTAAAATCACTTCTTAACATGAATACTCCTAACAGACACATGTTAAGATGGCAGATTGCTATTCAGGAATATAGAGGCAATATGACCATAGTACACAAAGCTGTAAATATTCACAAGAATGCTGATGGCTTGAGAAGATGGGAATTACCCAATACGCCTGATAATCCTGCCTATGTTTCTACAAGTTCAGAACCTCAAATTCCAATTGAAGGAATTAACATCACAGATGTGGGGACAGAATTCTTTGAAGAAGTTAGAGAAAGCTATAAGCAAGATAAGAATTGTCATATTCTTACTGCTCTACTTGAAAAATATTGCAAAGATAAATCCTTTGCTAGTTTTCTGGATGATATTTGGAAAAAATCTTATGACAATGGAAGATTCCATTTGTTTGATGGTATCTTATATCATAGGATCAAACATGGATGTGTCATGGTATTATGTAGTAGAATGTTGATTAACACAATACTACTGGAATGCCATGATATTATTTATTCTGGACATCTGTCTGAAGACAGAATAATGGAAAGAATTAAGAAATGTGCCTGGTGGCCATATTGGAGAAAAGATGTCATTGAGTACTGTCATACTTGTGATAGATTCCAGAAAGCCCATAAAGATACTGGTAAAAGATTTGGATTGATGATTCATATCCAAGTACCAAGTATCCCATGGGAAGTGGCTCATATGGATAGGGTAGCTGCCTTACCACCTGGGGGTGATAAAAGTTACAATTCATGTCTTGTCATTGTTGACAGATATAGCAAAACTCCAATATTTTTACCCTGTCATAAAGATGACACAGCTATGGATACAGCTCTTTTTATTTGGGACAGGGTTATATCCCACACTGGTCTCTTTAAAAATATCATTAGTGATAGAGACCAAAAATTTACATCAGCATTATGGACTAATTTACATAAGCTTTTGGTTACAAAAATATCATTCTCCACAGCATACCATCCACAAACATATGGACTAGTAGAAAGAATGATTCAAACCCTTGAGGACATGATCAGAAGATTTTTTGCTTATGACCTGGAGTTTAAAGATTCTTATGGCTTTACCCATGATTGGTGTACTCCTAGACCAGCATTGTAATTAGAGTATAAGACTTCTATCCATGCTTCAACAGGTAAGAATCCTGAAATGTTGGAAAAAGGATGGAACCCTAAGCTTCCAGTTGATACTTTGAAGAAAAACTTAGTTGATATTCATCCAACTGCTTCAAGCTTTAAATTATCTCTTGATAAAATGAGGCATCATTCAAAGCCAAGCATGAATGATGCCTTTCAATATGCTAAACAGAAATGGGATAAAATTCATAAAAAACCAGAATTCAAAGTAGGGGACTTAATACTAGTTTTGA
Source organism: Austropuccinia psidii (assembly GCA_023105745.1). Lineage (NCBI taxonomy): Eukaryota > Fungi > Basidiomycota > Pucciniomycetes > Pucciniales > Sphaerophragmiaceae > Austropuccinia > Austropuccinia psidii. The sequence continues at coordinate 12,733,142 of JALGQZ010000014.1, forward strand.
CCTTGAACTTGAATAATATTAAAGGTCCAAATAAATTCAAAGATCCCTTTTCAGGAACATTTATTATTAAAGCCCTTCATGGTACAAATTCAGTACAAGTAGAACTTTCAGGAGAATTAGAAAACAAACATCCAGCTTTTCCTTTTAGTCTAGTAAAGAATTACACTTCAAGTGATAAGGAATTATTTCCTTTGAAGTACCTCCACTTGATAAAAGTGAAGAGAAAAAAGTAATAAAAGTCTTGAATGAAAGAAGACTTAGGGGAAAGATGAGAGAGAATACTTGGTCAGGTAGAAAAATCCACAACATGAAGAGGAATGGATTGTAGCAGAAAAGATACCTGATTCCCAAACGTTTCTCAGAAGATTCAGACATGAGGGAAGACCAATTCCTCAATAAAACATCTGAATTGTGTGCTTTACATACTTAAAAGTATAAGTAGAGAGGTTGGACAGTGGATGATACCCCCCAATTAACTTGAGGGTGTACTACTAAAAGAAAATTGTGGTACAATTTCTTTTGGTGGTAGGCAATGTGAGCCTGTGAGGTATATATGACATACCCATAAGGCCACAAATAGCTTTATATACAGCTGATTTGGTCTTGAAAAAACCTTTTGGTTGAGATCAAAATAAAAACTAACAAAAAATAAGTATAACTTTTGTTTGGATAAACAAAGTTATAATTATTATGTCATTTTTGGATTCTACACCAAACATAACCTAGGGTGCACCCATAGGGTGTTATACCCAAAAATGCTTATTTCTTAAGTTATTGGAAGATTTAAGAATCTCACAGTACTAATATAACTTTTTGTACATTTTTTTAAAATTTTTAAATTTAAGCTCAAATTTCAAGTTTCATAAGGTTTATGCAAGCTTACCAAAATTTTAGTTAAAATTGAGGTGTTGTGTATATTTACTGAATTGGCTAAGGATTTGGAATACAGAATGTAAATCCTGCATGAGCTCAATTTAAAAGTGTTTAAGGCCATAGTATGACTTTAAATAAATAAAAGGGCAAAATCCACACAAAAAGGTGGGAAAAGGGAAAAAGACCAAAAAGAGCTCTGTACCCAACTTTTTGGATATGCAAGGATTCAATTCAGGTTGTCCACCTGTATTGGAGGATTTTAAACCTTATTTAACCTTTAATATTAGACTTTGATCTAAACCTTGATGTTTAAACTGTTTTTATCCCAATTTGGACAGAATCTAAAGCTGCCAAAGGGTCAATCCCAATATGAAAGCTTGAAATTATAGTTTTGAGACCTGTAAAAGCTGAAATAAGCTTAAAAATTTAAAGTTGCAAGCATTAAAACCTTATCAAAAGTTAACGTTTAGTGTGTATTGCTATTTTATGTGGAAAAATAGCAATAACTTCAAAAATTCATTAAAAATCCAAATCTTAATGGATTTGCTTGAAATTTTCACACAACTTAAAATTCAATGTTATTGGTGTGTATAAGTTGAATTTTAAGTCTCTTTTATAAGCAGGCTTTACTGGTAATTAGCCTGGAAAATTACTCTTTCAATTATACTTAGAGAAAATGAAGCTTTCTTCAAAAACTAATTAAAAATTGAGCTTAAGAAATTTTTGCTTGAAACTTTATTTTTAGGCTGTTCATGTGATAAAATTCAATATAGATCAACTTATTTCATATTAAAACCTAAAATAATTAACCTAAATAAGGATTAAAGTTACTTGCAGTTAAGAATAACACCAGTAACTTTAAATTGGAATTGAAAATAAGTTACCTTAAGTTAAGAACATTATTTTTAAGCATGGTTTTTCAGATTTGGCCTGAGCACGCCCTCTATATCCATTATGAATCATGAGAGCTGCTCTGAAGACATAAAAAGAGTCTATTAATCACTGTTTTTGACCATCAATTCAATTCAATCCAATCATATTAGACATTTTAAACAGGTAAAGTTTTATTATATATAAGATCTTATCATTAAAGTATTTCTTAAGTATTTTACACTTTATAGCTCTTAAATTAATTAATTGGAATAATAGAAATTATATTATTGTTGTAATCATCAATAATATATTTTACTTTATAAAATTTATGTCTTAAAATATCTCTTGTAATCCACAAATTCCTCTTAAAGCCTGTTTGATCATATTTTTTATCACAAACAGCTGTTTTATCTTTTAAAATATTGATTTTTGGTGTGTTTTAACTTATAATAATCATTTAATATAATAACCCTTGTATTTGACTTGTTGTATTAAGTATATATTATAAGTAAGTCTTCTTTAAAATTCTATATTTTTTACCTATTATTAGTGTTTTTTATAAAATGTTTTATAAGAACTATCTCTGCACAGTGTGTGTTATAATTCCTTTTTTATAAAGAATATTCATATTATGTATAAGTGGTAAATTATTTATATTTTCCACATGTAATTGTCTCATTGAGAGCTTTACACTTCTTATTTTTATAACTGTCAGTGACTATAGCAATAACAGAATAATTATAATTTATTATAATTATTAATATTTATTTTTATTGTGCTATGATATAATAATAACTAAATTTATTTTCTCTAATATAGTTATTTTTTAATAATTATATTTGATTTGTGGTTATAATATTTTGTTATATTATATTTTTCTACTGAGGACAGTCATAGTACTCTTGATATTGTTACTATTAGGAAGAGTTTCATATAAAAACCTTACAAGGTCTCTTTGAGCTTGCAAATTTGAGATTAACCCAAATTTCAACGAATTTCCTAGTACAAGAATGGACTTCAGTGACCAAGAGACTTCTCCTTCCAATGGGGAAAAAGAAATTCCCGAAAAGCCCAAATTACAAAACTTGATTTATTTGAAAAAAGGAAACAAATGAGGTCTATTAAGGAGGGAATCTTGTGAGCTTAATTAATGATCAGAGAAAGTAAAAAAAATCAAAATAATCCTGATATTATGAAAATTTCAATCAATTAGAAAAAAAATATGTATTTTTTGGAATAATTCCATCAAAGCCAAAAGGTAGCGATTTCCATTTCCTTCATTTTGAAATAAGAAGCTGACTATTCAAAAAAAAGAAAAGGGAAATTTTTTCTTCTCAAGATGAAGCTTTGAAAATGATGAGAAGTTTTCCAAAACATACTTCAAAGGTAAGGTAAAAATAAGTAACTAATAAATCAAAATAAAGGCTCTCTTTGTTTGAAAAACTATAATTTACTCATCAAGGCCTCAAAATACAAATGAAATTCAGAATATATAGATAGGGGAAAATAAATATAGTTGATAATACCTTAATGAAGGGGAAGATAGAATGGAATGACTCTTTTGTATATCCAAATTGCTAAGTATATTTCATATGATATAATATATATGTATCATATAAAATCAAAAAAAGGAAAATATTGAAAATTATGTGATATTTCAGTGGCTTGGAAGAACTTGGAATATGAAAAAACATTGAAATAATGAGTAAAACCAATTTAAGAGAAAAGATAAAATCTCATTCTATTTTGGTCTTAGATAATATTTAGATGCAAAACCTTCACTCAGGTTCAGCCACTTTCCTCATGGTGTATTTTTGACTTGGTGAGTTTTTGAATGCCTAAAAAAGACTGATATAAATCCACCTGAATTTAGTCTTTGTGGCTTGTATATGTGAATTGAATTTCTCCAAAAATTCTATTTCTAAATTCCCTTTCTGACATGTATACTACCTGTAGCCAAAGCTATCTCCCATTCCAAATTCCAAGGGCAAAACCTGATTTCAGGTGGAGAAGACTTTCTCATGGTGTTTTCCCCTTTCATTTTATAATCAGAAAAATAAATAATTAGACCTTTTGAATGAATTTTGAAATAATTTTGCCATTTTTTCGAATAAGGAAATTGAGATGAAATTAAAAAACAAATAGTGAAGAAATTAAGTGTTCTTAAATATACACGAGAAAAATATGCCAAAAAATATCCAAAAATACCCAAGATCTTTCCTTGGAGATTTTGTTTCATTTGAAATTGAAATGTGTTTTTTTTTTCAAAAAAATAGGGTATATAAAGTTTATGCTGAATTTTCTAAAGCTTATCAATAATATTGGGTACATTATTTGATAATTAAAAAGATAAATTCAACAAGTTAATCGGGTTTATGTTTTAAGTGAAAGTAAGAAAATAAATGTATATAAGCCTTTAACTCAAAGCAAAACAAAGAACTTGATAGAAATTAATTTTATTGAATTTATTTCAAGTAATAATCTTGAGCTTAATAAAAAGAGGTTAATAGTTATTTAAATGATCTTTTTATAAGAATGAAATAGAAATTGATAACAATAAGGTGGAACAAATTATCATTTTATTTTATGAATTTAAAATTTCTTTTCTCCGGAAGTAACTTGTTGAAAAGTTTACATTTGTTCTAAAAAGGTGTTATTTATATTTCCTGATTATTATGTATTATGAAATTCCAATATTTATTATGTTTTTAATATAAATTGAAAAATATGTGTGTGCCAGAGAATTACCTCCCCCCTTAAGTCTCAAAAATTCTCTTGCTAGTATAAAGTGTTATCAAAATCAAAGTCTTTCTTTTTTCCAAAAAAATAGGATGAAATTAACAGAAAAAAAACTGTTAAAAATGTAGTAAATAAAAATGATTTTGTTTCTTTGTTTTTTAATGTTGAATAGAAGCAGTATAAATGAAGGAGTTTGAAAAAATATCAATAGAAATGAATGACAAGGGATTAACACTACAAAAAAAGAGGAATATTTAAATAAATAAATTCAAAAACAAAAAATTAATCAAGAAATAGGGTCAAAGAAACATATTATAATTGTTTAATTACTTTGTGTAGTCTCTCATATATATGTTATAAGATTCTAGTAAAAAATATCAATAATGTGAATGGATTTTTTCTTTGAGAAATGGACATATCATTATGTTTTTTTTCGAAAAAAATTGTTCAAAGCACTCATATTTTGGCAAGTTCAAAGCTTATTGATTAAATAAGAATTCATCTTTCCTCCAGTATTTGTCTTGCCCCGAGTGGAATCAGTAATGTTTTTCATTTGCCCTCTGGACCTGAGGCTTCTAAGATGATTTCCATGGCTTCGCGTTCAACCATGAACATGAATTTATTTTTCTTGAGATTTAATATGTACTACAAGACCCATCATTTTTTTATTGCATATTAATAGGAATAGACCACAACTCTTAAAAAATAAAGAAGTATCATAAATGATAATACCAAGAAAAGTCTCAAAATAAACCTTTTACATGACATTATGAAAGCAAGGATTCATGAGATGCTGCCATCCAAATCTATACTGCGTTTTCGACGCATGTTTCTGGTTACAAGTTTGCGCAATGCTTTTTTTCGACAAACCGGGCAATTTTCATCAAATGGGCCATCATGATGGGAAAAGGGTTCCGCGCGATACAGATTGGAATCTGAATCTGATTCCTCCTCTTCAGTTGAAGATTGTGAATCACTTTCTTCCAGTGTTGTGGGCTTCAATGCCGCCCGCAAGGAATTCGGGGTGGAAGTACGACTGGGCCCGACTTGATCGATTTCCCTGGGTTGGCCTTCGGAGTTGGAGCAAAAAGAATTCTTACGTCAGCTACTACAGTATCTCAGAACTCGCCCCAATCATAATCTGTGTGTATATATCTCAGTAAATGACAAAGGGTATCAATCAAGGAATTCTAACAAAAAGACCAGAAAGGGATACATCTCTGAAAGGCAGAGAAAACTAGGCTAACACTTACGATTCCTAAATCTTTCCCCGAGTCGTTGCTTTTCTTTCCCCTTACGGCTAGTTGGAGTCAATTCCTCTCTTTTCTTTCCTTTAACAGAAGATTGCGCTAGGTGTAAGGTATCTATACTATCAACTTCTGGATCTCTCTGTTTGAGAGTACTAGACGAGCTTCCTATGAGAGTAATCAAACCAGAAATATCCAGATGCATCTAGTTAATCACGGGCTGTAGATAAAATCTGGAAAAACCATTCAAACCTAAAAGCCTTCTACCAATGGTAGCTAAACTAGACCCGGAACCTGATACGAATGAGAGAGCATGAGCTCCTTTACTGGAATTCTTCCTGAGTAGTTCTTTCAAGTGATGCCCCGGACTGTCTTCAGCTGAATTTTGGATGATGTTTGCCATGGCGATTTGTATACGAAGTGGTGAGGCTCGTGATTGACGTTGTGATAAACTGCAGGAAAAACTCGTTGAAGGGTTTGTAGTACGTACTGTGGGGGAGGACGTGAGTGGGTACTGAGAGGAGACTCATCTCATCTGTCTTTAAATAGCGACCTGCGTTTTGTTGAGCACTCTTATTCACAAGCAACCTCAAAAGAATGAGGCCTGAGTCTTGAACTAATGAATCCATGCTAGGAAAACAGCGAGTTTGACTTTTTGCTCCGGAAAAATAAAGCCCGTATGAAAAGTGAATTTTCAACCAGAGTAAGCTTTTAAAGTAGCAATAAAGGTTTTCTAGGATATGACTCTGACGCCCTTAGCTTGCCAGAGATGCGATTTGCCTAATGTGTTTAAATAAAATGAATATAATTAGCAGTAGTTGAGACAAAGTGCGGAAGTGCAATCATCGAGAGCAAATCGTCAAAAAACACAATGCTGGCGTCGACAAGTAAAAGCAAAAGAGCGATACTTGTCAATACTAGCCATATCATCGCCATTTCAATAGGTTGAAGAACCAGTGAGTAAAACTCACCGAAAGCAAGAAATGTGACTTTTCACACGAAAAAGAAAATGCAGGGATGGAGTAAAGAAGCTTTTTCGCCAAAATGTCTTTGGGAAAAAGCGGATTCAATGTCAAGATGGGACTTTGTCTCTAGAGATTGATCTTCATTGAAAGTTGTAAAAGAGTGGGAAAAGCACTACTAATACAGCTTTCCCCTCGGTAGGTTTCAGATGGGCGATAACTACACCATATCTCCTCGAAAATGCCGGCCTCCTTGTGGAGTTAGGCTACCCAGGATGATGCAATTAGAATAAAAGCTTTTGCAGACAAATAAGACAATCGTGGCAAATCATTTATGACACCACGTGTGACTAGCATCTAGCTCAGTTTGTTGAGTTTCTTTAGGTTGTTTCGCATTTAGAGGGGTGAGCTACTCTCGAAGGATTCCGATCTTTTCTTAAGAATAGTGCAACTTGCCCTAGGGCAAGGCAAGCAAAAAAATTTTATGACTGAATCCCGCAGTCCTCCATTTCAATATCACTGACGTTTGCAATTCCTCTGAACTAGGAAAAATTATTGCAAGCAGGGAGGCACTAAAGTATTCCTTGCTAATGAGTTATTCCCTGAAGCCAAAAAGTGCAAACCAGGAGGAATAGAAAGAACGAAGAAGAGCTCAAGGTGTCGTCGATTATTTGCAGGTAGGGAACTACCAGCAAAGGCAATGCAGTCAAAATTAAGTATGCAGTTTGACAAACTGACTTGGAATTGACATCGAGTTATGATAATTCTATTTGAGAAACTTGCCAAAACAAATGAATTTTGCAAAAGCAAAAAACTGAAGGAAGGCTTGAAACTTTTAGCACTAAATATTTCATTGAGAATAAATTCAATAAAGATGGAGAAAAAGCAACTATAATGCTTACATTTAAGAGATAGAACCTGTAAGAAGTGCATTGTTTGTGCTGAATTTCCTTGATTTTTAGAAGGGTGGCCCATTTAAACTCTCCAAAGAACATACTAATTAAATTGGGTGTTTTACCTCAAAAGACAGAGTGAAAAACCAATATTATTCAAAGGAAAATCACATAAACCTTTCAACTTCGAATACTGTCATTTTGAAAAAATTACTAGTGGTCAGAATGGCTTCGCCTGTTCCAAACACAGGGACAGCACAAAGTGAGATTGATTGCAACTATGATCCTTGTTGAGATTCCTACAAGCACATTGGAATTAGTCCAAATCAATAATCCTCAGTTGAAAGCAGCCAAGTGAAGGATGAAGTAGAAAGCCAAGATAATCATCATGAAATATGTCAATTAAACTCAGAAACCAAGATTATCTTGAGCACAAGCAAAATCAAATGGAATATGAGTAAGGGGAAATTGTATGGAGCTATCTAAGATTATATAACACCTAAACCCTCAAGCTCCATTTCGGTTTAGGCAGCATCCACAAGAGGAATTCATTTAACCGCCTGACTACTGACGAATTCCGTGAGCTTACCTTTGAAATCAGTGTCGTCAGAAGTATAAATGATATGTGAGTTGTGCTCGTTTCGATTTAGATCAGTATCAATATAGATTTGTTAGCTCCTTTCGACCTTTTTTCTTCTAAAATAAAAAATTGCTCTACTATTCAAGCTTTTCGTCCTTCTTGAGTTTGTGGAAGTGGTACGCAAGGGAATTGGATGTCAAACCAATGTCTTCTATATCAAAATTACTCTTATTATTATCAATAAATGATAAATTAGACAATAATGACTGGTATGACATCTCCATTGCATAGAACTAGGCGTAAGTGCCCCAAATCAACAATTATATATGTTGGTGCAGCTAAATCAGCCATGTCTAGGGCTACCAGAAAATCTTCGTCTCAATCAGTGAATATATTATTTACATAAAATGAACTCAATGTTAACTAATTACCATTTCAATGTATTTTAAGGAATTTATTTGTTTTTTGCTATGTATTTTTTTCTGTCTTATTTCAATTTGGGCTGTAATGCCATGCATGGTATGAAAAGTGGTTTGTATTAATCAATTTCTTTTGTTTATATCATTGGTTAAATTTAATTTAGCTTCTTTCACAGCTCTTGAAATAACATATTTCCTGTTACTGGACAGTTTATGCTATACATAAAGGTAATCATCATCCGTCATTAGAAGTGCTGACCCAATGAATCCAATCTCTTTTGAGCTTGTGTTTTTGAAATGGGACTCAGTTATACCAATAACCCCTTAAAGTGCCTGCCCCCTACAAAGAACTCATGATCCAGAAACTACCTCGGAGTCATTGCTCAAAATATGAAGAAAATGACATGTAGAGAAATCACCGGAAGGGGTGAAACTTTTTAATATTGTCAAATGAGAATATCAGAATCAAGATCTTCCACATATGATCATCTTTATGGTTCCTCTTACCACATTACTTAGATTCTCTTTCACAAGATGCAACCCAGAAGCTTATTATTTCCAAGGTATCGCAAATAAAAAAAATTACAAAGATTTTGTTTGGATATAGTAAGACTTAACTTGAATATCCTCCTTCATTCAAAAAAGCTGGATTTGAATTTAAAAATTATTATTAAATTAACAGAAATATAAACTTAACTCAAGCTCAAATTTCAGAATATTGAATAATACGGAGAAATATATAGCTTACAGACACTATGGGATATTGACAGGGAGTGGTATTAGAAATGAATATTTTGTATATGATAATTCTAAAGTTCAACTTTATTTACTCATATTAACTAAGAGTTGATTATCCATTTGTTGATTCAATGGGTATAATATTGATTTAATTCTGAGCTTTCTGAAATGGAGAAAAATGAGGTACAGTTGAGCAAGAAAAATATGTGATTCACAGAAAGCTGTTTTCTAAAGAGATAATTAATCTTTTGAAAATTGAGGTCCTTAACTTAGCTATTGGCATTTTCAGAGCCATATAATGAGAAACATATTTTCAAAATAAGTATCCTTGATACTGATAAATCCAGAAATTTCAAAGATGGTGTTCTCCAAATGGAGTAATAGAATGGATAAAATCTCAGAATATATAATTTAGAAGGGGTTTTATGAATTAAGAATTCATTTATATATAGTTGAGTGAAGGTAGAAACGCTTCAAATCAGATTCAATCTCAAGCGTACTCAACTAATAATGATTACCGCAGCTTCACATCACAGCTGTAAAATAACGGGAGCTAAAATGTTTTTGATGAACAATCAGACAAATTCAAAATTGAATATTCAGAACTAGAGATATTTTATGGAGAAAAAGAAATAATTTTAGAAGGATTTCTGATTAATTAATGTAAGTATTGAATAAGAAGATATAAAAGATCTTATTATTGCAAGCCACTTCCTAGAAATTGAATTTTTGGGAGACAAAAATTAAATGATGACAAGTAAGGAACCAAATTGATTTTCAGAATTTTTCAAAAAGGTTTTTTTAGAGGAATGATAAATATCTATAACACCGATGGAAAGCAAGTAAAAATTAAAAAAATCTAAAAAAAGAGCAATACAATTAATTAAGAATTCTATAAATAGAAAAAAAACGATCACTTGTTTCCCTCAGCTATCTATACCAATCTGATATTTTCAGATGAAGGTTACTTTACAAATGATTACTCAGTTGACTTCAAAAAGATTTTGGTGATAAATATATTTATTATACAAAAATTAGCTTTTTTGAAATGATTCAGTTGAATATTCAAAGTTTTCTTTCAAACTGGTACCTTACAAAAAAGTAAGAATTTTCAGGAATTTTATAATATGTTGTAAATGTTTCACTCTATAAGAGATACTTTCCTCAAAAAACCAGAAATTGAGTGTTTGAAAGAATATAAAACTGATTAGAATGTATTTTTTCAGTGAGTGTTTTAAATAATTGAGAATTTGTCTTAGTTAATCTATTTTTTTTCTTTATTTCATTAATAAAGCATCATACAAGGACATATATACTGACCCACAGAATGTTTCTCTATTTAATAAAAAGGTAAAATAATGATTTTTCCCTTAGTAATGGAGGAATTGGCCGGACTCTTTGTAGATAGATTGTAAGCCTTGGAGGTATCCTTATATACCTAAAAGACCACAAAGAACAAGATTATGGTATAATTATAAATCAACTTATTTGTATTAAAAAACAAAAATTAAAATATAAATACAGAATTTATATAAAAAATTAAAATTTTACTTAAATTTTTCAAGTAAAAGTGTATTTTTTCATCAAAAAGATTAAGAATTGAATATTATTGGAAAAAGATTTAATAAAAATTATTATAGTTTTTCTCCCAACAAAGAAGCTTATGAAAATTATTTCACAATTACATTTTTCATAAAAAATGAGGTGGGGTCACCTCTGAGTGAAAATTCTGTAACTCATCTCTAAGTAAGCTTAAATTAAGTTTTTTGTATTTTCTGTATGAAAAGCTGAAAATCCTCAAAACATTAATTTAATTAAAACCACATGTGGCTTTAACCATCAATTTTTTGTTAAAGTGGAGGTGTGGTGTGTAGTTTAGAAGCTATGAGGAATTGAATTATTTTCAATTGAAATGTCAAAATGTGTGGATGTATTACATAAGTGAACTTTGATTTACATATGAGGGATAAATTACTACAGTTTTGCAATTTAAATTTTCAATTAAATTTCATATGTAAAATTCTAGTATAGTACATGATGAGGAATTGAAGAAAAAATAAATTGGAAAGATTAATTTGGGAGGGAAATGGAATCTTGGCTATAACAGTGCCAGACTCCCCCAAATTCCTTTCTGACAGGTGTGGGATGTCAAAATTCATGAAAACGTTAATCACTTTTTTCCTGAAATTTGTCGAATTGCTAGCCAATACATCTTGTCTGGGAAAGATGCAAACTGCACCAGCATGTGCACTGCATATGTGATATTGGTCTGTGAATCCCCAGATATGTACATAAGAGTGCCTATTTCAAATTGATAGTTAGTTGTATCAAAACCCTCAGTAGTGTTGGTAACAAGAGGGGTATTTGTCAGAGTTCTTCAATGAGGAATAATGGGTCTAGAATAATCATGGAGGTACTGGTTGAGTAAAGCTTTTTGATTTATTTCAACTTGCTGACCATTATCATTGATGTGGTGTCACATGGTGTAATGTGATCTACAGCTTGCCAGTATTAATTGGTCTTTCAGCCGGTTTAATAGCCTTTTCAGAAAGAATTCCCTTTGTTGATTTCTGGAAGACAGAATTGTGACAATAAACTGGTTACCAACATCATGGGTTCCATTCTGGTTGGGGCAAGGAGGGGTTTCAATTAAACAACCAGAAATCACTGGGTTTTCTGCTCCATTGGCATACAAGGGTTCTGCCCCTTGGGTTAGCTCCACGAGGGTGACATGGGTAATACCATCAGTTACATGCACTTTGGGATGCAGTCCTCTAAACCAAGGGGTACTGTCACATGGTGGAATGTGATCTACAGCTTTCCAGTATTCATTGGTCTTTCAACCGGCTTAATAGCTTTTTTGGCAAGAGTTCCCTTCTTTGAGGTCTGGAAGACAGCATTGTGACATGTGGAGACCCACAATTTTCTCCATGTATGTTTGCCATAAAACGTAGACCTCATGAATCAGTGCTCTTTTAAGCTCATCTATTGATTCAATCAAGTTGCCAATTAATATTCCATCATCCACATGGATCCACATGATGATAATAGTTGCATGTTTTCTACATATATCGAGTGATGCCTTAACCAAGCTGCATTCAAAACCCAGCCTATCCATCATTGTTCTTAACAATGTCCACCAGAAGTGTGCAGCTTGTTTTTTTTCATATAAGGCTTTGTTTAATTCAATTATCTTTCCATGAAGTTCTGGTTGAAGCTCAATTGGTGCTTTTACATATACATATTCTTGGATGGGACTGTATAAGTAAGCCACACTGACATCAAAAACTGCCATAATGAAGTTGTATTTCATTTTCTTTTCCAATAGTAGAGGTGATTAGTTGAGACTTATCATTGGAACCTAAAAATCAAAACAATCAATACCAGGTATCTGAGTGAACCCCCTTGCAATATAGGAGCCTTTGACTCTTTCAATGGTTCCTTCTTCCTTTTGCTTGATGTTGAAAACCCATTTTCCACCTAGAACTTTCATTCCTTTGGATGGACTGACTGGTTCCCAAATTTTGTGTTTGGAAAAATTGTTTAGCTTGGTCATTGCAACATTATGCCAATCACTTGCAAAAGGTGAACTAAGAGTGTGATTCATAGTCCTTGGAATTTGAATATTGGATGTTACTGGTAGATGCCTTATGGTTGCATTTTGCTATTCAGCAATTTCTGATGTTGGGAATTAGATTTTTCATGATGTACTGGATTTAAAATTTTTTGGATTTCAATAGATGGGGAAGGGCTCGATATGCTGGAAATACTGCCAAGTAAGTTTGAAATTCATGCTTTGCACAGGATCATAGAAGATCCAGCCATTTCCAGAGTGTGGAAAATTTAATAACCTGCATGAAATTCCACGTTGATCAAGTTTTCCTCTTTTTTTGGTTGGAGCATTTACAATTGCCTCAGCTCCAAATGGGTACATCTGTTCAGTATTCAACCTGACATTGAACAAGAATTCCATAATAGACAGGGGATTTTTTCTGCGATTTGGTAGCCGGTTGTGTATATGTGTTGCACAAGAGTAAGCATAGCTCCAGAAAGATGATGGTATTGGACTGGCATGTAAAATTGTTCCTGCCATGTTTCCCAAGGTACGTTCACTCTCTCAGATTGCCCATTTTGATTGGGTTGATATGGCTCATAAGCACTCCATTCAGTGCCTAGCTGGTTCAGCTGTTCTTTGACGTTTTTTAAGTATTCCCCTGCATTATCACTGCGGAGTATTACGGGAGATTTGTTCAATTGATTGCTAAGAAACTTCACCCTGAAGAGAATTTTTTCTGGTACTTCTTCTCATGTTTTCAGCAGAGCAGTAAGTGTGAAGCTCAATGAATGGTCTTTCAGCGTTAGAAGAAAATGATTGCCAACCGGGTCTCTCTCAGATGGGCCAGTGACATCCGACACCAGAAGATCCAATGTCTCATTTGATTTAACTTGAGTAATGGGTGTGCTTGATCTTCTTGTGCTTTTTTACTTTGCACACTTGTCACATAAAATCTCTTTCCAGTCCGGACCAGACACTTCTGGAACAAACCTCTCAAGGAAAACTTTTACTAATTGTGCAGATGCATGTCCCAATCTCTCATGCCAGGAAATAGCCAATTGTCAAGTAAATTGAGAGATTGAAGTTATGGTGTGTGACAATCTTGGAATATACCAGAAATGTCTGTGAAACACCGTATGATAAAAGTTTGAGCAAGGTAGATATGCATACAGGATGATAGCCCGTTTCTACTAATCTCCCCAGGCTGAGATTGGTGAATTGAATGTATTTACAGAAATAGAAATTATCAATCATTAATGTACCATTAGCTGTCGGAATTTTCAGACTACCAATACTGGTGAGACAGGTCAATTTACCAGTGGACGCCAAGTTGAGAATGGGTGGATTTATCATTTCCTCATTGAGTGTAAAATCCGGATTTATTCCACTCACATGGTTATTTTCTGCAGAATCCAAAAGGCTTCCATCATCTATTCCATCAAAATGGATGTTGTACACTTTCCAAGCATTACCCTTCTTGTTTTGGTCCTGAGAGCATTGCATTCCTTGTGGTGCTTTAAGTTTTCCTTCGGAAACATCTTCCCAGAATTTTTCACAGTCAGAATACCAATGCAAACATTTTTGGCATTAAAGATAGGTGTTTCCAAAATTTTCAATCAGCAATTGGGATTGACCTTTTCCACGAAAAGAATCAGCCTTTTTCATTGCATGTTGTGGGATTGCTGGTGGAAGACTTCCAATTGGATTGCTGAGTGGGTCAGGTGCTTGGTGAACTGGCTGGCAATTAGTTACAGGTTGGCTAACAGAATTTGCTGGAGTAAATTATCACATTGCTGATACTGATGCATCAAGGGCTATTATTGCAGGGTTAATTACAACAGTGGTAGATTTTTCAGGTGTTTTTATTTCTTCAGAGACTGTTTCAAAATCTGGCTTTATGTCTTGGTGATTGAGACATCAGTGGAGTATAATGTTAAAAGTATTGTAATTGAGGGTTTCTGGGATATGAATCTTAGCTCGCACTAGGAGCCCAAAAATTTGTGAGAATGACATTTTCCAAGACATGAATTTTGCATAGACCTCTTGGAGAGAATCAGGCAAGAGACAGTTCTTTTATTCTCAGTTGCTTTGTGAAATTTGAGGGGCTGGTTTGTGATTTCTAGTTTTTGAAGTTAATCACTTCAACATTGTAAGGCAGCAAACAACCTAGAGGTGGTATTCTAGTCACTGAGACATTTCCTGGTAGAATCATCAATTGTTTGATTTAAGATAAGTAAGAAGCTTGATTATTCATTATTGGTTATTGTTTTGAGGAAATTGGGAATAATTGGATTGTGGACTTTGTATACATATGGGATTTTATTGAGAGCAGTGTCTTTCCACATTGGGAAATTCTTGCCATCAAAGGAGAGCTAAATCTTTTTTGGATTGATTGAGAAGTGAAGTGCAAGAGGGTCTTTCCAGTACCTCCACTGGATAAAATTAACATCTGGGCTTGAGCAGTTCTATTATGAAAATCAAGATCAAATTGCAGCAACTACACCTTTGATGTGAGTTCATTGACAGCTTTAAGAACCTGTAAGAGCTTCTGAGAATGTCTCTCTTTCTCAGATGAATTGCTTTCTACCACTTCTCTTTGTGGCATAGCTTATTATAAAAATTGAAAATACCAGGCAGGAACAACATCTTGGTTCCTATTTATTTCTATCAGCTGCTTAGCAGGAGTTTAACCTGTCAAATCTGGAGTAAGAAATTCATGAGATACAGCCTCTCTTGTATTTTTTACAAATTTCAAATGGGTTATCAATTGCATATTGATCACTAACCTGGAGTGAGAACGTAATGAGCTACAGCCTCTTTTTGCTTCTTGATAAATGTAAAACAGGTTGGAGAAGCAAAAGAGAGATCATTCAAGAAAGTTTATAAACTATTTACATGATAGACATTTCCACAGTACTAACTGTGTAGCTTTATTATTGTCATGTTTCAATAGAATTGCGTCACACAGTCTGTGACTCAATTGATGATGAGGTTTTGATACCAACCAGGGAATTTTAACAGTTTCCAACAGGGTAAAACTACCCTTAAGTTAGAACAGTCTTAGTGAAAACAGTTTGAACTGTTTTTGAGGTCTCACACACAAATTTTCAGGTGTTTTCAAGGCTTGAAACCAGGTATTACTACTGCAATGGCTGAAAATAGCAAAACAAGGCTAAAACCAGCCCTTTTTTGCTCTAAACCAGGATTAAATGATGCCATAATTGGCTTTTCTGTTGTCAGAGTGTTTCTAATGGCTAATTGGAGTAAAAAAACTGGTCTCTATAAAATAATGTCTTATTTTCCCCACTTTTTTCTTCATGTTAAAATATTTTCCTTTCATAATTAGTGTAAAAAAAGTTAAGACAATGAATGAAAGATTAAAACCACATTTTGTAAATCACTTTAAAGCCTTCTGACCACATGAAAGAATAACTATAATCATTTTTACCCTTGAGCCACCCCAAAAGTGATCTAAAGAATCTTTCATCACTGTTAACTTTGTCACTTTGTTTCAAAATTCACTCCAGTCACCTTTGGGCCTGTTTTCTCTTTAATATTCTTTTTAAACACTACATTCTTATATTATTTTCCTGTGGTACTTGTATCAATTAATTCTAATTCAAATTTATCTTAAGGAAATTCCTTTTGTAGCCATTAATGTCTCTTTTAAAGTATTTTTGGGTTATGTTTTCATTTTTTGTATAACAATAAATCTCTGAGATATCATTTTTGTTATACTAAAAGAGTTTAAAACAATAAAATTGATGTTTTTTCTCTTGAAGAATCTTAAGATGTACTATTTTCAATTAAATTTTACCTTATACAAGTTTTGAGGACAGAAAAAGTATTTGATTTTTAATCAAAGTTTAATATCCAAGCCTTACATTTGGGGGCCCAGCCATGATATTTTCCCAGTGACCAATATTTTTTCCCCTTTTTAATATTTTTCTTATAATGGAAAATTGAAAAATTCACAAAGAATACTTAAAATCCAAAAAATGATAAAGAAATACACAAAATTAATATTATAAGTGAGGATCTGTTGTTCATTTCTCTTTTAAAAAACCTTCTTTTACTTAGATTGTTTCCTTTTTCCTTTGTTTTCAGTGTCTGAAAACATGGTAAAACCAGAAAAAATTGAAACAGTATCAACAGCCACTAGCATTATTTCAGAAAGTACTGTTAATTCTGACCATAATAGCACTGTTATGATAACTTGGAATAATCAAGGAGAGCCATTTATTCTGAATTGATCAAGTTAGATATTAGTAATAAAGTACAAAAAGCAAAGAATTTGGCCAATAGTAAGTTTTTGACATAAAAATAGTATTTTCAAAGCTTTTTTACTTATAATTATGCCTTCAACCAGATCAGGAGCAAGCTATAACCCCTCAAGAAGCTCCAAAAAAGTCTATATACATGATTATGGAAGAAACAAATCAGTTGCAGAAGGACAAGGGTCAGTAAATGAAGCCCAAATGGACAAATGATGCCATTATGAAGCCAATAGCACTGTTTTACTGTCACAGGGGCTCTTCTAAGTGAAGAGGGCCTGGCACTCAGTAAGCTGGGACTTACTTATTGAGGGCTCAAGATATGGTAAATTTGGAATACAATTAGGAGTGTAATAAGATGAAATTACTAATGAGGGAAATAAAAGAAAGCGGCAACAAAATAATAAGAGTAAGAAATGAAAGAGACAACCACAAACAAGTCTAAGTCCACTGTTTCAACCTGTCAGAATGGAAAGAGAAGGGTTAATAAGGATATGGCCACCCAACTCAAACTGTACAGGAAAAGAAAGAAAATGCAAAGAATAACTTAAAATCAATAAATATAATACCTAAAATAAGGATAAGAATATTTATAAAATGATGAATCAACTAAATTAATCAACTGGGGAAAAGTCCCCAGGGGGGAGAAAGAGGGGCTGGTATATGTGAGAATTACCAGCCCTGGTCCAGACAGAATTTTCATGAGAATAATTGATGATTAAATTGAGTCTGGCTAATACAGGTCCTGTATGGCTGTACAGGATCTGTACAAGAGTTGTGGTGTTATTGAGTGATCATACAGTTTCAGGATGGTGTATCCAAACTGTATTGGGTAATTCCAACCTGTACAGAAGTTGACTGGCTGTAGTGATGAACCAGGCTGTATGCATGTTTCAGAAAGGAAGATTTCTGAAACTGAAGGCTGATACACACAGTGCATTTGCTGGTTTGAGATGTTTGAGTGGGTGTGAGTACAAATAGCCTTACCCCTGACTATTGGTTGTTGAATTTACCTTAAAATAGAGTTTACACTGCCACAAGAAGCCTCAGTGGACATATACAAAGCCAGCCAGAAGGCATACAGCAATTCACTTCAGCACAAAGAGTATCAAATCTTAGCAGACCTGTGTAAAACATGCATGAACTCTTACCTGACTGTGAGAAAATGTCTGAGCCATCCCAATACTTGCAAGTTACTGAATGGATGGCATCCATTGATGGAAAAGAAGAACATGATTCTTTTAACCACCACCAAAAGGGTGCCAAAGCCAGCCTCAGTGGCCAGCAGCAGAAATTCCAATGTGAGAGATCATCCACAAAACTCAGAACAAAGGCAAGGGAAAAGCACCAGCCACAGGACTATACAGACAAGGCTACAGAATCCCATAGATTCAACAAGATGTGATTGAGAATGTTTTTCAGATGGCCAGAGCCATGATAGAAATGCAGAAGAGAGAGAAAGACAGATTAAAATATCAGAAATGATTTTTAAGATTTTGGATGGAATTCCAGCCTTGTATATAGCCACAAATGATGTAAAAATTCATTTTTCCAATACAGATTCAACTATCTGTAACAATCTTAAGACCAACAGCCTGAGTTTAAACAAAATAAATGAAACACTTATGTGTTTTGAGAGAGTTTTGAGAAAAATTAAAGCATCAAATAATGAAAATTCATTTGAAAATAAGATAAATGAACAATCTATCATTGTTAAAAAATTAACAGATTAGTATTCTGAATAAAATATTGATTACATAATTAAAACAAAAATAAATAAAGCCACAATTATTATTAAACCAGACAATGAAAAAAAGTCCTTTCTGATATTTCAAATTAATTTACTGCAGTGAAGACATATACCATTCCATTGAAAAAGTGTTTTTATGATTCACAAGAAGAAGTATCAAACTTAACAATTTAATTGAATCGTATCATTTCTGATAATACCAGAAAAACAGGATTATGGAAAGTAATGAAAATTAAGGAAGACATGTATAAAATTGAGTTAATCAATTTGATACATGGCTTCCAACATGAAGTCAGAACTTCCACAAGAAATAATACAAGTAAAATAAGTTGAATTGAACAATTACTTAACACCTTACCCAGAATGTCTACACCTCTCAATCAACGTGAGGGTATAAGAAATTCCAACACACAAGTATTGGATGTAGAAACTTCATAAAGGAAGAATTAATTTTACACTTTTTTCAATAACTTGGAACCATCAATGGGCCAAGCACATTTTTAAGAAGTACCAAAACTTAAAAAATGGGCTCACTTCAGTGGTGAGGGAGAATATGACCATATGGAATTCATTGTATGTATTGAAATGATAAAAGAAGAATTTGAACTACCAGTCAGATTGGCAACAGCAATATTTAACACCTTGTTTACCAAATCAGCTCACAGATGGTATATCAAAATAAGAAAAGCACATGGGAACCAAATTTGGACTTGGTGGAAAACATAAATCATTAATAAGTGGGGCAATAATTCTTGGAAATTTAAAGTGGAGACAGCCTTTGAATCTTCTAAATTGAATTCTGACAAAGACAGAGCTCTACCATGGTTTTGCCAAAAAAGAGGGGCTAAAAGCATTTTATGCTGACATGTCAGAATTTGTGATCCACAGAAAAATTCAGAAACAATGTGGAGGTGACTTGGAACATTCTTTCAAAAGCAGGACTACTGAGCAATCATCAGTGGAATATATTCTGAATATATTAGAAGAAGTAACCACAAGAACCAGAATTGATTCTAGTAGGAGAAATCTTAAGACAATGTTTAATGCACCTTAGAGATAATCTGTGGATAAAGGGATAAGGACTCCAAAGAAAAGTCTAATAATATGAGATATAGCTCTGAGCATAAAATAAGGAAGTTCTGTATTTGCCAAAGTACCGCACATTAAGCTTGTAAATTTCCCAAAATAGGAAAAATAATTGAAATTGACTTTGAGAAAGGACCTTATGTTGAAAAAGATGATGTAAATGAGGAAAAGTAAGATGATAAATCATCAATATTTTCTGAATCTTTAAAAGATATATAGGATAGTAATGTCATCTTTTTCATCATGGAATCTTACTACCACTTGCCACAATTGGGCAATAGCCAGATTGACTTATTGAAAATCTAAGATGCACAACTTATGCAAACCAAACCAAATAAAGGAAAAAATAAATACACCTAGAAATTCCTGTATAAAGGATGTGGTAATAGATAATAAACCCAATAAGCTGTTACTTGACCCAGGGGCTTTCTGATCTTGTGCTGGGAAATATTTTCTGAAGAACTGTGTACCAAATTTTGAAGACCAATTATTACCAATTGTTGGGATAAAGTGGAACAGTGCAAGAAGTCCAATGAAAGGATTGGGAATATTTGAAATAAATGTAATCTTCCCACATATCAATGTAAATTGGAGACTCACTGTTAGATTTGCTCTTATGGAAAACTGATCTAGCACCTAATTCATATGGGGAAATGATTATTCAATCATGCATGGTGTATATTTACATAACAACAAAGACAGATACTTTACAATTGGCTACAATAATCTTCGAAAAATTGCCTTTTTACCTTTCAAAAGACAAATTGAAGTAGAAAAAATATCATGAGTCAACTTGGAGTTAGAGAAGTTAAAGTCAGAGCAAATGAATGAAGCGGAGAAAAGTCTTCATCTTACTGACATACAAGAGAATGAACTATCTACCCTCTTTTATGAGCTCAAAGAAGCCCTTTAAACAGATAAAGAGACACTGGGGGAAAATATTGGTCATGAAATTGACATTAGTTTGAACATTGAGACATCTTATCCACCACTCTTGAGCAGACCTGCATACCAAGCAAGACCAAAAGCCTCACATCAAATAGCTCCTGGACCTTGGTGTGATAAGGAAGGCTGGCCACAATGAAGCAGTAAAAATAACTACTTGAGTCATAGTGGCATGGCATAATGGAAAATACAGAATAGTTGATGGCTTTATAACTCTGAAAAATTACACTGTCCAAGACAGTCATCCAATATCAAAGATCCGAATTTCTCTCAGTAAAATATCTCAAGAGGTGCACATAAGCACCATGAAGTCCCTCAAAGTATTTCATCAAAATATAGTGACACCAAGAGCAAGAAAATACTTGAGAATTATTTTTCATTGTGGAGTGTATGAATATTTAAGGATGCTTTTGGTATCAAAAATGCACCTTCAAACTTTCCAAGAATGATGAATGAAATATTCCCTGAAGAGCTTTCAGAAGGATGGTTAATCATTCACATTGGTTACATTATTTTTTGTTCTAATACTTGGGAGGAACATATGTCCAGATTATCCAGAGGTTTGGGAAAAATTAAATCTGTAAACATGAAGAGTTCTTTGAATAAATGTCATTTTGGATTCAAGTAACTCAAAGCACTAGGGCATGTATTATCTGTTCCATCCCTTGGAGTTAGAAAAAAGTGGCAGAAGTACTAATGAGACCTATGCCTAATCACAAAAAGGAAATCCAGTTATTTTTGGGATCTGAACAATACACAAGGAAGCACATTAAAGCCTTTGCATCCATAGAAAGACATCTCTATAAATTTTGTGACAAAGACACAATATTTGAAATTAATATTAACAGATTCAAAGTCTTTGAATCCCTGAGACAAGGCTTAAACACTTCTACACTGCTACTAATTCCAGATTATAAGCTTCCCTTTAAGCTTTACATAGAGGCATCAGTAGATGGGTCAGGAGATGCACTTTATCAAGTCCAGATTATCAATGGGAAGCCCATGGAAGGACCCATATTTTTTATCTCTAGGCAAATCAAACCCACTGACGCCAGATATGGGGGGAGAAAAATGGAATGTTTATGTAAGGTTTGGCTATGAAAAAATTGATAATAGTAGCAAATATCAAGAGTAATATGACCATCATCAGTATAAAATATAATATAATGAAAAATTATAACCCCAAATTGATATAATTATTAAAAAAAATATATAAAGGAAATAAGCTTAATTATGATTAAATAATTTAATAACAAAGAGAATCTGAATCATTTTCATAAATTATAATCATTCTATTATTGTTATAGTCACTGAAAATTATAACAATAAGAATTTTAAAGCTCTTAATGAGACCATTAAACATTAATAATAATGCTTATGGACTTATAAATAATAAATAAATATTGTTTATAAGAGTAATTATTACACACACTGTGCAGAGATAATTATCATAGAAAAATTCTATGTAAAAAAACTAATAATAGCTAAAAAAAGATATAGAATTTTGGAGAAAACTTAATTACAACACTTAATTTATACAACAAGTAAAAAAACAACAGTTATTGTATTAAATAATATTGAGAAGCTAAAAACACAAAAAAAATCAATATTTCAAATATAAAAACCCTTTTTTTATGATAAAATAGGATTTAAGAGCTTTTAAGAAGAATTTGTGGAGATAAAAAGATATTTAAGACAATAATGTTATATAATAAAATATATTATTGATGATTTCAAAAATAATCTGATTTCTATTATTTCAATTCTTTAAATTAAGATCATTAAAGAATAAAATACTTAATAAATTACTTTAATAATAATCTTTCATAATCAATGACATATTATTGATTTAAAATGTCTAATAGATTGGAATTATGATTGGTATTGGAAAGAACAGTGATGTGTAGGATCTTTTTATGCCTTCAGTGCAGCTTTCATGATTCATAATGGATATAGTGGGATTTCTATGGTGAAAAATGAAAAACCATGCTTAAAAATAAGGTTCTTAACTTAAGGTATCTGAGCTTAATTCCTATTTAAATTTAGCAGTGTTATTATTAACTCCCAGTAGCTTTAATCCTCTTTTGAATTAGTTATCTTAAGTGTTGATATGAAATAAATTAATTTATATTAAAGTGCATTACATGAACAACTCTGAAATGAAGCTTCAAGAAAAAATCTTTCAAACTGAATTCTTAATTGATTTTTGAAGAAATATTAACTTTCTTTAAGAATAATTAAAACTGCTAATTAGAAATTAAGCCTGTTCAAAAAAGATACTCAAAATTTCATTCATACACAGATAGAATCAAGCTGTAAATTGTGTACAATTCTCAAGAAAATCCATTGAAAATCTGATTTTGAATGTATTTTTGAAGTTATTGCTATTTTTTGCCATAAAATAGCAATACACACAGAACCTTAAATTTTTATAAGT
Organism: Austropuccinia psidii; assembly: GCA_023105745.1. Taxonomy (NCBI): domain Eukaryota; kingdom Fungi; phylum Basidiomycota; class Pucciniomycetes; order Pucciniales; family Sphaerophragmiaceae; genus Austropuccinia; species Austropuccinia psidii. Next base: position 12,756,514 of record JALGQZ010000014.1, read on the forward strand.
CTTTGATAATTGAAACTTGAAATTTTGAAGCTTATTTAAGCTTTTACAGTTCTCAAAACCTTTATTTCAAGCTTGCATATTGAGATTTAACCTTTGGAAACTTGAAATTCCTGTCCAAATTGTGATAAAGCCAGCATAAGCTTTAAGGTTGGATCAAAGTCTAATATTAAGACTTAAATAAGGTTGAAAATCCTCAAAGAAAGGTTCAAAACCTTAATTTAATCTTTTTAGATCAAAAAAGCTGGGTACCCAAGCTCTGTTTGGTCTTTTTCCTTTGTCCCACCTTTCTGCTCGGATTTTTCCCTTTTATTTATTTAAAGCCATACTTTAGCCTTAAACCCTTTTAAAAAGAGCTCATGCTTGATTCAAAATCTCTATTAAAAATCCTTAGCCAATTCAGTAAATATATAAAACACCTCAGTTTTAACTAAAGTTTTGGTAAATTTGCATAAACCTTGTGCAATGTTTGAAATTCCAGGCTTGATATTTCAAATAATGGTTTTTGAAAGCTTTCACCTTCCCAGAATAAATAATATTATTCATCCCTAAACTCTGGGAAGGTTATAAAAGTGATTAAGTGGCCTGTGAAGAGTTTCTTCACCCTGTATTGATCCAGAATTATCTTTTGTGGTCCCAAAACTACAATTCTGACTGTGCTGATGTCAGGATTGATGATGTGAACCAAATACCAGCCTAAAGAGGAAAATCCTTTTACTCTTCAGATTTAAAGATCTTATATTTCCCTCACTGTCCCAAAAAAGGATAAAAGAAGGACTTGCCTTACTGGAAAAGGACCTCATCATCTTATTTCAGTATTTGTATGTGGTAAAGCTGTCATTCAACAATAGTATCCTTAGAATAAATGAGCCATAATTACAATTCTTAATTCTTTAATTTGTTATGAAAGTAAAGTGAAATATAACTTCTCAAACCTGGGCTCTCAATATATTCATCAGCACTACTTTACAATGGTAAAACCCTTTCATTATGATTTTTCAATAAACTTTACCATTTCATAGTCACATTACTAGCTTTTAGTGAGAAAATTTAAGCTTCTGCATAGACTCACCCTGACATCTATCACTTTATTATGTAAGGGTTTCTGATGGATTAGATTGTTTGATCAAGGTTTAAGGCTGTTTTTATAGTATGAATTAGTATCGTACTGGTTCTATTTTATGTATTCTTTGGGCTAGGTGGCTTCTGTTTCAAATTTGACATTTTCTATAAATCCTTTGTGAAATAGTGGTTTTTTAATATAGATTTAATAAGAGATATAGATGTTTTTAATTTACATCTCATAGAGATCTATAAATCTTTTTTCATTTGGAAACCCCTTTTGATAGAATACTTGGTATAAATCTAATAGTAAAAGAGGCTCCTCTTTTTAAAGTACTGTGGGTGATTTTTTTTGGTTGTATTTATTGGAGACATAAGCCTGAAAGGGTATGAAATAAATATATAATTGCTAAAAATTAATTTTGTATCCTTTTATGAAGATGAAACACAAAAGGATATGATAATTTACTTCCAATTTTCAATAGAGATGGTATTTTGAGTATTTTGAAAGGAATAAACTCTAATAAGCTACAGTTCAATATCAAAGATCTTCCTCTATTAAATTGAATTTTTCATTAACTCTTTCATCACAACAGCAAACTCTGAAAGCTGAAATATATGATGCTTAATAAGATATAGATGCGACTAATGCTCTTTGAATTGATGGAATTAAATGCTTCCAAAAGTCAAAAAGAAATATTTATTCAAAGATAATTTTAAATAAAAAGTACAAAAATTTCCAGCTATCCTGAAGGAACAATACAAGCTAATAAAAAACTACTTCAAGGTTTTTTTTGTTTGGAGAATCTTACAATACTTGGAATTGAACTCCTATACTCTCACATATAAATTTTGATCACCAAGTCTCTTAACTTCTTTCTCTTTCAATATCACAAGATAGGGAATTAGTTTCTTTATGTAAGGTGTGGATATCAAATTTTGATTAAAAATCCATTACTTTTCTTTTCCTCAAAATTTCTATAAGGTAAAATGTAATTGAAAATATTAAACTTTAAGATTCTTCAAGAGAAAACACAACCATTCTCTTTTTTAAGTTTTTTAGTATAAAAAAATGATATTATGATGATTTATTGTTTTAAAATCAATAAAGATTCATCCCAAAAATACTCTACAAGGGATATTAATGGCTACAAAAGGAATTTCTTGAAGAGAAATTCAAATTGGAATTAATTGAGAAAGGAAATTCAGGAAATTAATAGAAGTTGATAGTCTTCAGAAAGAGTATCAAAGAAAGAATATACACAAAAGTGACAAGGGTGAATTTGGAAACAAAGTGGAAAAGTTAACAGTGATTAAAGATGCTTTAATTCACTTTTGGGGTGTTTCAAGGGTTGAATTATTATGAGATTTACAAAAAATGATTATAATGATTTTTTCACGTTTTTAGAAGGTCTTGAAGCTATTTAAAAATCATGGTTGGAATTTATTATTGCTTTGTTAAACTGTGTTCAAACCAATTGTAAAAGGAAAAGATTCCAATATGAAGACTGTCAGGTTGAGTCTATGATGAGAGTATTAGAAGGTATTTACAACTCTTAACTATGACTGTGACAGGGTAAATAAAGATTTAAAAGGGTTTAGAAGAGTAAAGATCGTTTAATTTTAATAATAAGAGGGCTTTACTATAAGGAATATAGTGGTGGTGAGCGCTGTTGAAAGCCCTGGGTGCAACTTTACCTGTTGGGTTACAATAATAAATATTACAATACTTTAAATTAAGAGTATACCTGGTTATTACCCAAGAGTAAAACTGTTTTTGACAGTTTACTACGTAGGGTATTCAAGAGCAGGATGAGGAAAGGTTTTTGGCTGTGAAAAGCCCTCCTTTTATCCTGAAATTGAGGTGGAAAGGCTGCTAGACCTTTCCACGTAGAGGAAGTGAAGATTTTTCACTCTCTATGACAGGCTTGTGGTTTGCAAACAGCCTGTATACCCTGTATTGGGTTCAGATGTGGTTTTGAAACCACATCTGGGCGGTTTTCACCAATACAGGGTGAAAATTTTCATCTGGGGACCTCACAGCCTGATTCTGACGTGTATGACGCGTAGAATGCTGTACAGAAACTGTATGGGACCCCAGTATTGACTGACATATGAGGTATTGAAGTAAAAACATGCTTCTTCGTCTATTTGACACCTCATATTCATGGTTATGGGATGTTATCCCATGGTAAGGCTGTATCTGACAGCAGGTGGGATTTTGACCTTAAAATGGTCATAGCTCTGTCGGTTTTTGAGATATCAAGCTCAAAGTTGGTCCATGGAATAGCTCTGTATGAGCTCTACACAATGGTACCCAACTTGACATGGTTATCATTAAATATGGCAAAGTTATCCCATGTACAAGTATTTTTGTACATTGGTGTGGTCTGGGCAAAAGCTGTATTGAGCTTGTTTGGCCAATAACTTCTGTTGTAGTTGAGCTATGAGGAAATGGATGGCACCATCAGATAGCCCTGATTGTGCTCTTTCCAAAAAGACCCCACTTTAGGTATCTCACACTAAAACTGTAAAGGTTAGATGAGAGGTGAATGTTTTGTTCACCCTTATTTGGTCTGAATTTGACCATAACTCAAGTAATACTGGTGCTAGCTCAGTTTGGCTGGTACCATTGGATAGCCCTGGCTTAGAGATTCATTTTGAATACCCATTTGATGGGGTTAAGCCTCTCCTTCTAGATTTTAGATGAGAGGTGAAAATTAAGGTTTATGCTCAGCAATAACTTTGAGCAGGAATAACTTTGTTATTTCTTGTCCTATGGTGATGGCACTTATATTTTCAGGAAGAGGTGAGTTTCCTCTTTCGTTTGATACCTTTTGAGCTAATTTGGCTCAGCTCCATGTTTTGGTGGTATTTTGGTTATACCATTGGTTTATAGTATTTTGGCTGTCATGCTTGTGCTCTGGTTTTGAGTCACAGGCTGACATACCCTCCCTCTAAAAAAGGCTCATCATTGATGAGACTGTTCAGTCCTCCTAGAGGCTCTGAATCTCCTTAAATGAAGGTTCCCATCTGGTATGGCATCCTCTGCCAACCATTTGTCTTTGTCAGCTGTCTGGTTCTTGAATCTGACTAGATATTGTCTCTGATCTTTCCCATTAAGTCTGATTTTTCTGGCCCTGATGATTTTACTCACAGGTCCAGGAGAGTCTTCTACTTCCACTATTTCTGGTGGAGTGATGTTTTTCTTCCTGGAGGGGAATTTATCCTCCTCTGTTTGGAAGTATGGCTTGACCAGGCTCACTGGAAAGACTGGGTGTTTCCTAGAAAACTCCTCAGTGAGCTTGACCTCTACTGCATTCTTCCCTATCAACTTAATGATAGTGAAGGGCCCTACAAATGAGTCTCTCATTTTCTTGGGTCCTTTAAGATTGTTAAAGTTCAGTGTAGACACTAACACCTGGTCCCCTTCCTTGAAGTCAGGTTCCATATGTGATTTGTCCCACCTTTGCTTATTATACTCTTTGGCCTCAGCTATGCATTTGGCAGCAGTATCACAGGCTTTCTTCCACATATCATGGAAGTCTTTGGCTGTGGGGTGGATGGTCAGAAGATTCTTCTTCAAGTGATCCACAGGTAACAGGGGATTCCACCCTTTCTCTACCAGTGCAGGTTTTTTTCCTGTGGTAGAGTGCTGGCTTGTATTATAAGCCAGTTGGACTGCTGGTAAGAGGGTGACCCAATCATGGGTGTATCGCTCATGGTCCTTGTATTCCATGACATAGGCACAGAACCTCCTGAGGATGTCCTCCATTGTTTGGATCATCCTCTCAGCTAGGCCATCTGTTTGTGGATGGTAAGCTGTGGAAAAAGCAAGCTTGGTCCCTAGCATGTCATATAAATTGGTCCAAAATTCAGATGTGAATTTTGGGTCCCTGTCACTAATTATGATCTTAGGGACTCCACAGGTGGATATGATGTTATTCCAAAATAACAGAGCAGTGTCCATGGCTGTGTCCTCTTTATGGCATGGTAGACATCTCATGCTCTTGCTGAACCTATCAACTATGATTAGGCAGGCATTGTAGTTTTCCTTGCCTCCTGGGACAAGTCCTGTGACCCAGTCCATGTTGATGGTTTCCCATGGGTGTTTGGGTTCTTCTATGTGTTGAAGCAACCCATATTTCTTCCCATGTTTTCTATTTGCCTTTTGGCATCTTTCACAAGTGTTGATGTATTCACTCAACTCTTGCTCCCACTTGGGCCACCAAGCTGTGCTTGCTACCCTCTCTTTAGTCCTGTCCTCACTCATGTGTCCCATGTAGGGGCAGTCATGGCATTCCTGCAGGATTAAAGAGATGTGGTCTCTGTCTATCACTGTGAGTGCACTGGTGTGCTTTTCTCTGTGATAAATCAGGCCATCTATAAGGAAGAATTTATTGTCCTTATAGGCCCTCAACCAGGGTTCCGCCAGCTGGGTTTCCAGTTCTGGGATCCTGTATTTTTGTTGAAGGAGTTGGAGTAGTATGCTACACTGTTTGTGTTTAGCATAAGATTTCAGTACTGCATTGAAGAATTCATTGTGCAGTTCTGAGGAACTTATTCCCAGTATGGGGGTTTCTGTCCCTTCTGAATCAGTGTTTCCACTGTCAAGGGTACCACTCCCTGGTGCTCATTCAGAGAATCTGAAGTTTTTCTTCCTATTTATTTCCATAAAATGGATAGGAATTTTTGCAGCAACTTCAGGGTCATAAGCTGGATTGCTTTTGACATTGTCCAGTGGCCATCTGCTAAGGCCATCTGCATTGGTATGGCTTTTACCTTCCTTGTATATGATGGTCATGTTCCCTCTATACTCCTGGATGGCTATTTGCCATCTCAGCATGTGTCTATTAGTAGTCTTCATGTTTAGTAAAGACTTCAAGGCTGTGCAGTCTGTGTAAACTTCAAAGACTGCACCCTCCAAATAATAATGGAGTTTTTCTAGAGCCCAGACTAGACATAGACATTCTGTCTGGGTGGCCCCATACCTGGCTTCTGAATCTTTCAGCTGCCTGGAGATGTAACATATTACACCTTCTCTTGGTTCACCATCCACAATTTGTCTTTGGTGAAGGGCTGCTCCCAAGCCTTGGCTGCATGCTGCATCTATATATAACTTGAATGGTAGTTCAAAGTCAGGCAAGATGAGTACAGGTGCATTTGTGAGTTCATATTTGATCCTCTCATATGCATCCCTCCTTTCCTTGGTTATTTCAAAAACTACATCCTTTGAGCATAACTTGTATAAACTACTGGTTATGTGGGCAAAGTTTTTGATCTGGTTTCTATAGTAGCTAGCAAATCCAAGGAAAGATTGCATCTCTTTGATGTTCTTTGGTACTGGCCTTTGCAGTACTGCTGCTACTTTGTTCTGTTCAATTGCCAGACTAAGGCCTGAGACTTTGTGTCCTAGAGCTAGTAGCTCTTGTTGGCCAAAATTACACTTCTTAAGTGAAATTTTCAGATTGATGGGTGTACATTTACTTAGCACTCTGTCTATGTATTGTACATGGTCTTCCCATGTCTCTGAGTATATAATGATATCATCAATATACACTACCATCCAGCCTTCCATTATTTCTTCTTGAAATATGGTGTCCATCATCCTTTGGAAGTGGGCTGGTGCATTCTTGATGCCAAATGGCATCCTAGTGTACTCATATATGCCCATATGGCATATTATTCTGAGCAACTTAATGGAGTTTGGTTTAACTCCATTTTGGTGGAAGCCTTTCATACAATCCATCTTGGTTATGTATTTGGCTTTGGCTAGCTTATCCAAGGCATGGGGTATCCTTGGTATAGGGTACCTGTCTGCTTTTGTGTAGTTATTCAGGGCTCTGAAATCTCCACACAATCTAGACTTGCCATCATGCCAGGTGATCAGGACAGGAGTGGTGATTTCCACTATTTCATTATGTCCAATTTTCCTGATGACATCCATGTCCAGGAGTTCATTGATGTGTTTTTCAATTTCTTTCCTGGTTTCCAGACTTGCTGGATAAGGAGGTCTCCTCAGCAATGGTGGATAAGGCCTTTCCACATCCAGATATAGTTCTATATCATGGCCTTTGATCTTGCCTAATGGTTCTTCACCAATGGCAAATGCTGGTCTGTTCTTTCTCAGCATCTTCAGTAAACTTAGTTTTTGTTTACTGGTGAGGGTAGTGCTAAACTGTCCCTCTTTGAATTCCTTCAAGAGTTCTTCTAGTGGATCTAGTGAAGATATGTGGTATATGTCAAGTGAAAATTTCTTTTCCTTGTTGGTACCAATGGTAATGTGCCTGTGTTTACTGTTGTAAATATCTATGCCATATATCCTCTGGTAATCTGTTCCCAGTAAAAACCCTTGGATGTGGGCATCTTCAAGCACTAAAAACTCTGGATTGAGTCTGATATTACCCTTCCTGTGGGGTATAATTATCTCTTTGATAATTGTCCCAATTGAAGTCATCTTCCCTGATGCACTTTTGAAGTTCTTTGCCTTAGTAGGCAAGAGCTGTTTTTCCCAGCTTGGGAAGTGGCTATCCAGATAATTTCTGGCCACTATGGAGCAATGTGCTCCACTGTCAATGATCAGTGGGTGCTGAGCATTGTCAATACATACAGTCATTTTTGTGGCTGTTCCATGTATATATGCCATTCCTTTGGTTGGTGTAACCAGGAATGTTTGTGCATCTTGTGTGTGTTTGCACAAGTTCTTGTTGGCAGTGTCCTGTGGCATGCCTGCTTCCAACTGTATATCCTGGATTTCCAATGGGGTTTCCTCTTGGTATTCCACTAGAAGTTCCTCTCTTGGGTCTTGATCATCATCAGATAGTTCTCTGATGGCATCTCCCATAGAGTCTGATTCAGAATCCTCTGTTGGAGGTTCTTCTTCAGGAACTTTTTCTATAGCATAGACTTTTTTCTTTGCTTTTGGACAGTTGTTGGCATAGTGGTCTGTTGAACCACAATTGTGACAAGAATTCTTTTTCTTTGCCACTTCTGCCACTCTTTCTCTGGGTTTGTCTTTAAACTCCACCCTGAAAGGTTGTTTCTCTTTGAAACTACTGCTTCTATATGGGGTGAATTTCCCTATATTAGTCCTTTTCCTTATGTCTTGTAAGGTATTGGCTATGTCATCTAGAGTGCAATTTTGGTTGCATCTGCATTTTACTGCATGCTCTAGTTCTCCTGGCAGTTGTGTCAGAAGTTTGTGATTCCTCATCTGGATGTTCATCTGAGGATCAATGGCTTTAAGTCTTTTAGACTGTCTGAGACACCACTCATATGGATCTTTGTCCACAGAGTATTTATCATTTTCAAATAACATGGTCTTGTGCCATATCCAAGTTCCATTACTGTACTTTTGGATTATTTGACTCTTCCACCATGGCCAATTTCTTCTGCCATGGATTTCTTTCATTTCTGTGTACCATATACTTGCATGACCTTTAAATGCAGTATTCAATCTAGCAGTAATCCAGTAATCTGGTATGCTGGGTACATCAATGAAGAGTCCATCAATTTAATCTATGAGTTCCATATGATCATATTCTCCTGATCCAGAGAATTTGGGCCAGTTTGAGGCCTCAGGAAGCTGTTTCAAGGCTTCCTTCTCTGAATAAGACATGCCATCTCCATCCTGGTATTGTGATGGAGATCTTGCCTTATTCAACAATATGGCATCTGGTTTGATGTCATCTGGTTGATATGGATTCTCCATAGCTTGGCCTTGTGGTTGGGGCTTCAAGCTATGATAGGCATTAAACAATTTGTTAATGTCTTGATCCAGACACTCCCTGTCCCTTGTGCTGTGGTGTTGTTCTTCAAAGACTTGGTTCAGTCTTTTGTTGGATTCTTCAGAGGCTTTGCTCAGTTGATCATATCCTTCCTGAAGATTCTTAACTATTTGTTCCAAGGAGGCTTGAGTTTGTCTCATCCTCTCTTGGCTAGCTTTTATTTCTGCAAATTGCTTTGCAGATTGTTCAGCATATTGGGACACTTGTAACCACAGTGTATCACTGTTGATGTTACTCTCAGATGTGACAATGTTATTTTCAGTCTGAGTGGGGGTAATGTTTCTATTACTAGGACTACTGATTCTAGAGTGGTTTACAACTACTTCTGGTTCTTGTGCACTTCCTTTACCAAATCCAACAGCTTCTGGATCATGGGGTCTGACTCTTTCCTCCTCTGGTTGAAGGAGGTTTTGTTCTTGCCCTTGTTTCCTTGTCTTCTCCTGGACACTTCCTGGAATTGTGAAGAATGGTGACTCTTGGCCACTGATCTTCTGGTGTCTGAATGGTGTGAAGCCACTGGAGAGTTTATTTGGCCTGCTCCTTGTGAACCTGAAGGAATCTCAGTAGGCCCTGTCTGGGTCAACTGTTCTTCTATAGCTAGGATAGTGGCTTGATTCTCCCTTATCCTCTGTGCCCTTGCCTCCAGGAGTCTGTGCTGCCTGGTAGGATTCCAACCCTTGGTGATTACCATAAGGTCTTTGAAATCTATCTCTTTGAGACAGATATTCTGGAAACTTGATCCCAGTTCTGCCCAGTGAGTTGCTAGGTTGAACCTCTTGTTGTCCATGCTCCATTGAAACAAATCTTTGAGGAGTTGGTGGATCTGAAGAACTTGATCCATATCCTTCCAGTCCTCTGGTTTGAGGTTTCTGTTGAATTGGAGTGTGAATAGCAAGGTTGATATTATCTCCCTCATTGTTTTGCCATCCACCACTGTGTCCAGGGTGTCCTCTTTCAGGTCTTCTTGTTCTGGACAATCCTCCTCTATCCTCTGGCTGGTTCCTTTGGAAGCCAAGGTCTCTGAGGTATACAGGGGACATATCAGTGTTTGCAAGCAGTCAAAAACTTTATGTTCTTAGGGTATTTACCTTTGACTGTGCCTTGTACAAATTTACTGTCTGCTGACTTGGGCAGTTTGCCTTTGGAAGTTACAACTGGGTTAATAATTGTAATCTTTCCTGTAAAAGTGGTTAAGGTTGGTTTACCTTGTATGGATGCAGAGTTTCGTGGTTTTCTACTTCTCTGAGTGGCTATTGGTGTCCACTTCTTGGTTGTGATGAGACCTTCACTGTGCCTCTTTTCTTTGCCCTTGCTGCCCTCTGGTTCTGAGGGTGTCACTGGTGTGTTGGCCTGTGACTGGGTCTCAAGTGGGATGTAATTCTCTTCCACTGAAATCAAGGCAGAAAAGGGAGGACTTATGTCAGTTAAGACTTCTTAAAAATGCTGGCTTTGCATGTCTAAGATTGGCCTCTGGGCTTGTATGTTACTACAATGTGCCCTGTATAATGACAGTGTAATTGAATCAACAATTTCACGTCAGAATTACAGCTTTTGGTACCCTGTCACACTGTTTGTGTGCCAGTATCCCACAGATACACTTGTGGTTTTCAAGTGTATTCTGTACAAGTGGTTTTGTATAAGTTATTGAGTTAACAATACACTTAATCCACGCCTCAACTGATGGTTTTTCAGTCAGAGGTGTCCTTATTCAGTCAAGAATACAGGACTTTATTGATGGCTTATGTGTTTTTATATACAAAACACGCCAAAAATAATTAAATTCAGTGGGTATTAGCCACGTGAATAATACTCTTTATAATATGAGTATGTATAAAAAGGATAAATATATATAATATATATATATAAATAAAGAAATTACGCCTAAAAAAGATAAAACACTGGTTAATAAGGCATAAAAAGAGAAAAAGACTTACTTATAAGGTCCAAAAAGATTTCAAAACACGGTCAGGCCCCCAAAATGTCAGGTTGAGTCTATGATGAGAGTATTAAAAGGTATTTACAACTCTTAACTATGACTGTGACACGGTAAATAAAGATTTAAAAGGGTTTATAAGAGTAAAGATGGTTTAATTTTAATAATAAGAGGGCTTTACTATAAGGAATATAGTGGTGGTGAGCGCTGTTGAAAGCCCTGGGTGCAACTTTACCTGTTGGGTTACAATAATTTAAATTAAGAGTATACCTGGTTATTACCCAAGAGTAAAACTGTTTTTGACAGTTTACTATGTAGGGTATTCAAGAGCAGGATGAGGAAAGGTTTTTGGCTGTGAAAAGCCCTCCTTTTATCCTGAAATTGAGGTGGAAAGGCTGCTAGACCTTTCCACGTAGAGGAAGTGAAGATTTTTCACTCTCTATGACAGGCTTGTGGTTTGCAAACAGCCTGTATACCCTGTATTGGGCTCAGATGTGGTTTTGAAACCACATCTGGGCAGTTTTCACCAATACAGGGTGAAAATTTTCATCTGGGGACCTCACAGCCTGATTCTGACGTGTATGACGTGTAGAATGCTGTACAGAAACTGTATGGGACCCCAGTATTGACTGACATATGAGGTATTGAAGTAAAAACATGCTTCTTCGTCTATTTGACACCTCATATTCATGGTTATGGGATGTTATCCCATGGTAAGGCTGTATCTGACAGCAGGTGGGATTTTGACCTTAAAATGGTCATAACTCTGTCCGTTTTTGAGCTATCAAGCTCAAAGTTGGTCCATTGAATAGCTCTGTATGAGCTCTACACAATGGTACCCAACTTGAAATGGTTACCATTAAATATGGCAAAGGTATCCCATGTACAAGTATTTTTGTACATTGGCGTGGTCTGGGCAAAAGCTGTATTGAGCTTGTTTGGCCAATAACTTCTGTTGTAGTTGAGTTATGAGGAAATGGATGGCACCATCAGATATCCCTGATTGTGCTCTTTCCAAAAAGACCCCACTTTAGGTATCTCACACTAAAACTGTAAAAGTTAGATGAGAGGTGAATGTTTTGTTCACCCTTATTTGGTCTGAATTTGACCATAACTAAAGTAATACTGGTGCTAGCTCAGTTTGGCTGGTACCATTGGATAGCCCTGGCTTAGAGCTTCATTTTGAATACCCATTTGATGGGGTTAAGCCTCTCCTTCTAGAATTTAGATGAGAGGTGAAAATTAAGGTTTATGCTCAGCAATAACTTTGAGTAGGAATAACTTTGTTATTTCTTGTCCTATGGTGATGGGACTTATATTTTCAGGAAGAGGTGAGTTTCCTCTTTATTTTGATACCTTTTGAGCTAATTTGGCTCAGTTCCATGTTTTGGTGGTATTTTGGTTATACCATTGGTTTATGGTATTTTGGCTGTCATGCTTGTGCTCTGGTTTTGAGTCACAGGCTGACAAAGACAAAAGTGGGGCAAAGAAGACATTCTTTTATAGATACCAATTTTGGTTCTCCAAAAGTGGAATTTACTCTGATTGGTCTTAGGAAACACTCTGAAAACAGAAAAGCTAACTATGGCATCATTGAACCGCTGTTTAGACCTTAAAAAGGCCTGGTTTTAGTCATTTTTTGCTATTTTCAGCCATTTCAGTCTGTTATATTAGCCATTTACATAGTAATACCTGCTTTCAATGCTTCAAAACAGGTCATAATGTGTGTAAGAGACCCAAAAGCCAGTTAAAGATGTTCTTACTATGATTTTTTTCAAATTAAGGGTAGTTTTACCCTCTTGTAAACAGTTGAAACCACCCTGGTTGGTATCAAAGCCTTGTAATTAATTAAGAAACAGACCCTGTGACTCAATTCCAGGCCAAAGGTGATGAATTTTTATGTGCATTTTGACATCCCACACCTTTTAGAAAGGAATTTGGGGGGGAGTCTGGAACCCTTGGAGCCAAGATTCCATTCCCCCCAAAATTGATCTTTCCGATTGTTTTTTTCTCTAATTCCGCATTAATTACTATAATAAAATTTTAAATATGCAATTGAATTAGACAATTTCAGTACAAAACGCTAATTATCAATTCCACATTTGAAAATCCAAGTCCACTTATGTAATACATGCACACATTTGGACTTTTTGATTGAAAATATTTCAATTCTTCATAACTTCTAATCTACACTGCACCTCAATTTTAAAATGAAAATTGATGGTTAACAGCACATGTGGTGTGAATTCAATAAATTTTCTGAGGATCTTCAGATTTTCATACATAAAATACAAAAAAGTATTTTAAGCTTATTTAGAATTGAGTTGCAGAATTTGCACTCAGAGGTGACCCCAGCTAATTTTTTATGAGGTATCTAATGGTGAAATAATCACATAAGTTTATTTGCTGGAAAAACATTTATGATAAACTTGATTCAACTTTTTTCCAGAAATGTTTTTGGTGAAAATTTATTTTTATTAATTTTTTTAAGTAAAAGTGTATTTTTGCAATTTTTGAATTTCAATTTAGTTTTAATTTTAAATTATAATTGAAATTTTTATTTCTTGTATAAATTTTATATTTGTATTTTAATTTTTGTTAGTATAATACAAATAAATTCATTTATAAATATACCATAATTTTGTTAATTGTGGTCTTTGGGGTATATGAAAATACCTCTAAGGCTCACATTCCCTCCCCTTAAAAAAAGAATATTACTTTGTAATATTGTTATTTATAGTGTATATGAGCCTTCTGAGAAGTTTGGTGGATTCAGTTATGCCCTTTTCTGCTAACCATTCATCTTCCCAAGTGGGGCGACTATATCTGACAAGGTATTAACTTACTTTCTTAGTTCTCAATTTCCTTTCTTCAAGAACTTTGGTAATTTTCTTAGTACCAGACAATTCAACAGGAGGTATATGATGGGGAACTTTATTCCTTAAAGTTAATTTGTCAACATCACTGATTTGTAAGGTTTCATCAAGCTTACTGGAAATGTAGGATGCTTATTACTAAGCTCTTCAGATGATTCTACTTTAACAGAATTCTCCCCATGAATGTCCTTGAGACAAAAGAGTCCTGAAAAGCAGTCTTTGAGCTGTTTTCATCCTTTGATGTTATTGAAGTTAGTGGTAGATACAAGTATCAAATCTCCTACCCTGAAATCTGGAGTAGCATGTGATTTGTCCCATTTTTCTTTAGGATATGCAAATGGGTATTCCATGCATTGAACTGAATGCTTCCTGTATTTTTCTAGAATTCCTTTGAAGCTAGAAGCTGTGGGCTGTATTTAAACTAAATTCTTCCTCAAGGAATCTTGGGGTAGTCTGGAATTCCATCCTTTTTCTAGAATATCAGGATTAATAGATTTTTTGTATGCAAGTTCCATTTCAGGAAGAATGATACACAGATAATGAGTGAATCCATCAAAATCTTTTAATTGAAGGCCATATGAAAAATGTCCTCTGACCATCTCTTAGGTTTGGATTATTTGTTCAGCTAGACCATCATTTTGTAGGTGGTAAGCTGTATAGAAGGATAACTTGGTCCCAAATAGTTGGTGAAGATTTTTCCATAGTTCTGAGGTTAAATTGTGATCTCTGTCACTAATAATATTTGTGAGTATGCTGGTCCATGGTACTACTCTATCCTATATTAGAAGGGCTGTATCCATGGCTATATCATCTTTACAACATGGCAAAAAGATTGGAGTCTTGCTAAACCTGTCAACAATTACTAAACAGGAATTATAGCATTAATCACCTCCTGTTGGTAGGCCAGTTACTCAATCCATATGTACAATCTCCCAAGGTCTACTGGGTTCTTGTATTTTGATCATATTTCCAAATCTTTTGCAAGTGGAATCATTTGCATTTTGACCTCTATGACAATTATTTCAATATTTTGCTACATTGTTTTGCCACATTGGCCACTATATAAAGGTCTTGATTTTCTCTCTTTTTCTGTCCTCAGATAGGGTTCCTAATAAGGGGCTGTCATGGCATTCTTTGAATAAGATATTTATTAAGCACCTTTCCACAAATGCAATCACACATGTGGGCTTAGTCCTATAGTAAATTATACCATCCAGTAACTGGAATCTTCTTTTATCATGAGAATATTTCCATATTTCATCCAAAGAATGTATCAAGGAGTTATCTTTAGAATATTGGGCAAGTAATTGGTATAGGATGATACAATTCTTATCCTGAGTATATCTGTTCCCTACTTCCTCAGAAAGGGTAGTGTTGAGGTCTGTAACACTGATTTTTTCTATTGGTATTTGTGGAGAAGCTCCTTCTGGTACATAAAAAGGATTTCAAATTCCCTTTTGTAATGGCCATCTGCTTATTCCATCTGCATTTTTTTGGAATATTTCCATCTTTGTGTACAATAGTCATATTACCTATATACTCTTTTATGACTATTTGCCATCTGAGCATATGTCTGTTTGGTGTTTTTATGTTGAGAAGTGATCTTACAGCAGTAAGATCTGTTATGACTTCAAAAAAATATCCTTCAATAGAGTAATGTAGCTTCTCTAAGGCACAAAAAAGACATAAAATGTGAGCCTGTGAGATATGTATAACATATCTATAATGCTGGAAACAACTTTTTATGAAGTTGATTTAGTATTAAACAGACTTTTCAATTGAATCCAAAATAAAAAAAACAAAAAATAAGTATAATATTTTTTGGATAAGCACAGTTATAATTATTATGTCATTTTTGTATTCTACACCAAAAATAACCTAGGGTAGACGCATAGGGTGTTATACCCAAAAATGATTATTTCTTGTTGTTATTAGAAGATTTGAGAATCTCACAGTACAATTTCAATTTTTTTTGACATTTTTTGACATTGTTAAATTTAAGCTTATTTAAGCTTAAACATAAAAGTTGCATGAGGTTTAAGCAAACTTAACAAAAATTTAGTTAAAATTGAGGTGTTGTGTATATTTATTGAATTGGCTAAAAATTTTCCATACACAATTTAAATCCTGCCTGATCTCAATTTAAAAGCTTCAAGGCCATATCATCGCTTTAAATAATTAAAAGGGACAAATCCATTCAGAAAGGTGGGACAAAAGAAAAATACCAAACAGTGCTGGGGTACCCAACCTTTTGGATCTGCAACAATTCAATTAAGGTTGTCCACCTGTATTAGAGTGTTCTCAACATTTTTTAAGATTCAAACTTATACTTTGATCCAACCTTAAAGTTTAAACTGGTTTTATCCCAATTTGGATGAAAGTTCAAGCTGCCAAAGGGTAAATCCCAATATGCAAGCTTGAAATCAAGGTTTTAAGAACAGTAAAAGCTTAATTAAGCTTAAAAATTTAAAGCTAAAAGTATCAAAAGTTAAGGTTTGGTTTGTATTGCTATTTTATGAGTAAAATAGCAATAACTTCAAAAATTCATTCAACATCCAATTCATAATGTAATATTTTGAAAGTTTCACATAGCTTACAACTTAATGTGACTTGTGTATACATCAAATTTTAACTTTCTTTTTTAAGCAGGTTCACTTTCTAATGAGCCTTGAAATGACCAATTTTAATTAGTCTTAAAGAAAATTGTGATTTATTTAAGAATTAATTAAAAATTAATTTTAAAAGATTTTTGCTTGAAAATTTGTTTTATGTTGTTAGGGTGCTGAACTCTGATAAAAACTAACTTCTTTTTCATTAAAGCTTAAAATAATGAATTCAAAAGAGGATTAACATTCCTTGGAGTTCAGAATAACACTTGTAACTTTCAATCAGAATTGAAAGTAAGTTACTGGAAGTTAAGAACCTCTTTTTAAGCATTTATTTTCAGCTTTGACCTGAGAACTCCCTCTATATACATTTCCAGCCATGAAATCTGCTCTGCAAGCATAAAAAGAACCTACACATCAATGGTTTTGCCAATAACCAAACATCAATCCAATCAGTTAGACATTTTAAACAAATAATATTATATTAACTATAAAATGTTATTAGTAAAGTGATTTCTTAAGTATTTCATTCTTTATTAATCTTAATTTAAAGAATTGAATTCATAGAAATCATATTATTGTTGTAATCATCAATGATATATTTATTATATAAACTTATTGTCCTAACTATCTTTTTAAATTCACAAATTCCTCTTGAAAGCTCTTAAATATTATTCTATCATAAAAAAAATTGTTTTTATCTTTTAAAATATTGATTTTTGATGTGTTTTTAACTTATGAATATTATTTAATATAATAACCGTTGTTGTTTGAATTGTTGTATCAATTAAGTGTTTCAAGTAAGTTTTCTCTGGAAGCTTACGTCTTTTTTATCTATTATTGGTTTTTTATATAGAGTTTTTCTATAAGATTCATCTCTGAACAGTGTGTTTGATAATTTCTCTTCTAAATAATACTTAAATATTATTATTTTCCATGTGTAATTGTCTCATTAAGAGCTTTACACTTCTTATTGCTATAATGTTTAGTGGCTATAACAATAATATATCAATTATAATTTCTTATAATTATGAAGATTGTTTTTATTAATAAAACATTTCATAATAATTAAACTTCTTATTTTATATAATCATTTTTAATAATTATATTAATTTGTGGTTGTAATATTTCATCATATTATATTTTATACAGAGGATACTCATAGTACTCTTGATATTTGCTACTATTATCAAGTATATTTTAGAAAGACCTTGAATTTGGGGGCCTGGCTGTGATTTTAACACATTTTTGGGACATAAACAATATTTTAGACCTTATTTTACTGTTTTTTTGACGTAAAATTTCCATATTTCTATTAATATTGGCTTTTTTGGGACTTATCACTTATAAATAATGTTTAAAATATCAATAAACTTATTTTTCTTGAGAATATTTCTTGAAAAAATATACTATTGTGTGATTTGGAATAAAATTCTATAGTCTAGCCAGTGGCTTTTTCACATCACAGACTTGAAATTTATTCTTTGAGTTATTCTAGTATAAAGTGAATAATAATGCAGTTTTTATTAATAACTTATCAATTGCATAATTATTGTTTCTTTGAAGAAGATAAAAAATAAAATACAAAAATTAAAGATCCAAAAATCTTTACTTGAAAATATTTATCTCTACTCTTCAGCCAATTTTCTTTATTTTTGACATAATTTGTGATAAATTACATTAAAATAACTTTATCCAAGAAGCTTAGTTGAATATGGTATTTTTATTAGAGCTTATAAATAAAATAACTTATAACCTTTTTTGTCTCTAGTGTAATCCATCATAGAAAGATCATCTGACTCTAGTACTTCAGGGTCAAGTATTGAATTTCAAACCAGCCCAGTACCAAGGGGTTTGATTACCAAAGAACTGTTTAAAGCTCAATAAGATGAATCCAATCCATTTCTTAGTCTAATTTTCTTCTAATTGATGTGAAATTACTCCTACTAGGAGTGGAAGTAACTACTCCATTTGTGAGCCTTAGAGGTAATTTCATATACCCAAAAGACCACAAATACAAAAATAACATATTAATATAAATAAAATAAATTTATTTATATTATTAAAACAAAAATACAAATTAAAATATAAAGTTATATTAAAAATAAAAAAAATTAATTACAATTTAAAAATAAAAATACATTAAATTTTGTAAGTGTAAAATTACATTTATACTTGAAAAAATAAGGTAAAATGAAATTTTAACAAAATTGTGAAAAAATAAATAAATTTGGAAAAAAGTTAAATAAAAATTACTATAACTTTTTATCCAATAAATAAACATATAAAAATTATTTCACCATTGGATTCCTCATAAAAAATCAGGTGGGGTCACCTCTGAGTGAAATTCTTGTAACTCAACTCTAAATAAGCTTAAATTAAGTTTTTAGTATTTTTAATACAAAAGTTGAAAATCCTCAAAACTTTAATTTAATTCACACCACATGTGGTGTTAACCATCAATTTCTGTGTTAAAATTGAGGTGTTGTGTTTAGTTTAGAAGTTATGAGGAATTGAAGTATTTTCAATTGAATTCAATTGAAATGTCAAAATGTGTGCGTGTATTACATAGGTGAACTTTGATTTACATATGAGGTGTCAATTATTACTGTATTGTACTGTACAATTGAATTGAATTACATATGGAAATTATAAGTATAATACATGATGAGGAATTAATGGAAAAATAAATTGGAAAGATTAAATTTGGGGGGGAAAAGGAACTCCAGCTATAAGGGGGAGCTAGACCCCCAAAATCCTTGCTGACAGGCGTGGGATGTCAAAATTCACGCAAAAGTTCATCAATTTTGGCCTGGAATTGAGTTACAGGGTCTGTGGACTCAATTGATGATGAGGTTTTGATACCAACTGGGGTAGTTTTAGCTGTTGCCAAGAGGGTAAAACTACCCTTAAGATAAAACAATCATAGTAAAAACGGTTTTAGCTGGTTTCTACGCCTCTGACACACATTCTGACGTGTTTTGAAGGCTCTAGGCTTGGTATTGCTATAGTAATGGCTGATTTAAGGGTCTAAAATGGCTAAAAATGGCTTAAACCAGCCCTTTTTGGTCTAAACCAGGGTTCAATGATGCAATAATTGGCTTTTCTGTTGTCAGACTGTTTTTCACGACTGACAAGAGTAAATTTTACTTTTGGAGTAAGAGAATTGATGGCTATAAAAGAATTTCTTCTTTGCCCCACTTTTCTCTTCATGTTAGAATCTTTTCCTTTTATAATTAGTTTAAACATTGTTTAACAAATCAATAAGAGATTCCAACCACCTTTATTGAATCATTTTAAACCTTTTAACCACGTGGAAAAATCATTATAATCATTGTTTGTAACTTTTATAATCATTTTTACCCCTGAACCACCCCAAAAGTGAATTAAAGCATCTTTCATCACTGTAAACTTTGTCACTTTGTTTCCAAATTCAGTCTGGTAACTTTTGGGAGTGTTTTCTCTTTAATATTCTTTTTAAAGACTTTGTTCTTTAATTAATTGCTTGCAGTTCTTTGCTCAATTAATTCCAATTGAAATTGATCTTGAAGAAATTTCTTTTGTAGCCTTAAAATATCTCTTGTAGAGTATTTTTTGGATAAATTTTTATTGTTGGTAAAACAATAAATCTTTATAATATTATTGTTTTATACTAATAAAGTTATAAACAATAAAATTGGCGTGTTTTCTCTTAAAAATAATATTCTTTACTATTTTTAATTGAATTTTACCTTATACAAATTTTGAGGACAGGAAAAGTACTTGATTTTTAATCAAAGTTTCATATCCACACCTTACACCATTCAATCAAATGCATCTGGACCAGGACATTCCAGTAATAAATAAAAAGACATTAATATTAACCCAGAGGAGAGGCTCAAATGGCGGATGCAAGAGCTCCACCAGTTCCCAAAGGTTGGACAGAGCCTTTGACAATGTTATTGAGAGTGCAGAAACTGACATAACAGCTATGTCTGTTGTCAGAACTGAATAAGTTTAAACAAGTAACAGTGGAGGTATACCAGTCTCAGTACACAAACTGGTTTATGGCAGCAAAGCAGCAGGAATGCAAACTTCTTCCAAGCCTTTGGATAGGTACAATGAACTCTTGTCTTCATGTGAAGAACTTTGTGGGCCCAGAAAAGACTCAAGACCTTCTGAAGGGTTGGATACCCATGTCTTGCAAAAGACAAGTCCAAAAGCTAAAAGCTTCATTTAAAAACAAATGTATTTTGTCAGAGGACAAGAAGCAATAGTTTTCTCAAAAGAAGGAAAACAGCCCAATGGAAGCTGCTCAAGCCTCCACAAGCAAGAATCAGTGTCAGAAAGTGCCAAAAAGGGCAATAAAGCCCCAAAGAGCAATCAGAAGAAAAAGAAAAGTCCAAGTGGAACAAATCTTACCCATAGAACTACAGAGTTCAAAAGAAAGAAAAGACATCTATTGTAAGGTGTGGATATGAAACTTTGGTTGAAAATGAAGTACTTTTCCTGTCCTCAAAAGTCATATAAGGTAGAAATTGGTTTAAAAATAGTATGAAATAGTATTTCTAAGGGAAAACAAATCAAATTTATTGTTTTTAACTTTATAAGTTTAAGATAATAATATTATAAACGTTTATTGTTTTACCAACAATAAATATTTATCCAAAAATACTCTATAAGAGATATTTGAGGCTACAAAAGAAATGTCTTCAATAGAAATTTCAATTGGAATTAGTTGAGAAAGAACTGGAAGAAATTAATTTAATAAAAAATTCTCTAAAGCAATTTTTAAAGAGAAAACACGACCAAAGGTGACCAGAGTGAATTTGTAAACAAAGTGACAAAGATTACAGTAATGAAAGATGTTTTAACTCACTTATGGGGTGGTTCAAGGGGTAAAAATGATTATAAGAGTTACAAAAAGTGATTAAAATGATTTTTTCATGTGGTTAAAATGTTTAAAAGGATTAAAAGAATGTGGTTGGAATCTCCTATTGATTGGTTTAACAGTGTTTAAACTAATTATAAAAGGAAAAGATTCTAACATGCAGAGAAAGGTGGGGAAAAGAAGACATTCTTTTATAGCCATCAATTCTCATACTCCAAACGTAAATTTTACTCTTGTAAGTCGTGGAAAATACTCTTAAAACATAGAAGGAAATTATGGCATCATTGAACCCTGGTTAAGACCAAAAAAGACCTGGTTTTAGCCATTTTATACCCTTAAATCAGCCATTACTATAGTAATACCTGGTATAGAGCCTTCAAAACACATATGAATGTGTGTAAGAGACATAGAAACCAGTTGAAACTGTTTTTACTAAGATTTTTTTAACTTAAGGGGAGCTTTAACCTCTTGGAAGCAGTTAAAACTTCCCTGGTTGGTATCAAAACCTCATCATCAATTGAGTCACAGACCGTGTGGCTCCATTACAGGCCAAAATTGATGAACATTTTCATGGAGTTTGACATCTCACACCTGTCAGCAAGAATTTTGGGGGTCTGGCTCCCCCCAAATTAAGCTTTCCAATTTATTTTTCTATAATTCCTCGTCATGTATTATACTTGTAATTTAAATATGTAATTCAATCAAGTTTTACAATACACTTTCTGTAGTAATTGACACCTCATATTGAACTTAAAGCTCATTTATGTAATACATGCACTCATTTTGACATTTCAATTGAAAATACTTCAATTCCTCATAGCTTCTAAGGTACACACAACACCTCAATTTTAACACAAAAAATGATGGTTAACACCACATTTGATGTGAATTGAATCAAGGTTTTGAGGTTTTTCAACTTTTTCACCGAAAATACTAAAAACTCAATTTAAGCTTATTTAGAGTTGAGTTACAGAAATTTTACCCAGAGATGACCGGACCTTATTTTTTATGAGGAGTCCAATGGTAAAACAATTTTAATATTTTTATTTGTAGGATAAAAAGTTATGATGATTTTTATTTAACTTTTTTCTAAAATATTTTATTTTGGTATTTTTGTTGAAAATTCATTTTTACTTAATTTTTTTAAGTAAAAATGTGTCTTCACAAATATAAAATTCAATGTAATTTTATTTTGAAATTATAATCAAATTTTCTTTTCATATATAAATTTATATCAATATTTTCTTTTTCTTTTGATAATATAAATAAATTCATTTTATTTATATTTATATCTAATTTTATTATTTGTGGTCTTTTGGGTATATGAAAATACCTCCAAGGCTCACATTCCCTGCCCCTAAAAAAGGGTATTCCTTTTTGATATTTTTTTTTTAATGTGAGTGAACCTTCTGAGAAGTTTGGTAGCTTCAGGTATGTCTTTTTCTGCTAACCATTCATCTTCACAAGTTGGGTCACTGTACCTAACAAGGTATTCCCTTCATTTATTGGTTCTCAACTTTCTTTCTTTGAGAACTTTGCTAATCTTCTTAATACCAGATGATTGAATAGGAGGTATAACTTGGGGAACTTTGTTCCTCAAAGGAAATTTTTCAGAATGACTAGATTTCTATGGCTTTATCAAGCTCACTGGAAATTTAGGACGCTTGTTTCTAAGTACCTCAGATAATTCTACTTCAACAGCATTTTCTCCATGGAGGGCCTTAATAGAAAACGTTCCTGCAAGAGGTTTTTTGAGCTTTTTACATCCTTTAATTTTATTGAGGTTAGTGGTAGATACAAGTACTAAATCTCTCACTTTTAAATCTGGGGTTGCATGTGACTTGTCCCACTTGTCTTTGTAATATGCAAATGAGTCCTCCATGCACCTTACTGCATGTTTCCTGGCTTTGTCTAAAATTCCTTTAAAGCTAGCAGCTGTGGGATTTAACTCAACCAAATCTTTCCTTAGGGAATCCAGAGGTAATTTGGGATTCCATCCTGTTTCTACAATAGCAGAAGTTTTATTGGTACTGGAATGAATGGCTGTTTTTTATGGAAATTCTAGTGCTAGTAAAATAGTACACAAATAATGGGTGAATCTATCACAATCCTTAAGTTCAAGGCCATGTGCACAAACTCATCTTAGCATGTCTTCCAAGGTTTAGATTATTCTTTCATTCAGACCATTAGTTTGTGGGTGGTAGGCTATAGAGAAGGATAACTTTGTCCCAAATAGTTGGTGAAGATTTGTCAACAGTGCTGAGGTGAATTTGAAATCTCAGTCACTAATGCTGTTTGTGAGGAAGCCAGTCCATGATACTACTCTATTCCATATCAGAAGAGCTGTATCCATGCCTGTATCATCTTTGTGACATGGTAGAAATATTGGGGTTGTACTAAATCTGTCAACAATCACTAGGAAAGCCTTATAGCTTCTATCACCCCCTGGTGGTAAGCCGGCTACCCAATCCATATGGACAATTTCTCAAGGTCTTCTGGGTTCTTGGCTCTTGATCATATTTCCAAGTCTTTTGCCAGTGGATTTATTTGCCATTTGACATCTGTCACAGGTTTTGAAATACTCTGCAACATATTTCTGCCACATTGGCCACCATATAAAGGTCTTCATTTTTTGTCTTTGTCTGTCTTTTGACAGATGTCTTGAGAGGGGGCTGTCATGGGATTTGTTCAGTAGAAGATTGACTAAGAACCTGTCGACAACTTTCATGAAGCATGTATGCTTAGCTCTGTGGTAAATTATACCATCCAGTAAGTGGAATCTTCCTTCATCATATGTTTTTTTCCATATTCCATCTAAGGAATGTATCAAAGAGTTATCTTTAAAGTCTTTAGCAAGTAATTGGAATAAAATGCCACAATTCTTATCCTGAGTATAACTGGTTCTCACTTCTTCAAAGAAAGTGGTGTTCAGCTCTGTAACACTGCTTCCTTTTATTGGGATCTGCAGGTAAGCTTCTTCTGGAGTATAAGAAGGTTTATTATTATTATTATTATTATTATTTAGTAATGGCCATCTGCTCAGACCATACACATTATTATGAATATTCCCATCTTTGTGAACAATGGTCAAACTTCCCCTATACGATTGTATGGCTATTTGCTATCTGAGCATATGTCTGTTAGGTGTCTTAATGTTTAAAAGCGACTTAACAGTGGTACAATATGTTCTTACTTCAAAAAAACATCCTTCCAGGAATTAATTTAGCTTTTACAAGGCCCAGGGAAGGCATAAAAACTCCCTTTGACTTGCTCCATATCTGGATTCAGTTGGTTTGATTTTCCTGGATATGACGCATATGGGTCCTTCCACAGGTTTATCATTGATAATCTGGACTTTATGAAGTGCAGCACCAACCCCATCTCCTGATGCATCAATATAAAGCTTAAAAGGCAGCTTAAAGTCTGGCATCAGTAAGAGTGTAGCAGTGGTTAAGGCTTGTCTTAATGATTCAAAGGCTTTGACTCTTTCAACAGTCATTTCAAACGCTGTGTCCTTTTCACACAATTTATACAGAGGTCTTGCTATGGATGCAAAATCTTTAATATGCTGTCTTTAATATCCTGCAAACCCCAAAAATTAATTAATTTCTTTTTTGTTCTTAGGAATAGGTGTAAGTAGTACTGCTGCAACCTTGTCTTTTTCAATTCCAAGGGATAAACCAGATACTACATGTCCCAGTGCTTTGAGTTCTTTGAAACCATAATGACATTTTTTCAAAGAAATTTTCATGTTTGAAGATTGGATTTTGGTCAAAATTGTGGATAATCTGTATATATGTTCTTCCCAAGTCTTGGAACAGATGATAATGCCATAAGTTTACATGATTAACCATCCTTCTGAAGGTTCTTCAGGGAATATTTCATTCATCATTCTTTGGAAGTGTGAAGGTGCATCCTTGATACCAAAAGGCATCCTCAAGTATTCATATACTTCACAATGAACAATAATTCTCAAGTATTCTCTTGCTCTTGGTGTCACCACATTCTGGTGATATCCTTTAAGGGCATCCATAGTGGCTATATAAACTGCTTGAGATATCTGGGTAAGGGCAATTTGGATTTTTGGTAATGGTACCTGTCAGGAACAGTGTGAGTGTTCAGAGCTCTCAAGTCCACAACCATTCTTGATTTCCCATTATCCCATGCCACTATGACTGGTGTAGGTATTTCTAATTCCTCATTATGCCCAACCTTCCTTATTACACCAAGATCTAGAATTTCTTTAATATGTATTTCCAGAGCTTCTCTTGATTTAGGACTTGCTGGATATGCAGGTCTTTTCAAGAGTGGCGGATAAGCTCTTTCAATTTTAAGGATGATTTCAACTTCATGACCAACAATTTCCCCCAAAGGTTTTTTGTCTGATGGAAATGCTTCTTTGCGGTCATATAAAAGGGAACAAATCTCACTTTCCTGGTTATCAGTCAGATGAAGGCTTATTTCTGCTTCATTTAACTGTTCAGATTTGAATTTCTCAAGCTCTAAGCTGACAGGTGATACTTTGCTTACTTTAATTTGTCTTTTAAATGGTAAAAAGGCAAATTTTTGATTCTTATTGTCTCCAAAACTTAACTATCTGTCCTTGTTTCTATGTAAGTCTATGCCATACATCATTAAATTTTCATTTCCAAATATAAAATGGGTACTGGAGCAATTTTCCATAAGAACAAATTGAGAAGTGATTCTTATATTTACATTTATAAGTGGAAATATGAGATTAGTCTCAAATATTCCTAATGCTTTCATTGGACTACTTGCACTATTCAATTTTATGACATCAATTGGAAATAATTGATCATCAAAGTTTGTTACACAAGTACTAAGAAAAGGCTTTCCAACACAAGAGCAGAAGGGTCTTGGGTCAAGTAAAGGTTTAGTGGGTTTGTTGTAAATTACCACTTTTGTTATACAGGAGTTACCATCTGTATAACCCTTTCCCCTATTTGGTTTGGTCTTCATAAATTGTGCATCTTGAATTTTTGACAAATCAAGTTGACCATTGCTTAATTGTGGCAAGTGGGAATAAGATTCCATGATGTCAAAAGTGACATTGATATTTTATATATATTTTGAAGATTCAGAAAATATTGAAGAGTTATCATCTGAATTTCTACATCATCATCTTTTTCAACATCAGGTTCTTTTTCAATGTTAATTTCATTGATTTTTCCCTTCCTGGGACATGGATTAGCTAAATGTGTGGTTCTTTGGCAAATATGGAAATTATTGATTATATCTGCAGATTTATGCTTCATATTATTGGAATTTTCTTTGGGATTTTTGTCAGCAGAATCTTTCCAAGGTGTATTATATCTTTTTTTGAGATTCACCTTACTACAACCAATTCTGGTTGTGGTGGTTACTTCTTCTAATATATCAATAGTACTGTCTGCTGAAGATTGTTTGGTCATCCTGCTTTTGAAAGAATTCTCTAAGTCACCTTCACATTGTCTTAGAATTTTTCTGTGAATCATAAACTCTGACATGTCAGGATATAATGCTGTTAATCTGTCTTTTTGTTGGAACAACTATGGTAAATCTTTGTCTTTATCAGCATTAAATTTGGAAGATTCAAAGACTTTTTGAATCTTAAATCTCCAAGCATCATTCGCCCATTTGTTGATAATTTGGGTTTACCACCAAGTCCAACTTTGGTGTCCATGTGCTTATCTTAACTTGATATACCATCTAGATCTGTGGGTGGATCTGGTAAACAAGTTTTTAAATCTTTCTGTTACCAATCTTTCTGGTAATTCAAAATCTTCTTCAATCATGTAAGTACCTCTGATGAATTCCATATGGTCATATTCTCCTTCACCACTGAAATGAGGCCATTCTTTAAGTTTTGGTACTTCTTTCAAGAGTGCTTGGCCCATTCATGGTTCCAGGTTATGAAAAGAAGTGGAAATTTCACTTTTTAATTGGAATTTTTCAACCTCCATAATTGTGGATTTGGAATTCTTCTGCCCTCATTCTGATTCAAAGGTAAAGAAATTCTTGGTAAGGTTTGAATTAATTGTTAAATATCATTCATTTTACTGTTGCTACACCTTTGGGAAGTTCTGAATTCATGTTGTAAGCTTTGTATTGAATTAATTACACTAGCTTTATGATTATTCTCTGTTTGTGTTAATGATTGCCATAGTTCTGTTTGTCTATTATTATCAAAAGGGATTTTATCCAACTTCATTGTCAATTTTGATATTTCCTCTTGTGAGGTGTCAAAACACTTTTCAAAGGGAATTTTATATGTCTTTACTTCAGTAAATGACTTTGCAATATTATAAAGAAAATTTTTATTCTCCTCTTTGATAGTACTTATTGCCTGTTTTATCCCTGTTTCAATTATTTCATCAATATTGAGTATAGAATATTTGTCTGTAAATTCTTTAATAATGGCACATTTTCTATTTAACTTATTTCCAAATGAATTGTCATTATTGGAAGTTTTGATGGTTCTTAAGACTTTTTCGAAACACATAAGTGTCTCATTCATTTGGCTCAGACTTAAGTTATTTGTCTTAAGATTGTTACAAATTGATGGATTTTTCTCAGAAATATGACTTTTCACATCATTTATAGCTTCATACAACTCTGTAATAGCATCAAAAATGTCAGAAATCATTTCTGATATTTTAATCTGGCTTCCTCCCATGGCATCATGCATAATCTTTGGGATCCTGTAACCATTGCTGTAAGTTTTTGTGGCTGGTGCCTTGCCTTTGCCCTTTTTCTGAGCTTGTGGCTGCTTTTTCACATTGGAATTGCTGCTGCTGGTTACTGGGGCTGTTTTTGGCACTTGCTTGAGTGGTGGAGGGTTATTTTGCCTCCATTCTGCTGTTAAAAGCATCATGTTTTTCTTTTCCATCAATGGATGCCATCCATTGAGTAACTTGCAGGTGTTGGGATGGCCTAGGAGTTTTCACACAGTAAGGTAATAATTCATGCAGTTTTTCCACAGATGTGCAAGGATCTGGTACTCTTTGTGCTGCAATGGATTGTTGTAGGCCTTCTTGCTGGCTTTGTATATGTCCACTGAGGCTTCTTGTGGTGGTTTCAGCTCTGTTTGAAGGTTTAACAGTATTATGAGCTTCAGAATGAACTAATTTATTACTCTAGGATTAATAAACTGAAACTTGTCCTTCTGTAGCTGATTGGCTTCTGCCATAATCACGTCTATGACCTTTTTGGGAGCTGCATGAGGGGTTATAGCTGCCTCCTGATCTGGTTGAAGGCATATTCATGATTAAAAAATCTTAAAAACAGTAATTTTACATCAAAAACTTACTATTGGCCAAATTATTTGCTTTTGAAGCGTATTACTCATATCCAAATAGATTAATTTGCAAGAAATCGGCTCTGGTTGATTATTCTGAGTTATAATAATGGTACTATTATGGTCAGAATTAACAGTACTTGCAGGAATAATGCTGGTTACTGTTGAACCTGTTTCAATATTTTCTTGTCTGACCACATTGTCAGACACTAAAATTAATGAAAAAGCCAAGTGATGAATTAAAAAATGATTTTTTCAAAAGAGAAATGAAAAATAAAGCCTCACTTATAATTTGAAAATTTTTATTTTTTATGGTTTTTTTTTGAATTATAAGTATGGTTGATATATTTTCAAATTTTTCAATATAAGAAAAAATGATTTGAAAAGAGTAAAAATTATGTCACAGGTAAAATATCACGGCTCAGCCCCCAAATGTAAGTTGTGGATATGAAACTTTGATTGAAAATCAAGTACTTTGTCTGTCCTCAAAATTTGTATAAGGTAGAAATTTGATTAAAAATAGTGTGAAATAGTATTTTTAAGAGAAAACACACCAAAGTTTGAGTATAAAACAATAATATCATAAATATTGATTGTTTTACCAACAATAAAAATTTATCCCAAAATACTCTATAAGAGATATTTGAGGCTACAAAAGAAATTTCTTCAAGAGCAATTTCAATTGGAATTAATTGAGAGAAGAACTGCAAGAAATTAATTAAAGAAAAAATTCTTTAAAAAGATTATTAAATAGAAAACATTCCCAAAAGTGACCAGAGTGAATCTGGAAACAAAGTGACAAAGCTTACAGTAATGAAAGATGTTTTAACTCACTTATGGGGTGGTTCAAGGGGTAAAAATGATTATAAGAGTTACAAAAAGTGATTAAAATGATTTTTTCATGTGGTTAAAATGTTTAAAAGGATTAAAAGAATGTGGTTGGAATCTCCTATTGATTGGTTTAACAGTGTTTAAACTAATTATAAAAGGAAAAGATTCTAACACAAAGAGAAAAGTGGGGCAAAGAAGACATTCTTTTATAGCCATCAATTTTCATACGCCAAATGCAAATTTTACTCTTTTCAGTCGTGGAAAACACTCTTAAAACGGAAAAGCCAATTATGGCATCATTGAACCTTGGTTTAGACCAAAAAAGGGCTGGTTTTAGCCATTTTTGGCTATTTTTAGCCATTTTAGACGCTTAAATCAGCCATTACTATTTTAATACCTGGTCTAAAGCCTTCCAAACATGTAAGAATGTGTTTATGAGACATAGAAACCAGTTAAAACTGTTTTTACTCAGATTGCTTTAAGTTAAGGGGAGTTTTACCCTCTTGGCAACAGTTAAACCTGCCCTGGTTGGTATCAAAACCTCATCATGAATTGAGTCACAGACCCTGTGACTCCATTACAGGCCAAAATTGATGAACATTTGCATGGAGTTTGAAATCTCACTCCTGTCAGCAAGGAATTTGGGGGTCTGGCTTCCCCTTAGAGCTGGAGTTCCTTTCCCCCCAAATCAATCTTCCCAATTTGTTTTTCTTTAATTCCTCCTCATGTATTATTTTTTCAATTTAAATATGTAATTAGATTTAGTTCTACAATACACTTGCTGTAATAATCAACACCTGATATGTAAATTAAAGCTCACTTATGTAATACACATGCACATTTTGAGATTTCAATTGAAAATACTTCAATCCCTCATAACTTCTAAACTCTACACAACACCTCCATTTTAACACAAACATTGATGATTAAAGCCACATGTGGTTTGAATTAAATCAAGGTTTTGAGAATTTTCAACTTTTTTACATAAAATACTAAAAAATTAATATAAGCATATTTAGGGTTGAGTTACAGAAATTTTACCCAGAGGTGACCCCACCTTATTTTTTATGAGGAGTCTAATGGTAAAAGAATTTTAATATGTTTATTTGTAGGATATTGAGCTATGATAATTTTTATTTAAATTTTTTTAAAAAATATTTCAATTTTGGCATTTTTGTTGAAAATTCATTTTTACTTAATTTTTTCAAGTATAAATGTGTTTTCACAAATTTAAAATTCAATGTAACGTTATTTTAAAATTATAATTAAATTCTTATTTTTTTATATAAATTTATATTTATATTTTCTTTTTATTTTGATAATATAAATAAATTAATTTTATTTATATTTATATCTTATTTTATTATTTGTGGTCTTTGGTGTACATGAAAATACCTCAAAGGCTCATATCCATGGACAATATGTTCCATATGGCAAGAAATCTGATAAAATTCAAAAACAAGGGGGAGGAAATAATTGATGAAATCTTTTAAAGAAAAATAGACTCTGTAAAGCTTGTATCTCACATTGAAACCTGTAATAAAGAAGCTTTAGCAAAGTTTAACAATTTCGAGTATATGCAACAAAAGCTGTGTATAGAAAATTTACAAGTGAAAGAGTCACAGAAGAACATTATTGGTATAGAAAATTTGAATAAGGACAATATTTTGTCTTTGACACATATTTGTGAGAGAATTGAGTCCAAAGTCACTTTTCTCAATCAACCAGATGATAATTCTATTTCTTTCATTACCAAACAATGAAAAGATTTAAGAATAAGATTTAAAAACTTGGGAAACTCAACTACTTACAATGCAGCTCTTTTCAAAGAAAAATTGGAAAAAAGTGATAAAGGAAGACTTGAATTGAAAGAAGAAGTTCAATCAAGTATTAATAACACATCACTGCAAAATGAGTTTCCAAGACAATCCACACCAATTCTTGACAGAAATGTGTTGAATTTCAATAAGGAATTACATCTTAAAATTTCAAGAAATGCAGAAGTGGAAGCTGCCTGTAATTTCAAGAAAATTACCAGATTAGAGGAATGGCCAACCTTCAGTGGTGAAGGAGAATATCATCATATGGGATTGATGAAAACAATTGATATGTTTAAGGAATACTTTAACATACCATATTAATATATGAGTGCCAGATTACACTCGTTATTTACCACATCAGCAAATAAATTGTATCATAAAATGAGACAAGACCATGCTAAACATTACTGGCCTTGGGGGAAAGAACCAATCATTTCCAAATAGGTAAATGATTCATGGAGATTTAGAAAGGACAGTTCTTTTGAAGAAGCCATTGATAATATTGAGAGGGACAGTCCCATGTCCTGGTTTCTTAAAAGAATTTACAGATTAACTGCTCTTAGCCCTGATATGTCTGAAACAATGGTATATAAAAGGATATTAAGAAAGGGTGGTGGTGAGCTTGAGCATGCTATAAGAAGCAGATGTATTGATCCTTGCTCTACAGAAGATTATATCAATGCCATGGAAGACATAAATACCAGAGCAAAAATTGGTATAAACCCCCAATAGAAGATAGGACCAGTGGGAAACCAATTTCAAAGCCAAAGAAAGCACAAGACAGAACCCCTTTGAATTTTCATAAATGTGCAAGTACATCTCATTTTGCTAATACCTGTCCAAAAAAGACAAGAATAAATTGGATAGAAATTGAAAAAGCTGAATACACAAAAAAAAGATGTAGATTTCCATGAAAGTGATTCTGAACCTTCTGAATAATAGGAATCACCAGATCAACTTAGTATAGAAATCATTAATACATTGTTTTAAGTCACAGAAGTGCATACTCACTTACAACATTACTGTGATGAATGTATGGATCTTGTACATGTGTAAAGTGCTAAAATGCAGAAACCCAAGCCTTCCAGATGTAAATTTTTTACATCTGGATCATCTTATATCACCAATATTGTGATAAACAACAAAGAAGCCAAGTTAAATCATGATTCAGGTGCTTTGTGAAATTGTGTTGGCAACAATTATATTGACAGATTCTATAATAATTGGGAGGAACATTTGATTCTTATTGAAGGTATAAAATTCAGAAGTTTTAGCCAACATATGCACTCTTTGGGCATTCTTAAAGCAGAAATGATAGTTCCTAACCCTGAAGGAATCATCAGACTGAAAGCTGAATTTTTTATGAATAATTGTTCTTCAGAACATTTTATACTTGAAATGATTTTCTCAATATTTATGGTATTGATATTAAGAATCATAAAGAAAGATATTTCACTATAGGGGAAAATAAAAGGCAAAAATTTGCTTTTCCTCTAGAAAAGAGAAATAAGTTCATTAGACAAGTGACAAATGTTAATAAGGAAATATTTGTGACAGATCAATTGATTGAAGAACAAATGAGTCCTGAATTAACATTATAAATGAAGAAAGACATTGTTAAAATCTTATTACAATATTTAGAAGCCTTTTCTTCTGATGATGAAGCACTTGGGGCTATTAAAGGCCATGAAGTGGACATTATGATTCATTTGGAAATACATTACCCTCCACTATTAAGGAGACCAGCTTACCCAGATAGCCTCAGGGCTAGAGAATCATTGGAAACTCATATTAATGAGCTTATGAAATTGGGAGTCCTTAGAAATGTTGTACAAAATGAGGAAGTAGAAGTAGCAACCTCTGTAACCATCACTTGGAATAATGATAAATCAAGGATGGTTAGTGATTTTAGAGAATTGAATACCTATACTATTTCAGACAGGTATCCAATTCCTAGAATCCATGAGACTTTGACTCAATTATCCTAAGTAAGATTCATCACTTCCATGGATACCGTTACAGGTTTCCATCAAAATGTTCTGACACATCAGGCTATGAATTTATTGAGAATAATTTCTCATTGCAGTATTTGTGAATACTTGAGGGTACCTTTTGTATTAAAAATGAATCCTCTCATTATCAAAGAATGATGAATAACATCTTCCAACGTGAGTTATGAAAGGGATGTTTAATAATTTTTATTGATGACATTATTGCTTGTTCTCAAATCTGGAAATTGCATTTAGAGAGACTTTAATTATTACTTAAGAAAATTCTACAGGTGAACATGAAAATATCTCTCAAGAAATGTAATTTTGGGTTGAAAGAGTTAAGATCTCTAGGACATGTAGTTTCAGGACTAAGCCTTGGTGTTGATGAAAACAAAGTGGCTGCAGGCTTACTTAAACAAGTGCCCCAGAACAAGACATTATGTCTTTCTTAGGGCTTGAAAGTTATTACAGGCAACACCTTAAATATTTTTCAATTCATGCCAGATAATCATACATAGTTTGTTATCAAAAAACTGTCTTTGAAAGGACACAAGAAATAATTCAAGAATATGATAAGATCAAGTATTCATTAACCAATTCACCATTATGATTAATTCCAGACTAGAAACTTCCTTTCAAGATTTATCTTGATGCATGTGGTGAAGGTCTAGGTGAAGCTCTTCATCAAGTTCAGATTGTCAATGACAAGCCCTATGAAGGTCCAGTTTTTTTATCTCAAGACATATTAAACCTACATGGGTTAGATATGGAGCAAGCCAAATGGAGTGCCTTTGCCTTGTTTTGGCTCTGGAAAAATTTCATTATTATTTTAATGGTAGTGTGTTTGAAGTAATTACCAATCTTAACACAGTGAAATCACTTCTTAACATGAAAACTCCAAACTGACACATGTTAAGATGTCAGATTGCTATACAGGAGTAAAGAGGAAATATGACCATATTACATAAATCTGGAGTTATTGACAAGAGTTATGATGGCTTGATTGGATGGGAATTAAGCAATACACCCAGTAATCCTGCTTATGTTCCTGCAAATGCGGAACTTCAAATTCAATTTTAAGGAATTAACATCACAGATGTAGGAACAGAATTATTTTAAGAAGTTAGAGAAAGCTATAAGCAAGATACAAATTGCCATATTCTTACTTCTTGACTTGCCAAATATTTCAAAGTTTCAGCTTTGGCTGATTTTTTAGATGATATTTGGAAAACATCATATAATAAGGGAATATTCCATTTTTTTGATGGTATCTTATATCATAGGTCTAAACACCCATGTGTAATATTCTTATGTAGTAGAATTTTAATTAACACAATATTATTAGAATTCCATGACCACATTTATTCTGGAAATTTGGCTGAATACAGAGCAATAAAAATAATTAAGACATGTGCTTGATGGACATCTTGTAGAAAAGATGTCATTGAGTACTGTCACAGTTGTGACAGGTGTCAAAAGGCCAATAAAGCTACTGTAAACAGATTTGGTTTAATGATTCACATCCAAGAGCCAAGTACCCCATGGGAAGTGGCCCATATGGATTGGGTAACTGCCTTACCACCTGGTGGTGACGAAAGCTACAATGCACTTCTTGTTATTGTATACAGGTACAGCAAAACCCCAATTATTTTACCATGTCATAAATATGAGACCTATGGATACAGCTCTTTCAATTTGGAACAGAGAAATATCTTAAACTTTTTGCTTTAAAAATATCATTATAAATGGAGACCCAAAGATTAAATCAGCCTTAGGGACAAATTTTCATAAGCTTTGGGTACAAAAATATCATTCCCAACAGCCCACCATAAAGAAATAGATCAATTAGTGGAAAGAATTACTCAGACCCTTAAGGACATGATCATAATATTTTGTGCTTATGGCCTGAAGCTTAAAGATCCTGATGTCTTTATCAATTATTGTTATCCACTTATACCAGCATTGGAATCAGCCTACAAGACTCCTATCCATTCTTCAACAGGAAAGACTCCTGCAGTGTTGGAAAAAGGATGGAACCCTCAACTTCCAGTTGATAATTTGAAGAACAATTTAGTTCATAGTGGCTTTGCTATTTTCAGAATTTTTTCCATGACTTACAAGAGTAAATTTTACTTTTCGGGAAAGAAAATTTGTGACTATAAAAGATTGCCTTCTTTTCCCCACATTTGTCTTCATGTTAGAATCTTTTACTTTTAAGATTAGTTTGAACATTGTTAAACCAATTGATAAAAAATTCCAACCACCCTTTGAATATCATTTTAAACCTTTAAACATGTGAAAAAATCTTTCTAATAATTGTTTGTAACTCTTATAATCATTTTTCCCCTTGAACACACCCATAAGTGAATTAAAGAATCTTTCATCACTGTTAAATTTGTCCCTTTGTTTGCAACTTCACTCTCATCACATTTGGGCATTTTTTCTCTTGAATAATCCTTTCAAAGACTTTGTTCTTCTATTAACTTCCTGAAGCTCTTTGCTCAATAAAGTCCAATTTAAATTGCTCTTGAAGAAATTTCTTTTGTAGGCTTAAATATCTCTTGTAGAGTATTTTCGGAAACATTTTTGTTTTTGGTAAAACAATAAATCTTTATAATATCATTTTTTTATAATTCTAAATTTAAAAAAATAAATTGGGTTTATTGACTCTTCAGAATATTAAATCTTAACATTCTTAATCACATTGTACCTTATACAAATTTTGAGGACAGGAAAAGTACTTGATTTTTAATCAAAGTTTCATCTCCACACCTTACATTTGGGGGCCCAGCCATGGTATTTTCCCTTTGAAATAATTTTTTTTACTTTTTTTAATCTTTTTTCTTATATTAAAAATTCAAAATCCATAAAAATTCATAAAAAATAAAAGTTTTTCATATTATAAGTGAGGCTTTATTTTTTCATTTCTCTTTTGAAAAAACCTTTTTTCACTTAATTAATTGCTTTTTTCATTAATTTTAGTGTCTGACAATGTGGTAAGAAAACATGATATGGAAACAGAATCAAGAGTTCCTAGTATTATCCCTGAAAGTACTGTGAGTTCTGTGAATAATGGTACTTTTATTCTAACTCAGAACAATCAACAAGAAAAACTTTCTTCAGAATTAATCAATTTGGACATAAATGATAACATCCAAAAAAACTAAGAAGTGGGCAAATAGTAAGCTTTTGCTGTAAAATTACCATTTTACACTTTTTTAATTATAATTATGCCTTCAATCAGATGGGGAGAAATCTATAACCCCTCAAGCAGCTCCTAAAAAGGCTTTAGATGTGATTATGGCAGAAGCCAATTAGTTACAGAAGGACAAGGGTCAGTAAATAAAACCCAAAATGGAAACTTATGCCATTCTAAAGCTTATAACACTGTTTTACCTGCAAACAGAGCTGACACTGCAAAAAGAAGACGCTGCGGACATATACAAAGCCAGCCAGACAGCTTACAACAATTCCCTGCAGCACAAAGAGTACCATATCCTTGAAGATCTGTGGACAACTGCATGAATTCTTACCTGACTGTGATAAAATTCCTGGGCCATCTCAACACTTGCAAGTTACTCAATGTATGAAATCCATTGATGGAAAAGAAGAACATGGTGATTTTGACATCAGAATGGAGGAAAAACAACCCTCCACCACCCAAGAAAGTGCCAAAGATAGCCTAAATAGCCAGCAGAAGAAATTCCAACATGATAAAGCAGCCAAAGCTCAGAACAAGGGCAAAGGAAAGGCACCAGCCACAAAGCCATACAGCCAGGGCTACAGAATCCCAACAATTCAGTAGGATGTCATGGAAAATGTGTTTCAGATTGCCAGAGCTATGATGGAATTTTATGAAAAGGAGGAAGCCAGATTAAAGGATCAGAAATGATTTCTGACATTCTGGATGCCATTTGAAATTCTTACATAGCTATAAGCGACATACAAAGTCATATGTCTAATAAAAATCCATCAATTTGTAACAGTCTTAAGACGAATAATGTAGGTTTGAGCCAAATATACGGAACACTCATATGTTTTGAAAGCTTTTGAAGAAAGATTAAAACTTCCAATAATTAAAATTAATTTGGTAATAAGATAATGAAATTTCAGGATTCATGCTTCACAGAAATATTTTGAGAAGATGTGGAGGTGCCTTGGAACCTGCTTTCAAAGCCAAGAAAACTGAACAATCTTCAGCAGAAGATATTATAAATATATTGGAAGAGGCAACCACCAGAACCAGAATTGGTTCTAGTAGGGTGAATCTTAACACAAAGCTTAACACACTTTGGAAAGATTCTGTGGACAAAAATACAAAAGGAAATTCTCATAATATGAAGTATAAATATGCAGACTTAATGATAAAGGGCCATATTTACCAGAGCAACACAAATTTAGCTAATACATGTCCCAAAGAAGGAAAATCAATGAAAGTGACATTGAGAGGGAACCTGTTGTTTAAAACAGTAATGTAAATGAAGAAAATTTGGATGATAAATTATCAGTATCTTCTGAATATTCAAACGATATAGGCAATATTGCTGTAACATTTGACATCATGGAATCTTACTCCCACTTGCCACAATTAAGCAATGGTAAACTTGATTTGTAAAAATTTCAATATTCACAACCTATGATAACCAAACCAACCAGGGGAAAATGTTATAGAGCTGGAAATTTCGGTATAACAGATGTCGTAATTGATAACAAACCCACTAAATTTCTACTTGACACAGGAGCATTCTTCTCTTGTGTTGGCTGATCTTTTCATAAGAATTGTGTACCAAGTTCTTAACATCAATTATTACCAATTTATGATATAAAATCCAACAGTTCCAGTAATCCAATGAAAGCATTAGGCATATATTAAGCCACTTTCATATTTCCACATATAAATTGAGATTTAAGAATAAATTTTGAATTTGTTGTTATGGTAAACTGTTTCAGAACCCATTTCAAATTGGAAAATGATTACTTAATCATGTATGGCATAGACTTACATAGCAACAAAGATGGATACTTTAAATTTGGGGACAATAAGTGTCAAATATTTGCCCTTTTACCTTTTGAAAGACAAATTACAGTAAGTGAAGTATCACCAGTGGGCTTAGAGCTGGAGAAATTCAAGTCTGATCAATTAAATCGAGTTGAAGTAAGTATTCATCTTACTGACAAACAGGAAATTGAACTTTCCACCCTTCTATATGGCCACAAGGCATTTGCATTCAACAAAGTGACTCTAGGACGAATTATTGGTCATTAAGTGTACATTATTTTGAATATTGAGAGACCCTATCCACCACTCTTAAGAAGGCCCACATATCCAGCAAGCCCAAAATCAAGAGAACCCCTGGAGCTCCTTGTTAAAAAAACATCTGGACCTTGGGGTAATAAGAAAGGTTGGCCACAATGAGGAATTTGAATCAACTACACCAGTCATAGTGGCGTGGAATAGTAGAAAATACAGAATGGTTGGGGACTCTAGAGCTTTGAATACTTACACTGTTCCAGACAGGTACCCAATACCAAAAATCCAAATTGCCCTTACCCAAATCTCTCAAGCAATGTATATAAGCACCATGGATGCCCTGACAAGTTTTCATCAAAATGTAGTGACACCAAGGGAAAGAAAATACTTGAGTATTATTGGACATTGTGGAATGTATTAATATTTGAGGATTCCTTTGATATCAAAGATGCACCTTCACACTTCCAAAGGACGATTAATTAAATATTCCCTGAAGGACATTTAGAAGGATGGTTAATCATTTACATGGATGACATCATTGTCTGTTCCAAGACTTGTGAGGATCATATATACAGATTATCCACAGTTTTGAGAAAAATTCAATCTGTGAACATGAAAATTGCTTTAAAAAAATGCCACTTTAAATTTAAGGAACTCAAAGCTCTGGGACATGTAATATCTGGTTTATCCCTTGGAATTGACAAAAACAAGGTTCCAGCAGTACTACTGAAACCTCTGCCTCAGAACAAAAAGGAGATTCAGTCACTTTTGGGATTTTCAGGATACTACAGGCAGCACAATGAAGACTTTGCATCCATAGCAAGACCTGTTTATAAATGTTGTGACAAAGACAGAGTATTTGAGATTACTTTTGACAGCAACAAAGCCTTTGAATCTTTGAGCCAATCCTTTACCAGTGCTCCACTACTACTGCCTCCATATTTTGAACTTTCCTTTAAGCTTTATATTGATTCATCAGGGGATGGGCTAGGTGCTGCACTTCATCAAGTCCAGATTACAAATCTCAATCCTGTAGAAGGACTCATATGATTCATATCTACGCAGATCAAAACACCTGAAGCCAGATATGGAGCAAGTCAAATGGAAGGTTTATGCCTTTTCTGGGCCTTATAGAAACCTAATTATCTTCTGGAAGGATGTGTTTTTGAAGTCATCAAAGATTTTACCACTGTTCAATTACTTCTAAACATGAAAACACCCAACAGACATATTCTCAGATGGAAAATGTCCATATAGGAGTATATGAGTAATATGACCATTATTCACAAGGATGGGAATATTCACAAAATTTCAGATGGGCTAAGGAGATGGCCATTAGCAAATGATATTGATAATGCTGCTTATGTATCAGAAGAAGCTTCCCCACATATTGTCAGGCTGATTCTATGATGAAGTGGTAATGAATGTATATACAAATTTAGATCTGACTGTTACACCAATTTTTATATTTAAAAAAGGTTTAAGCTTGATAGTGTAAGGGCTTCACTATGAGGAATAGTAGTGGTGAGTGCTGTTGAAAGCCCTGGATGCAGTCTTAACAGTTGGGTTACGATAATAAGAACTACAAATTCATGAATTAAGGTATACCTGATTATTTTCCAAGAATATAACTTTTTTGGACAGCTGTACTACATAGTAGCTAAAGAGCTGGATGGGAATTCCTTTTGTGGCAGAGAAACGGCCTCTTTTTATCCTGAATTAGGGTGTAAAGGTCCTCTAGACCATCCACATTGAAGAAGTGAAGATTTTTCACTTCAGAGTGCTGGCTTGTGGTTTTCACAAGTCCTTTATTCTCTGTATTGGGCTCAGATGTGGTTTTGAAGCCACATCTGGGAAGTTTTCCCAATACAGGGTGAATATTTTCATCTGGGAACCACACAGCCCTCTTCTGACGTGTATGACATGTATAAAGCTGCAAAGAACCTGTATGGGACCCCAGTATTGAATGAACTATGAGGTATTGAAGTATAAGCAAGCTTTTTTGTCTATTTGACACCTTATAATCATAGTTATGGGATAGTATCCCACAGTAAAGGTGTCTTGGACAAACTGTGGGATTTTGACCTAAAAACTGCTACACCTTTTTCAGTTTTCAAGATATTGAGCTCAAAGTTGGTTCATTGTGTAGCCCTGGATGGAATATACACAATGGTACCTCATTTGGTATGGGTAACATTAAAAATGGCAACGTTATGCTATGTTCAATTTTTGTTATCCAGCTATATGATTTTCTAAAACTCTGTATGGAACTTGTTTTCCTGATAGCTTTTGTTCTAGATGAGATATTGGAAAATGGATGGCACCATCAGATAGAACTAATTGTGCGCTTTCCAAAATGACCCCATTTTAGGTATCTTGCACTAAAACTGTATAAGCTGAATAAGGGGTGAATATTTTGTTCACCATTATTTGACCTTATTTTGGCCATAGCTTCTGTAGTTTTGGTGCCAGCTCAGTTTGGCTAGTACCATTGGATAGCACTGACTTTGAGCTTCAATTTGAATACCCATTTTCCGGGGTTAATGCTCTTTCTCTGGATTTCAGATGAGAGATGAAAATTAAGGTTTATGCTCAGCAACTTCTTTGAGAAAAAATAACTTTATATTCTTTGCCCTATGATTATGGGACTTGTATATTTGGAAGAAGGTGAGTTTCCTCTTTATTTGGATACCTGTTGATCTGGTTTGGCTCTGTTCCATGCTTTGGTGGTGTTTTGCCTACCATTGGTTTATGGTGTTTGGCTGTCATGCTTGTGCTCTGCTTTTGAGTCACAGGCTGACACAAATCTTAATAGAAGGAATCAGTGTTATAGACCTAAACACCACCTTCTTTGAGGAGGTAAGGAACAGCTATACTCATGCTAAGAAATGTAGCATCATATGCCAATTACTTGCCAAATACTCTAAAGATAACTCCTTAATACAGGCCTTAGATGAATTATGGAAGAAATCATATTATGAAGGAATATTTCATTTACTGGATGGCATAACTTACCATGGGACTAAACACACATGTGTAATGGGGGTTGTAGATATATCCTTGAGAAATCTTGTACTGAAAGAATACCATGACAGCCCCTTCTCAGGACACCTATCTGATGACAGAACAAGGGAGAAAGTCAAGACCTGTATGTGGTGGCCAATGTGGCAAAAAAATGTTGCAGAATCTTTCAAAACCTGTGACAGATGTCAAAAGGCAGATAAACCCACTTGGGAAATAAAGGAAATATGATCAAAATCCAAGAACCCAGCAGACCTTGGGAAATTGTCCATATGGATTGGGTAACTGGTCTACCACCAGGGGGTGAGAAAAGCTATAATGCATTGCTAATGATTTTTGACAGGTTAAGTAAGACTCCAATCTGTCAGCTATGTCAAAAATATAATTAAGCCATGGATACAGCTCTTATTCTCTGGAATAGAGTAGTATCAAGGACTGGCATATTCAAAAACATCATTAGTGATCGGGATCCCAAATCCACCTCAGCCCTGTGGAAAAACTTTCACCAATTATTTGGAACAAATTTATCCTTCTCTATAGCTTACCACCCACAAACTGATGGTCTAGCTGAAAGAATGATCCAAACTTCAGAAGACATGTTCAGAAGATTCTGTGCTTATGGCCTAGAGGTCAAAGATTGTGATGGATTGTATGATGATTTTCGAACCCTTCTACCTTCCTTGTAATTGGCATAT
Source organism: Austropuccinia psidii (assembly GCA_023105745.1). Classification (NCBI taxonomy): domain Eukaryota; kingdom Fungi; phylum Basidiomycota; class Pucciniomycetes; order Pucciniales; family Sphaerophragmiaceae; genus Austropuccinia; species Austropuccinia psidii. The sequence continues at coordinate 12,798,551 of JALGQZ010000014.1, forward strand.
AAAACATCCATTCATGTCATTACCAATCAAACTCCTGCTATTATAGAAAAAGGATAGAATTCCAGACTACCCCAAGATTACTTGACAAAAGATTTGGTTGAAATACATCCCACAGCTTCTAGCTGCAAATAAATGCTATAAAAGGCTAGAAAGCCTGCATTCAAGTGCATGGAGGACTCATTTAAATATGCCAAAGACAAATCGGACAAATCACATTCCACTCCAGACCTCAATGTGGGAGATTTAGTACTTGTATCTCACACTAAATTCAACAACATCAAAGGATGTAAAAAGCTCAAAGACTCCTTTGGAGGACCTTTTTGGAATTAAGGATTTGCATGGAGAAAATGCTTTCGAAGGGGAATTATCTGAGGAACTTAGTAATAAGCATCCTACATTTCCAGTAAGCTTAAAAAATTCATATAAATCTGGTGATACTGATAAATTCCCCCTGAGGAATAGGGTTCCTCAGCACATACCTCCTGTTGAATCATTGGATACTAAGAAAACTACCAAATTTCTCAAGGTAAGAAAGTTGAGAAGTAAAAAAGTAAGGGAATATTTTGTCCGGTACAGTGACCCAACTTTTGAAGATGAATGGTTGGCAGAAAAAGACATACCTGAAGCTACCAAGCTTCCTAGAAGGTTCATACACACAAGAGATAACAATATGACAAAGTAATAATATTTTTTAGTGAGAGGAAATGTGAACCTTAGAGGTATTTTTATATACCCAAAAGACCACAAAGAATTGAAAATGATATAATTATAAATAAAATAAATTTATTTATATCACAAAAACAAAAATCTGAAATATAAATATAAAGTTCATATATAAAATTGAAATTTTAATTCCAACTTAAAAATAAAATCACTTTGAAAGTTAAAATTGTGAAAACACCCTTTTACTTGAAAAAATTAAGTAAAAATGAATTTTCAACAAAAATGTTAAAATTAAACTCTTTTTTGAAAAACTTTGAATAGAAGATCTTATAGATTGCTATCCAATAAATAAGCATATTGAAATTATTTTAACATTGTATTCCTCATAAAGAAAAAGGTGGGTTCACCTCTGGGTAAAATTTATGTAACTCAACACTAAACAAGCTTAAATTAAATTTTTCGTATTTTCTGTATGAAAATTGAAAATTCTCAAAGGCTTGATTTAATTCAAAACACATGTGGTGTTAACCATCAATTGTTGTGTTAAAAATTAGGTTTGTTGTGTAGCTTAGAGGTTATGAGAAATTGAAGTATTTTCAATTGGAATGTCAAAATGTGCATGTGTATTAAATAAGTGAACTTTGATTCAAATATGAGGTATCAATTATTACAGATGTGTACTGTGAAAACTCAATTGAATGACATATGTGAATTACAAGTATAATACATGATGAGGAATTAATGAAAAATAAACTGGAAAGATTAATTCTGGGGGGAAAGGAATCTTGGCTTCAAGGTTGCCAGACTCCCCCAAATTACTTTATGACAGGCATGGGTTTTCAAAATTCACGCAAAGGTTCATCACCTTTGGCCTGGATTGAGTCACAGGGTCTGTGACTCAATTGATGATGAGGTTTTGATACCAACCAAGGCAGTTTTAACTGTTTCCAAGAGGGTAAAACTACCTTGAAGCTAAAAAATCTTAGTAAATACAGTTTTAACTGATTCTGACATCTCTTACACACATTCTGACATGCTTTGAAGGCTTGAAACCAGGTATTCCTATAGTAATGGCTGAAAATAGCAAAAAATTGCTAAAACCAGCCCTTTTTTGGTCTAAACCAGGGTTGAATGGTTCCATAAATGGTGTTCCTGTTGTCAAAGTTTTTTCCAAAACTGACAAGAGTAAGCTTTACTTTTGGAGTAAGAAAATTTGTGGCTATAAAAGAATGTCTTCTTTTCCCCACTCTCCTCTTCATGTTATAATCTTTTGTTTTATAATTAGCTTAAACACTGTTAAGCCAGTCAATAAAAGATTACCACCACCCTTTCCATATCATTTTAAACCTTTTAGCCATGTTAAAAAATCATTATAATGATTTGTACCCTTAAACCAACCCATTCAGTGAGATAAAGAATCTTTCATCATTGTTAGCTTTGTCACTTTGTTTCCAAATTGACTCTGTTTACTTTTGGGAATGTTTTCTCTTTAATAATCCTTTTGAAGACCCTGTTTTGTATTGATTTCCTGCATTTTTTTGCTCAATTCATTTCAATGGGAGTTGCTCTTGAAGAAATTTCTTTTGTAGCCTTAAATATCTCTTGTAGAGTATTTTTGGATAAATATTTATTGTTGGTAAAACAATAAATCATTATAATATCATTTTTTTATACTTAAAAAGTTAAAAAAAATTAATTGGGCATATATTCTCTTAAAAATCCAATATCTTAAAATTTCTGATTATATTTTACCTTATACAAATTTTGAGGACAGGAAATGTAATTGATTTTTAATCATAGTTTCATATCCACACCTTACATTCAGAGTCTCTAGAGTCATGAGTAATTTCTCTTTCAGATGAAACCAGGACCAAATCCAATTTCACAATCTTTTATGAAAACTATAGAACAACCTAATAACTCAGTTTATTGGATAAATTTGTCAAAAGCTGATTTATGGAAAATTAGGTCAGAAAGAAAATAATTCTTAAGCAGTAGTTTGAGGGAATATTTTTGATTTCATTGCTATTTTATATTTATCCAATTATTTTTTTTGAAAAAAATAAGAAAAAATCAATATTGAAAAAAAACTAATATAATTATATAATTATCAGCTTTGATACCAAAATTCCTCCAAGAAAGGTTTTTGAGTCTTTTATTTGAAAAATACACTATTAATGAAGTAAAATATTCTTCCAAATCACTAAATGATATATTATTTTCAGACAATATTCCTTATTAAAGAATATGTTTTGAACAAGTTATATCATAAAAAGGGAGAAGTACCAAAACTTTCAGAGTACAAAAATGGCATAAGTATTACTATTTTACATCAAAAGACATTAGAAACGTCTATAATATGATTGAAGTCCAAAAATAGGTCAAAATCACAGGAAGACCCCAAGTATAATGTTTTTCTATGAATATATTGATACTATTGGTATTAATCAACATTACTATTTATTAATTTCCTCAGTAGAAAGATAATAAGATTGATTACTATAACTACAAATTATTAGAATTTTATATCTGAGAATCAATATTATCAAATGATTTAATAATATGAATTTTGATAATTGTAATGAACTATGCCTATTATATTATAATTGAAGTCTCTGACAGTGATGATAATAAGAAATATGAAAAGCTCTTGATGAGATATTTACATGGGTAAAATGATGATATTTATCCACTAATGTGTAATATAAATATTATTTATCAAATGATTCTTCAAATACTTTTTCAGAAAAAAATATCAGAGAGAAAGCCTATATAAAATAACCAATTCTGAAACTAAAGGACATAGACCTTCAGAGACAAACTTGCTGATAGTAATTATTTTATCCAATAAGTAAAAAACACAAGCTATATTGTTAAATTATACTTAAGTGGATAATCCACGTCTAAAAATGTATAATTTAAATAGTAAAACACGTATGCAATGATAAAATATAATTCAGGAATTTTGTATAGAAAATCTATGCATTTTACCAAACTTTTGAGACAAATATTTTATATGACTAAATAAGTTATTATTGATTCAATAAATACTTTATAAACTAAAATATTTTGCTTCATTATTTTATAACTCATCAAGGATGGAACAACTGAATAGCTATTTCTAATAATATAAGATTTCATATTCAAGAAAATATTACTTCTTTAAAATTTCTTATGAATTGATTGATGATAATGAGCCAAAAAAGTGAGCAAAAACTTTTTTTAAGCCCAAAAAATAACATAAAATGATGAATGATAAATATGGATGATGTTCTGAGATCAAAACTGAATAACCACACCTAAAAGTAGAGTTACTAGCTTAAGGAAGCTTATTTCTAATATTAGCTTAAGTCTACCAGTGCTATTATTAGCTGAAGACAATTTGATATTATGGTAAACTGATACCCTTTGACTTATTTCATTTGGCCCTCAGCTGGATATGGAGTTTTCTCTTTGTTATTTCTTTGAAGCCATCATCATGTATTTGAACCCTTTCAAACTAAGCTCCCAATGGATCTACCACCTAGATGGCAGATACATATCCAATTCAATAATGAGACACAACAATTCAATTTTACCACTTTTTTTAAGCTAAGCCATACATGGTGTAGCTTTATCATATTTTGAAATTAAAAAAATGATGACTTTTGAGACTCTTAAACAGAGTTTTTTGGGTATCTTTCTCTGAGGTTGTCCAAAATCATCTTTAGATTAAAATAAAAATGTGACATAACATTTCAAAATTTGTTTTTACATAAGAAATTTAAACTTATTTTCTTCAGTTGTTTATGTAAATATGTTTTTTTAGTCCATAGTTTACTATGAAAATTTCGAATTTATTGTTTATCTTTTGGATATCCTAATAATACCCTAAAGGCTCACATGTATCTACCCAATTTCATAAATCCTTGAATTATTTCTTGGAAAATTGAAGAATCATTCACAAAGTGTATTGTTGGTTCTTTGCACATGAGTAGAAAAAAAGGTATTTAATTCAGAAGACCCCATAACTCAAGGTAGATGTGAGCCTTTGAGATATGACCACATACCCAATAAGGTCACCAAAAAGACTCAGAATAATTAAACCTTTAATATAATTATATTAAAATTACTTAGAATAATTATACATTAAAAATAATTACTTAAATATACAAAAAATACCATAAATTGGTACAAAAATTGGTTTAACTTAAAAACCAATGAATCAACATGTAAAATAAATTATACCATTGGATTCCCCATGGTAAAATACACATATACCATTTTTATGGCATATCTGTAAAGTCAATATTTAATGAATTATAAGGTATAATACCTTATAAAAACCATAAAACCTTATTTATCTCAAGAACTAATGAAACAACATGTAAAATAAATTGTACCAGTGGATTTCCCACGGAAATCCACACATAAAACAATTAATAAGCTAATTTCCAAAGTTAATACTTGAGGAATTAACCTGAATATATGCACTTTTTTGGTCAACGCATATATTCAAGGATCATAGCTAATATCTCCTAAACTATACATGATAGAATGATGAACCAAAAATAAAGTTACCACGTAATTACTGTAAGAACACAGATATGAACTTTATTTTACAAATTATAAACAAGGTTAAAACCTATGATGAAATATTGATAAAAATCAACAGAGCTGTTGACCACTTTGTTGTGAAAGTGTTCCAAACTTGAAAAAAGTATACAGTTGGATTCTACTAGTTAATTCGTGAAGAATGATGTAATTTTTATTATTAAATTCAGGGTATAACCCCCTGAAATCAAGGTTTGAAGTTTAAAATATTGAATTTCAACAGAAAAGATGAGTTACAAGAAAAATCATCAAAATTAGAGTTTTGATGATGTAATGAAAAGCTCTTGGAAGCATAATAAGGTTATGCCAGACTATCAGAATTCACTCTCTGAATTGCTGTATCATGTAAATATCGAACGTTATTGAGGATAAAGGTTTGAGCTTAATTTGAGCAGTTATGATCACTCACAGTAACCTTAATTTAAGTTTAACAGTCTTAAGAGTGATAAAATTGGTGAATACTATTAGTTTATGATTAAAACTAATAAAATCCACGAAATTTGGGGTTCTGCCAAGCCTCTGATGTCATAAAACTTAGAGTTATAGTAATAACTCTAAATAATGGTGTAATAATGATGTAATATGGTTTGATAATGATGTAATCATCTCCAAACCTTGAAATATTGATCCATTCCAGTGGGTATGATCAGTACACGTCTACTAGAAGCCTGTTGGACTCTAGGAGGGAGGTAATTACTATAAATAGAGCTCTTTTTACTCTATTTTCCCCTCAGACGCATCAAAAACATTAAATCAATTAAATCAAAGGTAATTTCTTTATTCTTTATATATAAAACTATTATATTATTAAAGACCAAAGACCACCTTGTTGTAATCATCTATTTTGACGTGATTAAATCATTTATTTAATTGTTTTTGCTAAAAATCTCTTGAAAACTCATTTCGATGTTAAAATCCAGAATAATTTGTAATTTTCTTTATTTTTATTGTAAATACAATTTAAAAAGGCTGTATTTATATTTTTTGGCGTAAAATATTTCAAAATTATTATATTAAGTGTTAAAAGTAGGTTATTTTCTCTTATTATAATAATTTCTCTATTATTACTCTCTTAATAATTCTTTAATTAATATGAATAGTATTTATATTAATTCATAACTTTAATATTAGTAATATTATTGTTATTAATTGTTTTTTATTAATAAAAAGCAATTTTTTACGCCTTTATTATTTGTTGGTAACAATAATAAAGAGCTTTTTAAATATATTAATTATTTTATATTAATATATTTATTTATTATATTATATTTTCATAATATAAATTATATTATTATATTTATTTAATAATATAATTATTTTACGCCATAATAATAATAATTATTTATTATTATTATATTTTTAATCTTATTTATTCAATTCATAAGGACATTCAGAGTACAATAAGTAATAAATTAGTAATTTTTACTTATTGTTTCATAGTCAAACCTTACATTTGGGGGCCTGGCCGTGATATTTACTTAAAAGACCTTTAAAAAGATTCTAATTGGGTTTATCCAATAATAAATTATATTTTTAATCATAAAATTATATAATAATTTTATATTTTATTGATTTTAAAAGCTATTGAGGCATTTGGAAAGCAATTGTACTGTCTTACACGTGGTTTTTTCACATCCTTAGACTTGCAAGAACTTTCTTTGAGTGACTCTAGTGATTAAAAAAGATAATTTATAAATTAAAAATAATTTTTTATAATTTAATTTTGTAAAAGAATCATATTCATTTTTTATTTTATTCTTTAAAAATAAAAATATAAAAAATATTAAAAAATATTAAAAAACCAATAAAAAAAAGTTATTTTTTTATTAATTTTTATTCACTTCAAGTTTTTAAAGATATAAAAGCAATTTCTACATGGAAAACTGCCATATCTTACCAAAAAATAACACTTCTTATAAAAAGACTTATATTTATTTGTCTTTTTTAGTGTTTGAAGATAACCCAACAGAAGACAACCAAGCTACTGTTGAGAGATTGGTGGAAGAAACTTGTCAAAGTTCTCCAACACCAGTTATCACCAAAAGAAAGAAAGCTAAGAAATTAGACTTTCCAGGACCCACCATTCAAGACTCTGAAGGTGAGCACCTCTTTTATAATTGCCATAAAAAGAATTTTTATCCTAAAATACTTTTATTTCTTATTTTCTTAAATTATGACTACCAGAAGAGGTTCCCAATACTCCATCAAATCAGATGGAGCTGGACTCAGAGGTAGAACTGATCCCTCAAAAGGGAAAAGAAAGGGCAATATCCCCAGTGGAACAGAATCCACACAAGGAAGTGCCTTATCCCAAAGGCAAGTCCCAGAAATGCCCATGATATCTGAACCTGAATTGGAACTAAGTATGAGTAATTCAAATAGGTACAAATCACATTCAGAGGGCTCAAATAGACATCTACATGAGCCAGTACAAGCAGTATTACACAGTGTACAAGGACAAAGATTGGGAAATGCTGCCTCAAATACACCAAGGAGTGATGAACTCCTGGCACATCCTGAAAAAGTTCCTCAAAGAGGAGGAGATAGTGAAATACTCCAATGGATGGAATCCACTGTCATCCAAACCTCAAATCAAAAAAATCAAGGATTATCATGCCAAAAAGAGGGAGGCAACCAAGGAAGAAGCCCCAGTAGCTTCTACCAGCAAGCCCCAAGCCAGCCCACTTCCCCAAGAAAGGAAGAAGAACAAGAAAAAGCATTGTAGGAAACCATATTCCCCAAGCTACAGGATCCCAAGAATCCAAAAGGATGCCATGGACAATGTTTTCAACATGGCCAGAACCTTGATGGAATTCAAGGACAAGGAAGAGCAAAGAATGAGACAACCTCATTTCCCAAAGAAATGACCTTGTCCAAAGATGTTGTAAATACTTTAACAGAAATTAAAAATAGTATATTACCTCTAAAAGAAATTAAAGATAGTTTATTATCACTACAAGAAATAAATAACAATTTATCTTCTTTAACAAAAATTGTTGCACAAAACAAGAAAGAAATTGACAACATTAAGTTTATTGTTGAAAATAATAAACCAGAGAATTTAATTGACAATACTCAAAAATTAATACAAGGACAACAAGAATTGTATCAATACATAAAAGATATCAAAGACAAGACTTTGACAATCAATTATGATGTGAGTATTGACAATCTTACAGAAAAATTAAATACATTAAGTATTTCTGTAGAAAAATTTGAAGAAAAGACTTCATCACACCAAAAATTACTTTTGGACCATGTAGAAAAAAGTGATGAAGCAAGAATGCATCTGAAAGATGATATTCAGAGTGAAATAAGGCTTATTACTGAAAAAATGGATAAAATTAATGAGGCTAATTTAAATATGCCAAAGTTATCAACACCATTTTCTCATATAAGAAGCCCTGTTAAAACAAAAGAGGAATTGTCAAATCCTTTCATAACAGACTTGAGTCACCAAGATAATAACCAAGTCTTAATGAAGGAAGCACGTCAATTGAAGGAATGGCCAACATTCACAGGAGAAGGTGAATATGACCACATGTCATTTATTAAAACAATTGACATGTTACAAGAAGACTATGCCATACCAGATGAATTAATCACTGCAAGATTACATTCATTGTTTGAGAAATCTGCAAAAAGATGGTATTATGGCATAAGACAAACAAATGGTAAAAATACCTGGTCTTGGTGGAAACAAGAAATAATCACCAAGTGGGCAAATGATGCCTGGAGGTATAAGATAGAAAATGCATTTGAAAACTCTTTCTTTGACCCAGAGAAAGACAAACCTTTAACTTGGTTCTTGAAACAAGTTGAAAGGCTTAATGCACTGTACCCAGAAATGTCACAAAAGATGGTGCACATGAAAATACTTAAAAAATGTGGAGGGGAACTAGAACATGCCCTAAGAAGCAGGTGTATAGAACCATGCTCCACAGAAGAGTATATAAATGCACTAGAAGATATAGTGACAAGAACAAAAATTGGCAGGACTTGGAAAAAATTGGACATTAAAAGCCCAAATAAACCATTTATCAAAAAAGATAAATCAAAGGAATCCTTTAAGCCCAATACATCCAACAATAATGAGCAAAGAAAATGCCATAAATGTGGAGGTATTGGACACTTAGCCAATAATTGCCTTAAAAAAGCAAAGATTAATGAAATTGTGGAAACAGAAAACCACAATGACAAAGAAGAGGAATCTGACTCTGAAAAAGAGACAGAAGAGTCAGAAAGCTCTGAAAGTGATGAAATCAATATAATTAATGCACAAATTAATAATATTGATATAATTTATGAAGTACTGGATGTTAATTCAAACTTACCACAAGTTGGAACATCTGACACAAACCTGACAAACATACAAGATGCCAAAATGTATAGAACCAAACCTGCAAGAGGAATGGGATATACAGCTGGAAAATCAAGTATAAGTATTGTTATGGTTGATAACCAAGAAGGAAAAGTTAACTTGGATACAGGAGCATATTGCACGTGTGTTGGCAAAAGTTATTTAAAAACCATTGTCCCAAACTGGCAAGAAAAACTTATGCCAATACAAGGTGTCAAATTTAGTAGTGCAAGTGAGAGCATGAAGCCCCTTGGAATAATTGATTTAACACTAATTTTTCCTCATCCCTCACAATGTGTCAGAATTAAAGTAGAGTTTGTAGTAATGGACAACTGTACTAGTAATCATTTCATACTTGGGAATGACTACTTATCAATCTATGGTATAGATATCTCCAAACAAAAAGATAGATATTTTACCATAGGAGATAACAAAAGACAAAAGTTTGGCTTCTTAAATAACAAAAAACAAATCACAGTTATTAAGAAGGAAGAAAAAATTCCAGAAAAGGAACTTTTTATATCTGAACAGCTTAAAGAGGCAGAATTCTATCAATAATTAACAGAAAAAATGAAAGAAAAATTGATTGACCTCTTATTTAAGTATAAAAATGCCTTTGCAACTGACAAAGAGCCACTAGGTGCCATAATTGGACATGAAGTGGATATAATTCTTAATGTAGAAAAGCCTTACCCACCTTTATTGAGAAGACCTGCTTATCCAGCCAGTCCAAGGGCTAGAGAAGCCTTAGAGGTGCACATTAAAGAATTAATGGACCTTGGAGTATTAAGAAAGGTTGGACATAATGAACAAGTAGAAGTTACTACACCTGTCATTATAACTTGGCATAATGGAAACTCAAGGATGGTAGGAGACTTCAGAGCCCTGAACACCTATACCATTCCAGACAGATATCTAATACCTAGAATCCATGAGACATTGACCCAATTGTCACAAGCTAAGTTCATCACAGCTATGGATGCTCTTAAGGGCTTGCATCAAAATGTCTTAACAGACAATGCCAAGAAACTACTAAGAATAATAGTCCATTTTGGAATTTTTGAATACTTAAGAATGCCATTTGGGATAAAAAATGCACCTTCCCATTATCAAAGAATGATGAATACCATATTCCCTGAAGAATTATCAGAAGGATGGTTAATTATCTATATTGATGATATCATAGTTTGCTCAGAAACTTGGGAAAATCACCTTACAAGACTAGAAAGGGTACTACAAAAAATAGTCCAAGTGAATATGAAAATTTCCTTGAAAAAGTGTCATTTTGCATGCAGTGAATTAAAAGCACTAGGACATGTTGTATCTGGACTTAGTCTAGGCATAGACAAAAATAAAGTAGCAGCAGTACTACTCAAACCAATGCCTCAAACCCAAAAAGAAATGCAATCATTTTTAGGATTTGCTGGTTACTATAGACAGCATATAAAGGACTTTGCAAAAATTTCCAAATCCTTATATAAATTATGTGACCAACAAACAGTTTATGAAATGACTGAAGAAAGGGTCAAGGCATATGAAGAATTGAAAAATTCACTAACAAATGCCCCATTTCTTCTAATGCCAGATTGGAAACTACCTTTCAAACTATACATTGATGCTTGTGGAGAAGGATTAGGTGCTGCACTTCACCAAACACAAATTATCAATGATAAACCAGTTGAAGGACCAATTTGTTTCATTTCAAGGCAAATAAAGCCAACAGAAGCAAGGTATGGAGCAAGCCAAATGGAATGCTTATTCCTAGTGTGGGCTTTAGAAAAACTGCATTATTATTTGGATGGCACAGTATTTGATGTAATCACAGACTTTAATGCTGTGAAATCACTATTAAATATGAAGACTCCAAATAGACATATGCTGAGATGGCAAATTGCTATCCAAGAATATAGAGGAAATATGACTATTGTACATAAATCTGGAAATATTCATAAAAATGCAGATGGTCTTAGCAGATGGGCTTTAGCAAATACCCCTGACAATCCAGCATGGGTACCACAAGAAGAGCACCATATAGAAGGAATATGTGTCACAGATATAGGCACAGAATTCTTTAACCAAGTTAAAGAAAGCTATAAGACAGACAAAAATTGCCATATCTTAAGACAACTTCTAATGAAAGACTGCAAAGATCCATCACTTTCATCAAAACTAGATGAAATATGGAAAAAGGCATATGATGAAGGAAGATTCCACCTCCTTGATGGAATCCTTTACCATAGAACAAAACACACATGTGTTATGGCCTTAACAGATAGAACACTAATAAACACTATTTTACATGAGTGTCATGATAGTGTTGCATCTGGACATCTCTCAGAAGATAGGACACTAGAAAGGGTGAAAACCTGCTCTTGGTGGCCAAATTGGAAGAAAGATGTTGCAGAGTACTGCCAAACCTGTGACAGATGTCAAAAAGCCAACAGAGCCACAGGAAAGAAATTTGGAATGATGATCCAAATCCAAGAACCAAAATCCCCATGGGAAATAGTTCATATGGATTGGGTAAAAGCCTTACCTACAGGAGGAGACAGGAGTTATAATGCATGTCTAGTGTTAGTTGACAGGTACAGTAAAACTCCCATGTTCTTACTATGTCATAAAGATGACACAGCTATGGATACAGCCATAATGATATGGAATAAAGTCATTAGCCACACAGGCTTATTCCAAAATATTATCAGTGACAGAGACCCAAAGTTCACTTCAGCATTATGGACAAATCTCCATAACTTATTTGGGACAAAGCTATCATTCTCAACAGCTTACCATCCCCAAACTGATGGTTTAGCAGAAAGAATGATACAGACCTTAGAGGACATGATCAAAAGATTCTGTGCTTATGGACTAGAATTCAAAGATTCTGATGGTTTTACTCATGATTGGTGTACACTAATACCAGCACTTGAACTGGCATATAAGACATCAATCCATTCTTCTACTGGCAAAACACCAGCAATGCTAGAGAAAGGTTGGAATCCAAGACTTCCTTATGATACCCTCAAAAAGGACTTAGTGGACATACATCCAACAGCAAGCAGTTTTAAGATAATGCTTGACAAAGCAAGACACCATGCAAACAGATGCATGCAAGACTCTTTCAAATATGCAAAAGAAAGATGGGACAAAAGTCATAAACCACCTGACTTCAAAATAGGAGATTTGGTATTAGTATCAACTCTTAACTTTAATAACATAAAAGGACCAAAGAAATTGAAAGATTCCTTTGCAGGACCATTTATGGTAAAAGCACTTCATGGACCCAATGCTGTACAATTGGAACTTACAGGTGATTTAATGAATAAACACCCAACTTTCCCTGTAAGTCTTATAAAACCTTACAGCTCAAGTGACAAGGAATTATTTCCACTAAGAAATAAACCCCCACTTGAAATTCCCCCTTTGGAAGAAGGAGAAGAAAAAAGAATTGTAAAAGTCCTTAAAGAAAGAAGGACAAGGAACAAAAAAGAAAGAGAATACCTTGTAAGGTATAGAAATCCAACTCAAGAAGATGAATGGCTACTTGAGAAAGATATAACAAATGCTGATAAACTACTGAGGAGGTTTAGACATGAAAGAAAACCTAAAGAATAACAAAATCAAGCATTATTGAGCTTCAGGACTGATAAAGTCTAATGAAGAGGTAGGACAGTGGATGATACCCTAATCACACATGTCAGATTGTGGTACAATCTTTTTTGATGTTAGGGAATGTGAGCCTTTGAGATATGACCACATACCCAATAAGGTCACAAAAAAGACTCAGAATAATTATACCTTTAATATAATTATATTAAAATTACTTAGAATAATTATACATTCAAAATAATTACTTAAATATACAAAAAATACCATAAATTGGTACAAAAATTGGTTTAACTTAAAAGCCAATGAATCAACATGTAAAATAAATTATACCATTGGATTCCCCATGGTAAAATACACATATACCATTTTTATGGCATATCTGTAAAGTCAATATTTAATGAATTATAAGGTATAATACCTTATAAAAACCATAAAACCTTATTTATCTCAAGAACTAATGAAACAACATGTGAAATAAACTGTACCAGTGGATTCCCCACGGAAATCCACACATAAAACAATTAATAAGCTAATTCCCAAAGTTAATACTTGAGGAATTAACCTGAATATATGCACTTTTTTGGTCAACGCATATATTCAAGGATCATAGCTAATATCTCCTAAACTATACATGATAGAATGATGAACCAAAGATAAAGTTACCACGTAATTACTGTAAGAACACAGATATGAACTTTATTTTACAAATTATAAACAAGGTTAAAACCTATGATGAAATATTGATAAAAATCAACAGAGCTGTTGACCACTTTGTTGTGAAAGTGTTCCAAACTTAAAAAAAAGTATACAGTTGGATTCTACTAGTTCATTTGTGAAGAATGATGTAATTTTTATTATTAAATTCAGGGTATAAACCCCTGAAATCAAGGTTTGAAGTTTAAAATATTGAATTTCGACAGAAAAGATGAGTTACAAGGAAAATCATCAAAATTAGAGTTTTGATGATGTAATGAAAAGCTCTTGGCAGCATAATAATGTTATGCCAGGCTATCAGAATTCACTCTCTGAATTTCTGTAGCGTGTAAATATTAAAAGTTATTGAGGATCAAAGTTTGAGCTTAATTTGAGCAGTTATGATCACTCACAGTAACCTTAATTTAAGTTTAACAGTCTTAAGAGTGATAAAATTGGTGAATACTATTAGTTTATGATTAAAACTAATAGAATCCACGAAATTTGGGGTTCTTCCAAGCCTCTGATGTCATCAAACTTAGAGTTATAGTAATAACTCTAAATAATGGTGTAATAATGATGTAATATGGTTTGATAATGATGTAATCATCTCCAAACCTTAAAATATTGATCAATTCCAGTGGGTATGATCAGTACACGTCTACTAGAAGCCTTTTGGACTCTAGGAGGGAGGTAATTACTATAAATAGAGCTCTTTTTACTCTATTTTCCCCTCAGACGCATCAAAAACATTAAATCAATTAAATCAAAGGTAATTTCTTTATTCTTTATATATAAAACTATTATATTATTAAAGACCAAAGACCACCTTGTTGTAATCATCTATTTTGACGTGATTAAATCATTTATTTAATTGTTTTTGCTAAAAATCTCTTTAAAAACTCATTTCCACGTTAAAATCCAGAATAATTTGTAATTTTCTTTATTTTTATTGTGGATACAATTTGAAAAAGTTGTATTTATATTTTTTGGCATAAAATATTTCAAAATTATTATATTAAGTGTTAAAAGTAGGTTATTTTCTCTTATTATAATAATTTCTCTATTATTACTCTCTTAATAATTCTTTAATTAATATAAATAGTATTTATATTAATTCATAACTTTAATATTAGTAATATTATTGTTATTAATTGTTTTTTATTAATAAAGAGCAATTTTTTACGCCTTTATTATTTGTTGGTAACAATAATAAAGAGCTTTTTAAATATATTAATTATTTTATATTAATATATTTATTTATTATATTATATTTTCATAATATAAATTATATTATTATATTTATTTGATTATATAATTATTTTACGCCATAATAATAATAATTATTTATTATTATTATATTTTCAATCTTATTTATTCAATTCATAAGGATATTCAGAGTACAATAAGTAATAAATTAGTAATTTTTACTTATTGTTTCATAGTCAAACCTTACAGTAGAGGACCAAATACTATCTTAAGACTTGTTTTGTTATTCAAGGTACAATTTAGTTCAAATATGAATTATAAGGACCACTAATTATCTAATTTATTTCTTGCATAAATAATTAACAAGGAGAAATCATAGGAGAACTGGAGAATAAACAGCCAAAAATTACTATTAGCGTAGTAAATCATCACAGATCAAGGGAGAGGAGTTATTTTCTTCAAAGAAATACCCTCAGAGGTACCACCAATTGATTAAGGTGAAGAAAGAAAGCTACCGAAACTCTTGGAAGGAAGACAAATTCGGAATAAAACTCAAGAGAATACCTAATATGGTATAAAAAACTTCAACATGGAATGAGGTGGCTTTTGGAAAAACATAGTGGATTATGACTGGTTTCTCATAGGTTTTGGACATAAGAGAAGACTAATGCCTCAATAAATTCCATATTGTGTGATCAAATCCTTGATTAATATTAGTAGATATGTTTAAAAGTGGATTGTACCTTGCAAAAACACCTGGGAAAAAAGAGGATTTCCTTTTTTGGATGGTAAAATTTGAATAATTCCCCTTTTTTTCTTGTGCTTGGTATTTGTGTGCTTGTTATACCTATACTTTGCAATAAAGGTTAAGGATGTTTTTTTTGTGAGCCTTAGAGGTATTTTCATATAAATAAAAGACCACAAATAACAAAATAAAATATAAATATAAATAAAATAAATTTGTTTATATTATAAAAATATAAATTAAAATATAAATACAAATTTATATAAAAAATAAAAATTTCATTATAATTTAAAATAAAAATTGCATTAAAATTTAAAATTATGAAAATGCATTTTTACTTAAAAAAATAAAGTAAGAATAAATTTTTAACAAAATTAATTAAAGTAAAATATTTTTCATAAAACATTACATAAAATATATTATATATTTTTATCCAATAAATAAACCTAACAAAATTACTTCACCATTGGATTCCTCATAAAAAATAAGGTGGGGTCACCTCTGGGTAAAATTTCTGTAACTCAACTCTAAATAAGCTTAAATTAAGTTTTTAGTATTTTCTGTACAAAAGTTGAAAATCCTCAAAACCTGAATTCAATTCACCCCACATGTGATGTTAACCATCAATTTTGGTGTTAAAATTGAGGTGTTGTGTGTGGTTTAGAAGTTATGAGGAATTGAAGTATTTTCAATTGAAATGTAGAAATGTGTGCGTGTATTACATAAGTGAACTGTAATTTACATATGAGGTATCAATTATTACAGTTGTGTACTAGAAAGCTCAATTGAATTGTATGTGTAAATTAGAAGTGTATTACATGATGAGGAATTAAAGAAAAAATGAATTGGAAAGATTAATTCTTGGGGGGAAAAGGTACTCTAGCTCCAAGGGGGAGCCAGACCCTCAAATTCCTTGCTGACAGGCATGGGATGTCAAAATACATGAAATTATTCATCACTTTTGGCCTGGAATTGAGTCACATGGTCTGTGACTCAATTGATGATGAGGTTTTGAGACCAACAAGGGCAGTTTTAACTTTTGCCAAGAGGGTAAAACTACCCTTAAGTTCAAAAAATCTTAGTAAAACCATTTTTAACTGGTCTCTAAGTCTCTTACACACATTCTGACGTGTTTTGAAGGCTCTAGACCAGGTATTAGTATAGTGATGGCTAAGTTAAGGGTCTAAAATAGCTAAAAATAGCATAAATTGGCTAAAACCAGCCCCTTTTTGGTCTAAACCAGTGTTCAATGATACCATAATTGGCTTTTCTGTTGTAAGAGTGTTCTCCACGACTGAAAAGAGTGAATTTTACTTTTGGAGTAAGAAAATTGATGGATATAAAAGAATGTCTTCCTTACCCCACTTTTCTCTTCATGTTAGAATCTTTTCCTTTTATAATTAGTTTAAACACTGTTAAACCAATCAATAAAAGATTCCAACCACCCTTTTTAAATTATTTCAAGCCCATTAACCACGTGAAAAAATCATTATAGTCATTTTTTGTAACTCTTATAATCATTTTTACCCCTTGAACCACCCCAGAAGTAAATTCAAGCATC
Organism: Austropuccinia psidii; assembly: GCA_023105745.1. NCBI lineage: Eukaryota > Fungi > Basidiomycota > Pucciniomycetes > Pucciniales > Sphaerophragmiaceae > Austropuccinia > Austropuccinia psidii. Next base: position 12,815,981 of record JALGQZ010000014.1, read on the forward strand.
TTTCATCACTGTCAACTTTTTCACTTTGTTTCCAAATTTACTCTGGTCACTTTTTGGCGTGTTTTCTCTTTAAATACCTTTTAAGGATTTTGTTCTTTAATTAATTTCTTGCAGTTCTTTGCTCAATTACTTCCAATTGAAACTGCTCTTGAAAAAATTTCTTTTGTAGCCTTGAATATCTCTTGTAGAGTATTTTTGGAGAAGTTTTTATTGTTGGTAAAACAATAAATATTTATAATACTATTTTTTATACTCATAAGGTTAAAACAATAAAATTGGCGTGTTTTCTCTTAAAAATACTACTTCATACATCTTTTTAATTATATTTTACCTCATAAAAACTTTGAGGACAGGAATAGTACTTGATTTTTAATCAAAGTTTCATATCCACACCTTAAATTTGGGGGCTCAGCCGTTATATTTTGCCTGTGACATAATTCTACTCTTTTTATATCTCTTTCTCTTATATTGAAAAATTTAAAAACATATATAACTTACTTATAATTCAAAAAATTCATAAAAAATAATTTTTTTCATATTATAGGTGAGGCTTTATTTTTTTCATTTCTCTCTTAAAAAATATTTTTTTTACTTAATCAATTGGCTTTTTCATTCATTTTAGTGTCTGAAAGCATGGTAAGACAAGAAAATATAGAAATAGCCTCAACAGTAACAAGCATTATTCCTGCAAGTACTGTGAATTCTGACCATAATAGTACAGTTATTATATCTCAGAATAATCAACCTGAACCAATTTCTGCTGAATTAATTGACTTGGATATAAGTAATACCCTTCAGAAGTCAAAGAATTCGGCCAATAGTAAGTTTTTTGACATAAAAATACTATTTTTAAGCTTTTTAATAATAAAATATGCCTTAAACCAGATCAGGAGCCAGCTATAACACCTCAAGGAGCTCTCAAAAAGGTCATAGATGTGATTATGGCAGAAGCCAATGAGTTACAGAAGTACAAGGGTCACCTGATGACTTCCAAATTGAGAGATTATGTCATTCTGAAGCTGATAATACTGTTTTACCTTCAAAAAGAGCTGATACCGCCACAAGAAGCCTCAGTGGACATTTACAAAGCCAGCCAGAAGGCTTAAAAAATGCATTGCAGCACAGAGACTACAAGATCCTTTCAGATCTGTGGAAAAACTAAATGAATTCTTACCTTACTGTGAAAAAATTCCTGGGCCATCCCAACACTTTCAAGTTACTCAATTGATGGCATCCATTGATGGAAATGAAGAACATGAGGCTTTTAACAGAAGAATGGAGTGAAAACAACCTTCCACCACCCAAGCAAGTGCAAAAAACAGACCCAGTACCCAGGAGCAGAAATTCCAATGTAAAAAAGCAGCCACAAGGGCAAAGGCAAGACACCAGCCATGAAACCTTACATCCAGGGCTACAGAATCCCAAACATTCAGCAGGATGCCATGGAGAATGTATTTCAGGTGGCCAGAATAATGATGGAATTACAGAAAAAGTAGGAAGCCAGATTCAAAAATTGGAAATTATTTTTGATATTCTAGATGGCATTCCAAACTGGTACATAGCTATAAATGATGTGAAAACTCATATTTATGATAAGAATTCATCAATTTGTAACAATCTTAAGACAAATAACTCCAGTCTGAACCAAATAAATGAGACAATTATGTGTTTGGAAACCGTTTTAAGAGCAATTAAAAATTCCAATAATGACAATTCATTTGGAAATAAGTTAAATGAACAATCTGCCATTATTAGAGAATTGACAGACAAATATTCTAAATTCAATATTGATGAAATAATTGAAACAAGAATAAAACAAGCCATAAGTACTATCAAAAAGGAGAATAAAAATGTTCTTGAGAATATTTCTAAATCATTTACTGAAGTAAATACATATACAATTGCCTTGAGAAAGTGTTTTGACACCTCACAAGAGGAAATATCAAAATTAACAATGAAGTTGGATCAGATCACTTCTGATAATACTAGACAAACAGAACTATGGCAAGAATTAACACAAACAGAAGATAATAATAAAACTAATGCAATAAATTCACTAAGAAGTTTACAACATGAATTCAGAAATTCCCAAAGGTGTAACAATAGTACAATGAATGATATTGAACAATTACTTCACACCTTACCAAGAATGTCTACACCTTTGAATCAGAATGAGGGCAGAAGTATTCCAAATACACAAGTATAGGAGGTTGAAAACTCACAGTTAAAAATGAGTTTTCCACTTCTTTTCATAACTTGGAACCATCAATGGGCCAAGCACTCCTGAAAGAAGTACCAAAACCAAAGAATGGCCTCACTTGAATGGTGAAGGATAATATGACCATATGGAATTAATTAGAGGTATTGACATGATTAAAGAAGATTTTGAATTACCAAACAGATAGTTAACAGCAAGATGTAGCACCTTGTTTACCAGATCAGCCCACATATGGTATATCAAATTAAGACAAGCACATGGACACCAAAGTTGTACTTGGTGGAAAAACCAAATTATCAACAAATGGGCCAATGATTATTGGAGGTTTAAAGTAGAAATGGCCTTTGAATCTGCCAAATTTAATGCTGATCAAGACAAAAATTTGCCATGGTTTTTCCAACAAAAAGACAGATTAACAGCATTTTATCCTGACATGTCAGAATTTATGATTCACAGAAAAATTCTAAGACAATGTGAAGGTGACTTAGAGAATGCTGTCAAAAGCAGGATTACTGAATGATCTTCAGCAGAAGATATTATTAATATATTAGAAGAAGTAACCACGACAACCAGAACTGGTTATAGTAGGGTGAATCTCAAAAAAGGTATAATACACCTTGAAAAGATTCTGCGACAAAAATCACAAAGAAAGTTCTCATAATATGAAGTATAGATCTGCAGATATAATCAGAAAGCTCCATATTTGCCAAAGCAACACACATTTAGCTAATGTATGTCCCAGGAAGGGATCAATCAATTAAATTGACATTGAAAAAGAACCTGATGTTGAAAAAGATGATAATATGATTGAAGAAAATTTAGATGATAAGTCATCAATATTTTCTGAATCTTCAAAAGATATAGAGAGTAACAATGCAACTTTTGACATCATGGAATCCTATTCCCACTTACTACAATTAAGCAATGGTCAACTTGATTTGTCAAAAATTCGAGATGCACAACTTATGAAAACCAGACCAAACAGGGGAAAAGGTTATACAGCTGGTAACTCCTGTATAACAGAAGTTGTAATTGACAACAAGCCCACTAAACATTTACTTGACCCAGGAACCTTCTGCTCTTGTGTTGGAAAATCTTTTCTTATGACTTGTAAGCCAAATTTTGAAGACTAATTATTACCAATTGATGGCAGAAAATTCAATATTGCAAGTAATCCAATCAAAGCATTGGGAATCTTTGAGACCAATGTCACACTTCCACATATTAATGGAAATTTAAGAATCACTTTTGAATTTGTTGTTATGGAAAATTTCTCTAGTACCCATTTTATATTGGGAAATGACTATTTGATCATGTATGGAGTAGACTTACATAACAACAAGGACAGATAATTTACTATTGGAGAAAATAATCATCAAAAATTTGCCTTTTCACCATTTAAAAGACAAATTACAGTAATAAAAGTAGCACCCGTCAACTTAGATCTGGAAAGATTCAAATATGAACAGCTATATGAAGCTGAAGAAATCCTTCATCTGACTGATAAACAGGAAAATGAACTTTCTGCCCTTTTATATGACCACAAAGAAGCATTTGCATCAGACAAAGAACCTTTGGGTGCAATTATTGGTCATGAAGTTGACATCATCCTTAATATTGAGAGAACGTATCCACCACTCTTAAGAATACCTGCATATCCAGAAAGTCCTAAATCAAGAGAAGCCCTGGAATTTTATATTAAAGAGCTTCTAGACCTTGATGTAATAAGAAAGGCTGGCAATAATGCGGAAGTAGAAATAACCACACATGTCATAGTGGCATGGCATAATGGAAAATCTAGAATGGTTGGGGACTTTAGAGCTCTGAAAACTTACACTGTTCCAGACAAGTACCCAATACCAAAAATCCAAATTCCCCTTACCCATATATCTCAAGCAGTGTATATAACCACTATGGATGACCTTAAAGGACTTCATAATAATGTGGTGACACCAAGGGCAAGAAAATATTTGAGAATTATTGTTCATTGTGGAGTATATGAATATCTGAGGATGATGTTTGGTATCAAGAATGCACCGACACTTCCAAAGAATGATGAATGAAATGTTCCCTGAAGAACCTTCAAAAGGATATTAAATTATTTACATTGATGACATTATTGTCTGTTCAAAAACTTTAGAAGAACATATGTACAGATTGTCCAGAGATGTGAGAAAAATCCAATCTGTAAACATTAAAATTTCTTTAAAGAACTGCCATTTTTGGATTTAAAGACTGAAAGCACTGGGACATGTAGTATCTGGTTTATCCCTTGTAATTGATATGAACAAGGCTTCAGCAGTATTGCTGAAACCCATGCCTCAGAACAAGAAAAAAATTGAATCATTTATGGGGTTTGCAGGATATTACAGGTAACATATTAAAGATTTTTCATCCATAGCAAGACCTCTTTATAAATTATGTGACAAAGACACAGTATTTGAAATGACTGTTGATAGGGTCAAGGACTTTGAATCTTTGAGACAAGCCTTGACCACTGCTCCAATCTTACTGATGCCAGACTTTAAGCTGCCTTTTAAGCTTTCTATTTATGCATCAGGAGATGGGCTTGGTGCGGCACTTCATCAATTCCAGATTATCAATGATAAACCTGTGGAAGGACCAATATGCTTCATGACCAGGCAAATGAAACCAACTGAAGCCAGTCAAATGGGGTGCTTATGCCTTGTCTGGGCCTCGGAGAAGCTAAATTACTTTCTCAAACAATGTGTTTTTGAACTAATAACCGATTGTACCTCTGTTAAGTCACTTTTAAACATGAAGACTCCTAACTGGATATATACCCAGATGGCAAATAGCCATACAAGAGTATGGGGTCAATATGAACATTGTTCACAAAGATTGGAATATTCATAAAAATGCAGATGGACTGAGCATATGGGAATTACCAAATAATATTGATAATCCTGCCTAATTCACAGAGGACGCTTCCCCACAAATCCTCATAGAAGGAATCAGTGTTACAGACCTGAAAACCACTTTCTTTGAGGAGGTAAGAAACAGTCATGCTCAGGATAGAGATTGTAGCATTTTATGCCAATTCCTCACTAATGACTGTAAAGACAATTCTTTGATACATGCCTTGGATGAGATATGGAGAAAACCATATGATGAAGGAAGATTCCACTTACTGTATGGTATAATTTACCACAGAACTAAGCATACATGTGTCATGACAGTTGTGGACAGGTCCTTAATCAATCTTGTAATTAGAAAATGCCATGACATTCCTTTCCCAGGACATCTGTCCAAGGACAGAACAAGAGAAAAAATCAAAACCTGCATATAGTGCCAATGTGGCAGAAAGATGTTGCAGAGTATTGCAAAACCTGTGACAGATGTCAAAAAAGCAAATAAATCTACTGGCAAAACACTTGGAAATATGATCAAGATCCAAGAATCCAGAAGAACTTAAGAAATTGTCCATACGGATTGGGTAACTGGCCTTTCACAAGGGGGTGACAGAAGTTATAATTCTTGCCTAATGATTTTTTGACAGATTTAGTAAGACTCCAACCTTTCTACAATGTCACAAGGATGATCCAGCCATGGATACAGCTCTTCTGATATGTAATAGAGTAATATCATGGACTGGAATATTCACAAACATCATTAGTGATAGAGATCCCAAATCCACCTCAGCACTATGGAAAAATCTTCACCAACTATTTGGGACAAAATTATCCTTCGCTACAGCCTACCACCCACAAACTAATGGTCTGGCTGAAAGGATGATCCAAACTTTGGAAGATATGGTAAGAGGATTTTGTGCATATGGCCTTGAATTCAACAATTGTGACGGATTTACCCATGATTGGTGTACTATTTTACCAGCACTAGAATTGGCATATAGGACATCCATTCATGTCAGTACCAATCAAACTCCTGCTATTCTAGAAAGATGATGGAATCCCAAATTACCTCAAGATTCCTTGCGGAAATAATTGTTTGAAATAAATCCTACAGCTGCTAGCTTCAAAGAAAGGCTAGACAAAGCTACAAAGCATGCAATGAGGTGCATGAAAGGCTCTTTTGCATATGCTAAGGACAAATGGGACAAGTCACATGCCACTCCAGATTTCAAAGTGGGGGATTTAGTACTTGTGTCCACCACTAACTTCAATAGCATCAAAGGATGTAAAAAGCTCTAATATTCCTTTGCAGGACCTTCTGTTATTAAGGCCCTCCATGGAGAAAATTCTGTTGAAGTAGAATTATCTGAAGAACTTAGCAATAAGCATCCTAAATTTCCAGTGAGCTTGACAAAGCCATATAAATCTAGTGATACTGAAAAATTTCCTTTGATGAATAAAGTTCCCAAAGTTATACCTCCTATTCAATCATCTGGTATTAAGAAGATTAGCAAAGTTCTCAAAGAAAGAAAGTTGAGAACCAATAAAGTAAGGGAAGACCTTGTTAGGTACAGTGACCCAACTTGTGAAGATGAATGGTTAGCAGAAAAGGACATACCTGAAGCTACTAAATTTCTCAGAAGGTTCAGACACACTAGAAATAATGATATTAAAAAGTAATATTCTTTTTTAGGGGGAGGGAATGTGAGCCTTAGAGGTATTTTCTTATACCCAAAAGACCACAAATCACATCATAAGATACAAATATAAATACAAAAAAATTTATTTATATTATCAAAATAAAAATTAAAATATAAATACAAATTTCTATACAAAAATAAAAATTTAATTACAATTCAAAATAAAAATCACACCAAAATTTAAAATTATGAAAATGCATTTTTACTTGAAAAAATTAAGTAAAAATGAATTTTTAACAAAATTAATGAAATTAAAATATTTTTGGTAAAAAGTTGCATAGAATATATTATATCTCTTTATTCAACAAATAAACTTAAGAAAGTTACTTCACCATTGGATTCCTCATAAAAAATAATTTGGGGTCACCTCTGGGTAAAATTTTGATAACTCAACTCTAAATAAGCTTAAGTTAGGTTTTTAGTGTTTTCTGTACAAAAGTTGAAAATCCTCAATACCTTAATTTAATTCACACCACATGTGGTGTTAACAATCAATTTGTGTGTTGAAATTGAGGTGTTGTTTGTAGCTTAGGAGGTATGAGGAGTTGAAGTATTTCCAATTGAAATGTCAAAATGTGTGCGTGTATCACATATGTGAACTGAAATTTGCATATAAGGTATCAATTAGTACAGTTGTGTACTATAAAGCTCAATTGAATTGTATGTGTAAATTAGAAGTGTATTACATGATGAGGAATTAAAGAAAAAATAGGTTGGAAAGATTAATTATGGGGGGGAAGGTACCCTAGCTCCAAGGGGGAGCCAGACCCCCAAAGTCCTTTCTGACAGGTGTGGAATGTCAAAATCCACGCAAACCTTCATCACTTTTGGCCTGGAATTGAGTCACAGGGTCTGTGAATCAATTAATGATGAGATTTTGATACCAACAAGGGCAGTTTTAACTCTTGCCAAGAGGGTAAAACTACCCTTAAGTTAAAGAAATCTTAGTAAAAACAGTTTTATCGGGCTTCTACGTCTCTTACACATATTATGACGCGTTCTGAAGGCTCTAGACCAGGTATTACTAGAGTAATGGCTGACTTAAAGGTCTAAAATGGCTAAATCCAGCCCCTTTTGGTCTAAACCAGGGTTCAATGATACCATAATTGTCTTTTCTGTTGTCAGAGTGTTTTACACGACAGACAGGAGTAAATTTTGCTTTTGGAGTAAGAAAATTGATTGCTATAAAAGAATGTCTTCTTTGCCCCACTTTTCTCTTCATGTTGGAATCTTTTCCTTTTATAATTAGTTTAAGCACTGTTAAACCAATCAATAAAAGAATCCAACCACCCTTTTTAAATAATTTTAGACCTTTTAACGACTTGAAAAAATTATTATAAAATTTATTTGTAACTCTTATAATCATTTTTACCCCTTGAACCACCCCAGAAGTGAATGAAAGCATCTTTCATCACTGTTAGCTTTGTCACTTTGTTTCCAAATTTACTCTGGTCACTTTTGGGCATGTTTTCTCTTTAAACACCTCTTAAAGACTTTGTTCTTCAATTAATGGCTTGCAGTTCTTTGCTCAATTAATTTCAATTGAAATTGCTCTTGAAGAAATTTCTTTTGTAGCCTTAAATATCTCTTGTAGAGTATTTTTGGATAAACCTTTATTGTTGGTAAAACAATAAATCTTTATAATATTATTTTTTTGTACTTATAAAGTTAAAAACAAGAAAATTGGAGTGTTCTCTCTTAAAAATACTATTTCATACTTTTTTTAATTATATCTTACCTTATACAAATTTTGAGGCCAGGAAAAGTACTTGATTTTTAATCAAAGTTTCATATCCACACCTTACAATTTCACTGTTCTCATTGGATACTATATTTTATGGTATTTTGAATTTCATTCTTGTTCTCTTTTTTTCAGACATGAGCTTACATACTCTTCCTCCAAGAAAGGGATCCTCATTTAATACACTCTCCTTCCCTCATTGAGGCTCTGCATCCCCTCATATTTATCCTTCCATATTTACTATAATTTCTCATTGATGACTTCATCTTACATGGTGGTATGCCTTTGTATTCAATGAGGTTTTCTCTGTGTTCCTGTTTTTCATTTTTTATCAAAAAGATTATCTCTTCTTTTTGGACTCTCCTATTGTCATTTTCTTGCTTTTTTCATTATGGAAGCTAATGCCATATACCCGTTTATAGTCTTTATCCATGAGGAAACCACCTATTTATGCATTTCCAACAACCAAAACCCCAGTTTCTAATATTTAATTTTCCTTCTAGTGTGGTATTATTACCTTTTTGAACTGTTTCAAGTTTTATGATCCTCTGTGAGACACACCTGAAATTTCTTGCTTCTGTTGGAAGTAATCTTTCATACCAGTCAGGAAGCTGTGTCCAATCATTTCTTGGGACTAATCAAGTGAAGCTTTCTCCTGTGTGAATGATCAAGGGATTATTATTTTTTGCAATATCAAAATTCTAATCTTCATTTGCTCCCATGAAGAAACCCCATGCCCTATCTTGGTATTTCCAAAAATCTCTTGGAATCTGTGGTTCTTTCAATCCAACCATAACCACCTGTTTCCCTTTCAAGATTCTTTCTGGTTATAGTTGATTGAATTTCTTGTGGTGAAGCTTTCTCATATTCAACTATTCTTTTTGGTATATGGGATCTGATTCACTTCTGCATGGGTACCCAATCCCATTTTCAATCCTATCACATTCAAGATTTGTCTCTGTTTGTTCATATGTCTCTTCCTTTTTTCAAATACCGTTTCCTTTTTGAAAATATATCTTTATATTGAACATTTGAACAATATTTGTAACAGGTATTCTGTGATCCTGTGAGGTATGTATGACATACCCAAAAGGCCAAAAATACCTTTTCATGCAATTTATTTGGTCTTAAACAGACTTATCAAATGAATTCAACACAAAAAATAAGTAGAGCTTTATGTTTATAAGCAAATCTATAAATAGTGTGTAATTTTTGGATTCTACACCAAAAATAACCTAGGGTAGACCCATAGGGTGTTATACCCAAAAATGGCCATTTCTTATGTTATTGGAAGTTTTAATTGTCTCACAGTACAAATTCACATTTTTACAATTTTTCATTACAAATTATGAATTGTTAATTTTAATCTTGAATTTCAATTTTCATAAGGGTTATACAAACTTAGAAAAATTTGTTTAAAATTAAGTTGGGTTATATATTTACTGAATTGGCTAAGGATTTTCTATACAGGCTGTGAATCTTGCATGAGCTTCATTTAAATTGGTTTGGAGTCATTGTATCGCTTTAAATAAATAAAAGGGAAAAATTCACAAAAGAAGGTGGGACAAAGGAAAAGAACCAAATAGAGCCAGGGAAAGCAAATTTTGGTATCTGAAAGAGCTCAATCAAGGTTTTCCACCTGTAGGGGCGGATTCTCAACCTTAATTAAGCTTTAAGATTGGAATTTTATTATATATTGATGTTTAAACTGGTTTATACCCATTTTTACAAGATTTAGAAGCTTCCAAAGGTTAAATCCCCATATTCAGACTTGTAATAAAGTTTTTAAGAAATTTCAAAGCCCAATTAAGCTTGAATTTTAAAGCTATAAGTATTAAACCTTATCAAAAGTTAAGTTTTAGTTTGTATTGCTATTTTACATGGAAAAATAGCAGTAACTTAAAAAATTCAATAAAAATACAATTATTAATGGAATTGTGTCAATATTTCACACAGATTCCAATTGAATTTTATCTGTTTATAGCTCTTTTTTGAAAAAGATCTTTTGGTAATGAGCCTCAAAATGACTTATTTTGGTTATTATTGAATAAAATTAAGATTTCTTTCAAAATTAATTGAAAATCCAGTCTAAGAGATTTTAACTTAAAATGTTACTTTAAAGTTGTTCATGTGATGGAATTTCATATAAATAAGCTTATCGTTTCTCAAAATTAACATAATTAACCCAAAAGAGGATTAAAGTTACTTGGTGTTAAGTATAACACTGGTAACGTTAAATTAAGATGAAAAATATTCTGCCTCTTTTAAAGTTTGGTTTTTCAGTTTTCCTCTGAGCACGCCCTTGATATCCATTATGAATCATGAGAGCTGCTGTGAAAGCATAAAAATTACGTTTACATCACTGTTTTTGTATATCACAATCATACTTCAAACAATCAGACATTTCAAACAGATAATATTTGATTCCATATAAAATCCTATATTATCACAGTAGTTCTTAGGTTATTTTACTCTTGATCAAGTTTTAATACAGAATTGGAATCATAGAACTTTTATTATATTGCTGTAATCACCAATAATTGATCTTATTATATTTGTTTTAAAAGATCTTTTAAGTCCAAACATTTCCTCTAAAAACCCTTCAAGTCATATCTTATCATAAAGAACTATTTTATTTATTTAAAATATTGAATTTTGGTAATTTTTTTAACTTATCAACATTTCTCAAGACTATAACTGTTTTTGTTTGACTTATTTTTCTAAATAAATATTATAAGTAAGTTTTCTCTGAATTTCCAATTTTTTTCCTATCTAGTATTAGTGTTTTTATATAGAATTTCTCTTTTAAAAATTATTCTTATTATTTATAAGTGGTTGATATTTTTTTTTCAACATATAATTTTCTCATTAAGAGCTGTTATATTTCTTATTATTATAACTGTTGGTGACCATAACAGTAATCATTAAGATTTGTTTATTATTCAATTCCTTAAGAATAATTTCTTTTCTTTTTTATATATAATTAGTTTTAATAATTATGTTTATTTTTGGTTATTATGTCTAATTCTATTTACTTTCTAATGAGTACAGTGTGGTACTCTTAATATTTGTTACAATTATCAAGAACTTCATATACAAACTTCACACATTCTTTCTTGGTGCTTCTGCACTATTAAGAGCTTTTGTTTCAGAATATTTATTGCCTCTTTTGTCATCATTTTTTTGGTGATATATCTCCCAATTGAAATGCTCTTCTGTACTTCTTTCATTTTAATTTCAATTTCATTAATTTCATTAGGGCTTATTACTGAGGAAATCTTCACTTTACTGCATGTTTCAATTATCCTTCAAGTTTTTGAGATTGTTTATATCTTTTATCTGTGTTGTTACATGAGGGATAATAGCCTTCAGCCCTTTCCACTTGCTCAAAAACCATTCAAATGAGTATATTTCCAAATTATATTTAATTTTGAAAGGAAATTTTCTTTCCTCAAATCCAATTTCAATTACTGTGTCTTTGGACAATGTTGTTTCTCCACCATGACAAGTTTTTCCCAAAACTAATTTCTTTTATTTCATTATATCAAATACTGGAATGAACTTTTAAAGCTGTATTTAGCCTTTCAGTAATCCAGTAATCTGGAATTCTTTCCAATAAAATACTTACACTATCAATATCAGGCCTGCCACCCAACCCCTAGGTTTCGAGTAATCTCCAAAGAGACCCCTTTTGATTAAGGGGTCAGAGATCATAATTTTTCATTTTTTGGGGGGCTCAAACTCTCATTTTGAGTGGGGTAGAGTCCAAACCCAAGATGGCATGGATTTAGGTTTGATTGAAAATCAAATGGATTCAGAATTACAAGTACTAGGCAAAGAAATAATGGAAATGATTAAAAATTACCAATCAATTATCTGGGTAGATCAAACCACACATACAAACCAAATCATTGCGGCACAAGAATTTTTTAGCATGGGTAGAAGATAGAGAGGCTTGGTGATGGGTTATTGATTTTTTCCCACCAGATAAAACCTTCTCAGAAAGGGGCCTGGTAGCTGGAATTTCAAGATATTTGGAAGCCATGGGAGAAATATGCATAATCAGCCCACCATGGGACTTTCAAATTGAAATAATATAAGTAGATTTGGTTTCAGGGGTTTCTGCCAAAAACCACTGGATTTGACTTTCCACAGTACCTCCTTCAAGCCATCTTGTGGATTACATCTCATCAAACAAGCCACTTTTTCCATTGTGTTTGGGCTCTGGTGGTGGATTATTGAGTCTGGTGCAATGTGTCAGCCTGTGACTCAAAACCAGAGCACAAGCATGACAGCCAGATACCATAAATCAATTGTATATCCAAGATACCACCAAAACAGGGAGCTGAGCCAAATCAGCTCAAAAGGTATTTAAAGAAGGAGTAAACCTACCCCTTTCCAAATATACAAGTCCCATCACCATAGGACAAAGAATAACAAAGTTATTCCTACTCAAATTTGTTGCTGAGCATAAACCTTAATTGTCACCTCTCATCTTAAATACAGAGGAAGAGGCTTAAACCCATCAAATGGGTATTTCAAATGGAGCTCTAAGTCAAGGCTATCCAATGGTACTAGCCAAACTGGGCTAGCACCAGAATTACAGAAGTTATGACCAAAATAAGGTCAAATAAGGGTGAATAAAATATTCACCTCTCATCTAACTTCTACAGTTTCAGTGTGAGATACCTAAAGTGGGGTCCTTTTGAAAAGCACACAGGCAGGGCTATTTGATGGTGCCATTCATTTCCCCATATTGCATCTGGAACAAAGGTTATAAGGCAAACAAGCCCAATACAGCTTTTGCCTGAAACCATGCATATGTACAAAAAGCATGTATGTGGGATACCTTTGCCATATTTAATGATAATCATATCAAATGAGGTACCATTGTGTATAAAGCATGCAGGGCTACAAACGGAACCAACTTTGAGGTTGATACCTCAAAAACGGACAAAATTATGGCTGTTGTAAGGTCAAAATCCCACAGTTTGGCAAATACAGCCTTACCATGGGATAATATCCCATAACCATTATTATGAGGTTTCAAACAGACAAAGAAGCTTGTTTTTAATTCAATACCTCATATTTCATCAATACTGGGGTCCCATACAGGTTCTGTACAGAATTGTATGCATCATACATGTACAAATCAGGCTGTGTGGTCCCCAAATAAAGATTTTCACTCTGTATTGGTGAAAACTGCCCAGATGTGGTTTAAAAGCCACATCTGAGCCAAATACAGGCTATACCAGCCTTTTTCAAACCAGAAGCCTGTCCTGGGGAGTGAAAAATTTTCACTTCCTCCATGTGAAAAGGTTTAGCTACCTTTTCACCCCATTTCAGGATACAAAGGGGCCTTTTCACAGCCAGAAAAGTTTTCCTGATCCTGATCTTGAATTCCTAACTAGTAAAGCTTTCAAGAACAGTTATACTCTTGGAAAATAACCAGGTATACTTTAAATTTAAGTATTGTAGTCTTTATTATTGTAATCCAACAGGTAAAGCTGCACCCAGGGCTTTCAACAGCACTCACCACCACTATTCCACAAAAGTAAAGCCCTTTTATTTTATTTATAAACCCTTATTAGCATCAAAAACCTTTATTTTAAACCTTTATCACCTTGTCACAGTCATGGTTGAAGTTGTAAATAGTTTAATTACTGCTTCATCATAGACTCAGCCTGACACAATGTGTTTGGGCTTTGTCTTCAAAATTTGTGACAGTACCTTTTCTTATCTCCCAAAATTAGCCAATTTTGTGTCATTGGTTTCAATAAATTTAATCTTTCAGAAGGGATCAAGAATGGAGCCACAGATAACTGGTATCTTACATAATAGTAGCCTTAGGTATTTTGAAATTTTTGAGGTCATTGCAAATGCAGACATATCAATTGGTGCCACATCATATTTCAAAGCCATTTTGAGCATAAAAACACACCAAATACTTAACATAGGGAAAATTCACCTACTTGGGCAAGATTCTATATCAAAAAAATATATAAAGGGACTTCCTGATTAATAGCTGTGTTTTTGAGCTGTAAATGATTTTTGGGGCCTTGTACTAAGGTTGAAGGAAATTTACGATAAATTTGACTTTCTCCCATTTGATTGGTGTGAGGAAAAATTATTTTATGCTTTCTGAACTGCATCACTGATTTTACGCCTCTTTAAGGCGTAGTAATTTCTGCAACATTCTGTCAGTAAAATCTCAGAGAGTATGTATGTGGCATAATAGAGTGTTGGAATTGCTTGGTTTGGGTCAATCATAAACAGTTTTTACAGTCATTTCAAACTTCTCTTTGTTTTGTGGGCTTTTCTGTCAATAGGAAGCTGACCAGGCCACAGAGGATAAAATGCAATCCAGCCTGAGTTTTAATCCATCAGGTGTGTTGATGATTTTTATAATGGACATTGGCCCAGGAGGGTCTTCTGTCTTGCAGGCTGTTAGTGGGAAACCTTTTGCAAGAGCTTTGACTTCATTGGGTGAAACTAGATGGAGCACATGGTACATGCAAACAATAGCATGTGTATTGGTGTTGCATGTTGTAGATGTACTCCCAATCTCATTAACCATACAACTGTTTCTGAAGGCATTATCAGTAATTATGCATTGGATACAGTCATCTAGGTCATATTGACATATTACACTGAGAGAATTTGTTGAAAGGGCCATTCCAGAGTGAGGGCCTAGAAAGAAAAATATTCTTACAAAAAATACAAAGGCCAATCCTAGTGAATAAACATACCTTTGATCTCCAAAAGCCGCAATAATATAGGAGTCAGGTTAAAATCTTGATCTAATAAATTCCCCGTTACTGCCATATAGGAAGTCACATTTGGGCTTGTCTAGCAATTAAAGCTTCCTTCTCAGTGAGAAATTTCAAAATTTTTATAATAAAAAAATACACATGAGTTAAGTTTGTGTTGGGAGCAGTAAATAAAACAAATAAACTTTATATCCTTAAGCTTCACATTTTTCATAAGGCTCAAAAAGAGCTTTAATTTGTTAGTGATAAAGGGAGATGACAGTCTTATATTGAATACATAAATGCATTCTTCAGCAATTCACTTTTTGGGATCTAAAACTAATCACATGTATTAGTCTAATGGAAATGGGCCTGCTACAGTATCCAGGGACTTAATTTATTTGATTTCAAGCACATCACAAAACCATCTAACGAAGTGCTATATTTTCCAATTTGTTCCGTATTTCTATTTGATAGGCAGTTCAGAGCAAATAGATGATCACTCATTGACTTTTTACTGCCTTTATTGTTGTGCTTTGATCTCTTCTTGAAGCTTTTTTACTGTTTGATCAATTGCATTTCATTCAACATACCCTTCTTCCACCTCACCAAATTATGACCATACCCATGATTTTCTGGTGTTTGTTGTTGCTTCACTAAGAGATTCTTGCTTTGATGAATTTGAGGCTGTTTATGACATTGGTGAAAAAACCAAAAGAATAATTGAAAATGGTTATATTAAAAAAAGATAAAAGCAAAACTTAACATAGGGGATAAAAGGTCTTTTCAAAAACAATTACAACTGAATGTGAAAAAACAATGCCAAGAAAGTTTAATTGAAAAATAGGGAAAAGAGTCAGAGTGGTGGGAAATAATCTAGTTTTTGGTTGACCCAGTAATCCCTACATTATTGGCATTCTCCATTGAGACCACTCTGTTGGGGAGATTATTCCAGAATTTGTCCCAGAGAAGAGGGAAGGCTTTTTATTTATGCCTGGGGAGCCAATGGGAATCAGCCTTAAATAATATACTCAATCAGTTCCATATGGACATATTCTTCTATTCCTGATGGATTAGATAAATGTGTAGCATATGAAAGCTAGCGCCAAATTTTTTTCTCAAGTTCTCATATCTTCACCATCTTGGTATGATGATTAAGATATAAATATGGGGCTCTTTTTTCTAAATAGCTGCTTTTATTGGCCTCATTTTACCTTTTAGTTGAGATTTTATTTCTCCCATGGTTAAATTTCCATTTATACATCTATTTCTTGTCTAATCTTTTATGAGCTCAAGTAAATGTTTTGAAACTTCTCCTTAAACTCCAGATTTTCAACATCAATTTTTAGTGTGAGGCGTGTCTATGAAACTCTGGATAATATTACTATCAATCAAGAGTACTATAACTCTTATCATGGAATGTAATAAGAAGATTCATTATCACCACAAATAAATAGTTAATTGCTTAATAATTTCTTTTTGATGTTATACACTACTTCTGATAATGACAGTAAGCAGTAATTGTCTACTAAAATAAATTACAACAATTAATGATAAAACTTCTTATTATAATAATATGAGATTATTTCAATTAATAATTATCTTTTTAAAGGAAAATTATAATGAGTTCTTACAAAAATTAGAAAAAAACTTGAATAATTGAACAGTAAACTCACCAATGCTCCAAAAATACCTTTAAAATAGTTGGTAGAGTGATTTTATGGATTATTTGTGAATTTAAGGGATCAATAATTGGTTAATAACAGTAATAAAACAATTTATAGTTGAATAATATTGTAAATAGCTTGATTACTTAATTTGTTGTCCTTTTTTAATTTGGAAAGATAAAAATACTTAATAAGGATCTTGACCAATACTTATTTTTGGGGATTTATGATAAAGATGAATGATAAGATGATGTCTGTAAAAAAAGAAATATTATACTTTTTTGAGGTCTAAAGCAGCTGAAAGGCGTGTGTCATGGAGAAAAATAAGATCCCATTGATCTATAATCCATTCACCTTCATTGGTTTAATTCTTAAATCACCTTTAGTCATGTGAGATTATCATAATTACCTAATTAAGTCATTTTATGTGACTACCAATCCATTTATGGTTAAGAAATAAAGGATTAAAAGCTTTTTTTCTTCTTTTATTTAAAAATAAGCATTCTTTTCTCAAATTTATACATTTTATTGTAAATTTCATCACAGGTTGCATTTTCTGTGAATCTCTGAAGATTCATTGTTTCACATGAGATGAGCAAAAATTGACTGCAATTCGACCTTTAATTCTAAGTTATGGATTAATCACGCTTTTTTGGTCTTAGTGTAGAGATTCCCTTTCTGTGTTGGTCCTGTAAGCCTCAGAACTGTTGGTTAAGAATTGTATTTTAATGAATCTTTGAAGTTTTACCATGTTTTTTATGTGTTATAGACAAATGGAATATAGATAGCTGGTTTCCAAGAGGTAATCTCATGGATACTAGTCCCGAAATGGTTTTTTTACTATCTGTGGGCTTATAAATGGAAGATCATTAAGCTTGGACTTGGTTACATGAGTCATAGTTGCTCATTACCTCCTTATCACATCAAAATAGCAGCTTATTTGCTATTTTCTCATCATTTAATGAGATATTGACTTGGTAACAAGGTTACAGAAAGATTTGAATAGACTAATTGGTCCATTATTAGCCATTTATTCAACATTTGGAACTGGTTGGGCCTCAGAGGCATTATAATTTGGGTACCTGGCTCTCTTTGATGTGTTTCGTCCCTCTTAGCTATTTTCATGTGAAAAATAGTAATTCAGAATTCAAGACTGATATCCACTGTGGGCGTAAAAAGCCTTTATTTGATAGAGAAGTAATTTCAAGTGCCACAAACAGGCATAATGCTATTCTTAGCTTATTTTTAAGACGGCATTTTTCACAATACCATTTTTTGGCATTAAAATGCAAAAAAAACCTTTTTCAATATGTTTATGTGTTATTGATGCTGAGGTATTAATTTCTTTGCAATATTACTGCCTCATGGAGTTAATTTAATCTTATGCACCCTATGGATTTATCCTAGGTAAACGTTTGTGTAGAATCCAAATCTGGCCTTAAATCTATGGATTCACCTACCCACAAAAACATTACTCATATTTTTCTACATAAAAAATAATTGATTTTGGATATATGCATGACTTATGGGTTATGTGTATTCCAGAAGTTGTTTCAAAATTGACTTCTTCCTATTGGGTATGTAAAATATATCTCAAGGCTCACTTTGAGTTTCAATACCTCCTCCAGTTTATATCTAAGTGTCTTCATATTCCTTTCTGTCTATTGAACTTCTTCTCTTGAGATCTCTGTTGGGATTGAGCTTTTTCCATATCCTATCTAAATTGGGATATATTTTTTTTCATATTTTTGCTTCTGAGATGATTTTCCTTTTTTTATTTCTCACATATAATCTCTAATATCTTTCATCAAGTCCAATTTCAATTTCAAGTAGGTCAGAATTTATTTTCAATATTTTTGGTGTCTCCCCTTGGAGTAATTCATACTGGTGGTTTTTTAGCTGAGGGGCTGAAACACTTCTTGAAAAGATATGTAGGTCAATTATTGTAAAATCACCATAAATTCCTGTTTATAAAGATGGTTTCCAAGGTTGGATTTTTGTTTAGCTTAATTTCTTAATATCTAGATTTGTGTATTGATATTTTCTCTTTTCTGATTGGATTAGAGTTATTTTTATCTTATATCCCTTTCTTCTGTTTTAAAACCTTTTGGAATAGAGATAGTTGGTGAGTTCTCCATGCAGTGATTATCCATCTATTGACTTTAATATCTTGCAGTTTGTCTTTTGGCATGTGTGTTCTTACTCAAATTCCCCTTTTTTGAAGACAAAAACGGAGCTAATGGGTAAGAATGATTTCTTTTGAGTCAATTTACTTCTATTCTTCATAGCTTTTTCCATTTGCAAGGTCTCTTTCCCAATAGCCTCACCTTATGGTTACTCTTTTCTTTTCTTGTGAAGAATCTCTGAGCTGAGGTGATGTCATAGCTAATAATAAAAGTTAATAAATTCAAGAAAGTTTTCCTTCTTTTTTCTTTTATTACAAATACTTTTGTAAAGTTGAGGAGTTATTTATACAAGTGCTTTTCTTTTTTTTGGCTTTTTCTTTAATTGGACTATTTACTTACTCCAAATTAAGTTTTACAGTGGAGTTTATCTGTATTTACTCTTGAGGTATTGAGGAGACGTTTTCCCACTAAGACTCTATAAGTCAGATTTTGGAAAATATCAAGAATAATAAATTCATTCTTATATATAATATATTTAAGGTTTTTTTGTTATTTCTTATAGTGTTAAGAGCAACAGATTTAATTTCTATAGGTTTATTCAAATTAATCTGTTTTGGCTTGAAAATGAAATATCTTAAGCTGGTTCAAACTTGATGTCTTTTATTTAAAGTATATTGAATTTTTCAATTGGAAATCAAAAATTAAATTTGAATTTCACTTGAATATTTTTCAATTTTTCTCTTTAAGCTTTTCAAGGTCACACTTGAGAATTAAGATTTATTTGTATTTTGATTATCATTATAAAAATGAATATAACAATTCAAAATGAATGATTTTTTGATTTTAAAGATTAATCTCACAGTTAAATGTGAAAATAGAAAATTTTCATCAATTTGATAGATATGAAAAAAATTAAAAAATATAAAAAATAATTCAAAAAATGAAACTTTTTCTGGGAAGCAGAGGTCCTATATATATATTAATTTGTAGAAATAAAAATAGAATAAATGAAAAATGAATTATCAATTTAAATAAAGAAAAACTGAACAAAAATATTCTTTACAGCTTCTCTGAAGCCAAGAAATAAATATAAATATAACTATTATATACAAAAGGAAAAATAAATCACATAAAGTTCTGCAATTCCTTTCTCAAAGTATAAATATTAAGAATATTTGAAAATATTATTGAACAAATGATTGGCCAAATTTGTTTCTGTTTTATTAAAGGAATTTATTAAATATCTAAATACATTTTCTCTAACAGGAAAAAATCATTTGGGATTAGAATTAAAAAGTATTCAATTCTGAATCAATATTCCAAGAAGTCCAATTAATAAAGTTTTACACCAGTCTGGGTTGAAAGAAAATTATAAGGGTTTCTTATGGAAGAATATGGGTTTTATATCTTTTAAAAAGGAATATTCAAGAAAATAAAGATGATTTATATTTTCTCTATTAGCGGAAATATTTCAGTATTAATAAGAATTATGTAAGATAATCATTTTATTCAATTTTCATCCCTCAAAGTGTGTACAAGACAGTCAAAAGGGTTTTTCATGCAAAAATGAAAAATATTGAAGCTTTATATCTTTTTATAATAACACTGGGGCTGCAAAAAACCCCTGAACCTTTGGCCTGGGTGCATACATCTCTCAAAATTGTAGCACAGCTCCTGGGCATATGAACCCATGGTTACTCCAATACAGTAACTTTCATTTTTTTCAAGATAAGTGGCTGAAGAACCTATGAAAAATATTCTTCCTTCACACTGTGTTGCTTTTTTGGTATGTATTATAGATATTTAAGAAAAATATTACTTATATTCTTCAATTGAAGAAAGTACTGAACTATTAATTAAAATTGTCAAGAATAATTCAATTAATCTATTTTCACCCTATTTTTGGTGAAAGGTGAAGATCCTACAAGCATCTAAGCCACTTTTTATTTTTTTTAAACAAAGCTTTGATGAGAAATATATATATCTTCAAAAATAAGTCTGAAATAATAAATATGATTGACATCCTTACAGACAGTAATGATCAATTTTTTAGTTTTCTAAATTATAAGTATTGTAAGGTGCAGATATGAAGCTTTGATTAAAAATCAAGTACTTTTCCTGTCCTCAAAATTTGTAAAAGGTAAAATTGATTAAAAATGGTATGAAATGAGATTTTTAAGACAAAACACAGACCTTTTATTGTTTTTAACTTCATAAGTATACAATAATAATACTATAAAGAGTTATTTTTTTACCAACAATAAAGATTTATGCAAAAATACTCTACAAGACATATTTAAGGCTACAAAAGAACTTTGTTCAAGAGCAATTTCTATTGGAATTAACTGAGCAAAAAACTGCAGGAAATTAATAAAAGAAAATTCTTCAAGAAGTTTATTAAAGATAAAACACAACAAAAAGTGACCAGAGTGAATTTGCAAACAGATTGACAAAGCTAACAGTGATAAATGATGCTTTAGTTCACTTCTGGGGTGGTTCAAGGGTAAAAATGATTATAAGAGTTACAAAAAATTATTATCATAATTTTTTCAAGTGGTTAAAAGGTTCAAAATGATTCAAAAGGGGTGGTTTGAATCTTTTATCGATTGGTTCAAAAGTGTTTAAACTAATTATAAAAGGAAAAGATTCTAACATGAAGAGAAAATTGAGGCAAAGAAGACATTGTTTTATAGCCATCAATTTTCTTACTACAAAAGTATGTTTACTCTTGTCAGTCATGGAAAACACTCTGACAGCAGAAAAGCCAATTATGGAATCATTGAACCCTGTTTGGACCAAAAATGGGCTGGTTTCAGCCATTTTGGACCCTCAAATCCGCCATTTCTATATTAATATCTGGGTTTAAGCCTTCAAAACACGTCATAATGTGTGCAAGAGACGTGAAAACCAGTGAAAACTGTTTTTACAATGTTTGTTTTATCTTAAGGGTAGTTTGATGCTCTTGGCAACAGTTAAAACTGCCATGGTTAGTATCAAAACCTCATCATCAATTGAGTCACAGACCCTGTGAATCAAATCCAGGCCAAATGTTATGAACGTTTGTGTGAACTTTTACATCTCATGCTTTTCATCAAGAAATTTGGGGGTTTGTCTCCCCCTTGGAGCCAAGATTCCTTCTCCCCCCCAGAACCAATCTTTCCAATTCATTTTTTCTTTAATTCCTCATCATGTATTATACTTATAGCTTACATATGTAATTCAATTGAGTGTTTACAGTACACAACTGTAATAATTGAAAAATCATATGTAAATTAAAGTTCAATTATGTAACACATGTGCACATTTTGACATTTCAATTGAAAATACTTCAATTCCTCATAGCTTCTAAGCTACACACAACACCTAATTTTTAACACAAAGATTTATTTTTAACACCAAATTTGATGTGAATTAAATTAAGGTTTTGAGTATTTTCAAATTCTGGACAGAAAATAGTAAAATCTTAATTTAAGCTTTTTCACAGTTGAGTTACAGAAATTTTACCCAGAGGTGACCCCACCTTATTTTTTATGAGGATTCCAATGGTGAGATAATTTTCATATGTTCATTTTTAGGATAAAAATTTATAATAATTTTAGAGTGTTGGTAAATGTCAGGCTGAGTCTATGTTGAAACAGTAATTAGGCTATTTACAAATAGAGCTTTTACTCTGACATGTAGAAAATGATTTAAGATAAGAGTGTTTTGAGTGAAATAAAGATTTATAATAAAATTAAAGGGTTCCACTATTAAAGAATAGTGGTGGTGAGTGCTATTGCGAACCCTGGGTGCAGTCGTACCAGTTGGATTACTATAATAAGAGCTACAATAATTAAAATTAGAATTATACCTGACTATTACCCAAGAGTAAAACTGTTTTGGACAGACTACTACATAGGGTATTCAAGAGCAAGATGAGGAAACAATTCTGGCTGTGAAAAGCCTCCTTTTTATCCTGAAATGGGGTGGAAAGGCTGCTAGACCTTTCCACGTAGCGGAAGTGAAGATTTTTCACTCTCTGGGACAGGCTTGTGGTTTGCAAAGACCTGTGTTAGCCTGTATTGGGCTCAGATATGGTTTTGAAACCACATCTGGGCAGTTTTCACCAATACAGGGTGAAAATTTTCATCTGGGGACCTCACAGCCTGATTATGACGTGTATGACGCATAGAATGCTGTACAGAAACTGTATGGGACCCCAGTATTGACTGACATATGAGGTATTTAAGTAAAAACAATCTTTTTTGTCTATTTGACACCTCATATTCATGATTATGTGACATTATCCCATGGTAAGGCTGTATATGACAGCAGGTGGGAATCTGACCTTAAAACAGCCATACCTTTGTCAATTCTTGAGATATCAACCTCAAAATTGGTTCAGTGTGTATCCCTGTCTGTGCTCTACACAATGGTACCTCATTTGATATGGGTATCATTAAATATGGCAAAGTTACCCCATGTACAGAATTTTTGTACATTTGCGTGGTTTAGGCAAAAAGCTGTATTGAGCTTATTTGCCCCATACCTTTTGTTCTAGTTGAGCTATGGGGAAATGGATGACACCATCAGATAGTCCTTATTGTTATCTTTCTAAAAAGACCCCACTTTAGGTATCTCACACTAAAACTGCAAAAGTTAGATGAGAGGTGAATGTCTTGTTCACCCATATTTGGCCTGAATTTGACCATAACTCAAGTAATACTGGTGCTAGCTGATTTTTGTTAGGATCATTGGATAGCCCTGGCTTAGAGCTTCATTTTTAATGCCCATTTGATGGATTTAAGCCTCTCCTTCTGGATTTTAGATGAGAGGTGAAAATTAAGGTTTATGCTCAGCAATAACTTTGAGCAGGAATAACCTTGTTATTCTTTGTCCTATGGTGATGGGACTTATATTTTCAGAAAGGGGTGAGTTTCCTCTTTCTTTTGATACCTTTTGAGGTAACTTGGGTCAGCTCCATGTTGTGGTGGTATCTTGGCTATACCATTGATTTATGGTATTTTGGCTGTCATGCTTGTGCTCTGGTTTTGAGTCACAGGCTGACATACCCTCCCTCTAAAAAGGCTCATCATTGATGAGATTGTTCAGTCCTCCTAGAGGCTCTGAATCTCCTTAAATGAAGGTTTCCATCTGGTATGGCATCTTCTGCCAACCATTTGTCTTTATCAGCTGTTTGGTTCTTGAATCTGAAAAAATATTGTCTTTGATCCTTCCCATTAAGTTTGATCTTCCTGGCCCTGATTATCTTACTAACAGGTCCTGGGGAGTCTTCTACTTCCACTATTTCTGGTGGTGTGAGGTTCTTCTCCCTGGAGGGGAATTTACCCTCTTCAGTTTGGAAGTATGGCTTGACCAAACTCACTGGAAAGACTGGGTGTTTCCTGGAAAACTCCTCTGTGAGCTTGACTTCCACTGCATTCTTGCCTATCAACTTAATGATAGTGAAGGGCCCTACAAATGAGTCTCTCATCTTCTTGGGTCCTTTAAGATTGTTGAAGTTCAGTGTAGACACTAACACTGGGTCCCCTTCCTTAAAGTCAGGTTCCATGTGTGTCTTGTCCCACCTCTGCTTATTATAATCTTTTGCCTCAGCTATGCATTTAGCAGCTGTGTCACAAGCTCTCTTCCACATATCATGGAAGTCTTTGGCTGTGGGGTGGATGGTCAGAAGATTCTGCTTCAAGCGATCCACAGGCAACAAGGGATTCCACCCTTTCTCTACCAGTGCAGGTGTTTTTCCTGTGGTAGAGTGATGACTTGTATTATAAGCCAGTTGGACAGCTGGTAGAAGGGTAACCCAGTCATGCGTATATCCCTCATGGTCCTTAAATTCCATGCGATAGGCACAGAACCTCCTAAGGATGTCCTCCATTGTTTGGATCATCGCCTCTGCTAGGCCATCTGTTTGTGGATGGTAAGCTGTGGAAAACGCAAGCTTGGTGCCAAGCATGTCATACAAGTTGGTCCAAAATTTAGATGTGAATTTTGGGTCCCTATCACTAATGATGATCTTAGGGACTTCACAGGTAGATATGATGTTATTTCAAAATAACAGAGCAGTATCCATGGCTGTGTCCTCCTTGTGGCATGGTAGACACCTCATGCTCTTGCTGAACCTATCAACTATGATCAAGCAGGCATTGCAGTTTTCTTTGCCTCCTGGGACAAGTCCTGTAACCCAGTCCATGTTAATGGTTTCCCATGGGTGTTTGGGGTCTTCTATATGTTGAAGTAACCCATACTTCTTTCCATGTTTCCTTTTTGCCTTTTGGCATCTTTCACAAGTGTTGATGTATTCACTCAACTCTTGTTTCCACTTGGGCCACCAAGCTGTGCTTGCTACCCTCTCCTTGGTCCTGTCTTCACTCATGTGTCCCATATAGGGGCAGTCATGGCATTCCTGCAGGATCAGAGAGATGTGGTCTCTGTCTACCACTGTGAGTGCACTTGTGTGTTTTTCTCTGTGGTAGAGCAGGCCATCTATAAGGAATAATTTGTTATCCTTATAGGCCCTCAACCAGGGTTCTTCCAGCTAGGATTCCAGCTCTGGACTCTTGTACTTTTGTTGAAGGAGTCTTAGTAATATGCCACACTGTTTGCATTTGGAATAAGACTTTAGTGCTGCACTAAAACATTCATTTTGCAGTTCTGAAGAACTTATTCCCAATATGGGAGCTTCTGTTTCCTCTGAATCAGTTTTCCACAGTCAAGGGTACCACTTTCTGGTGTCCATTCATAAAATCTGAAGTTCTTCCTCCTATCTATCTCCATGAAATGGATAGGGATTTTGGCTGCAACTTCAGGGTCATAAGCTGGATTTCTCTTGACAATGTCCAGTGGCCATCTTCTAAGGCCTTCTGCATTAGTATGACTTTTACCTTCCTTGTATATGATGGTCATGTTCCCTCTATACTCCTGGATGGCTACTTGCCATCTCAGCATGTGTCTATTTGTAGTCTTCATGTTCAGTAAAGACTTCAAGGCTTTTCAATCTGTGTAGACTTCAAAAACTGCACCCTACAGATAATAATGGTGTTCCTCCAGAGCCCAGACTAAGCATAGACATTCAGTCTGGGTGGCCGCATACCTGGCCTCTGAATCTTTCAGTTGCCTAGAGATGTAACATATTACTCCCTCTCTTGGTTCACCATCCACAATTTGTCTTTGGTGAAGGGCTTCTCCTAGGCCTTGACTACATGCTGCATCTATGTATAACCTGAATGGTAGTTCAAAGTCAGGTAAGATGAGCACAGGTGTATTTGTGAGTTCATATTGGATCCTCTCATATGCATCCCTCCTTTCCTTGGTGATTTCAAAAACTACATCTTTTGAACACAACTTGTGTAAACTACTGGTTATGTGGGCAAAATTCTTGATGTGGTTTCTATAGTAGCTAGCAAACCCAAGGAAAGATTGCATCTCTTTGATGCTCTTTGGTACTGGCTTTTTCAGTACTGCTGCTACTGTATTCTGGTCAATTTCCAGACTAAGACCTGAGACTTTATGTCCTAGATCCAGTAGCTCTTGTTGGCCAAAATTACACTTTTTCAGTGAAACTTTCAGATTGATGGGTGTAAATTTTCTTAGCACTCTGTCTATGTAATGTACATGGTCTTCACATGTCTCTGTGAATATAATGATATCATCAATATATACCACCATCCAGCCTTCCAATATTTCTTCTTGAAATATTGTGTCCATCATCCTTTGGAAGTGGGCTGGTGCATTTCCAATGCCAAATGGCATCCTGGTATACTCATATATTCCCATATGGCATATTATTCTGAGTAATTTCATGTGGTTTGGTTTAACTCCATTTTGGTGGTAGCCTTTTGTACAATCCATTTTGGTTATGTATTTGGCTTTTGCCAGTTTATCCAAGGCATGAGGTATCCTGGGTATAGGGTACCTTTCTGCTTTTATGTAGTTATTCAGAGCTCTTAAGTCCCCACACAGTCTAGAATTGCCATCATGCCAGGTGATTAGGACAGGGGTGGTGATTTCCACTATTTCATTATGTCCAATCTTCCTGATGACATCCATGTCCTAGAGTTCATTGATATGTCTCTCAATTTCTTTCCTGGTTTCCAGGCTTGCTGGATAAGGAGGTCTCCTAACCATGGGTGGATAAGGTCTTTCCACATTCAGATATAGTTCTATATCATGGCCTTTGATCTTGCCTAATGGTTCTTCACCAATGGCAAATTCTGGTCTGTTCTTTCTCATAATCTTCAGTCAACTTAGTTTTTGTTTGCTGGTGAGGGTAGTGCTAAACTGTCCCTCTCTGAATTCATTCAGAAGTTCTTCTAGTGGATCTTGAGAAGATATATGGTATATATCAAGTGAAAATTTCTTTTCCTTGTTGGTACCAATGGTAATGTTCCTATTTTTACTGTTATAAATATCTATGCCATACATCCTCTGGTAGTCTGTTCCCAGTAAGAACCCTTGGATGTGGGCATCATTAAGCACTAAAAACTCTGGGTTGAGTCTGATATTACCCTTCCTGTGGGGTATAATTATCTCTTTGATAATTGTACCAATGGATGTCATCTTCCCTGAGGCAATTTTAAAGCTCTTTGCCTTGGTGGGAAAGAGCTGTTTTTCCCAATTTGGGAAGTGGTTATCCAGATAATTTCTGGCCACTATGGAGCAGTGTGCCCCACTATCAATGATCAATGGATGTTGAGCATTGTCAATACAGATAGTCATTTTAGTGGCTGTTTCATGTATATATTCCATTCCTTTGGTTGGTGTAACTAGGAATGTTTGTTCATCTTGTGTGTTTTTGCACAAGTTTTTTATTGGCAGTATCCTGTGGCATGCCTGCTTGTAACTGTATGTCCTGAATTTCTAGTGGGGTTTCCTCTTGATATTCTACTAGAAATTCTTCCTCATAGTGGTCTGTTGAACCACAATTGTGACAAGAATTTCTCTTCTTTGCCACTTCTGCCACTCTTTCTTTGGGTTTGTCTTTAAACTCTACCCTGAAAGGTTGTTTCTCTTTGAAGCCACTGCTCTTATATGGGGTGAATTTCCCTATATTAGTCCTTTTCCTTATGTCTTGTAAGGTGTTGGCAATGTCATCTAGAGTGCAATTTTGGTTGCATCTGCATTTTACTGCATGCTCTAGTTCTCCTGGCAGTTGTGTCAGGAGTTTGTGATTCCTCATTTGAATGTTCATCTGAAGATCAATGGCTTTAAGTCTCTTGGACTGTCTAAGACACCACTCATATGGAGCTTTGTCCACAGAGTATTTGTCATTTTCAAATGACATGGTCTTCTGCCATATCCAAGCTCCATTACTGCACTTTTGGATGATTTGACTCTTCCACCATGGCCAGTTTCTTCTGCCATGGATTTCTTTCATTTCTGTGTACCATATACTAGCATGTCCTTTAAATGCTGTATTTAGTCTAGCAGTAATCCATTAATCTGGTATGCTTGGTACATCAATGAAGAGTCCATCAATGTAATCTATGAGCTCCATATGATCATATTCTCCTAATCCAGAGAGTTTTGGCCAGTTTGAGGCCTCTGGAAGCTGTCTTAAGGCTTCCTTCTCTGAATAAGACATTCCATCTCCATCCTGGTATTGTGATGGAGATCTTGCCTTATTCATCAACATGGCATCTTGTTTGATGTCATCTGGTTGATATGAATTTTCCATAACTTGGCCTTGTGGTTGGGGGTTCAAGTTATGGTAGACATTGAACAATTTTTTTATGTCTTGGTCCAGACAATCCCTGTCCCTTTTGCTGTGGTGTTGTTCTTCAAAGACTAGATTCAGTCTTTTGTTAGTTTCTTCAGAGGCTTTTCTCAATTGAGCATATCCTTCTTGAAGATTTTTAACTAGTTTTTCCATGGAGGCTTGTAATTTTTCATCCTCTCATGGCTGGCTTCAAGTTCTGCAAACTGCTTTGCAGATTGTTCAGCATATTGGGACATTTGTAATCACAGTGTATCACTGTTGATGTTACTCTCAGATGTGACAATGTTATGTTCAGTCTGAGTGGTGGTAATGTTTCTATTACTAGGACTACTTAGTCTAGAGTGGTTTACAACTACTTCTGGTTCTTGTGAACTTCTTTTACCAAATCCAACAGCTTCTGAATAATAGGGTCTGACTCTTTCCTCCTCTGGTTGAAGGAGGCTTTGTTCTTGCCCTTGTTTCCTTGTCTTCTCCTGGAAACTTCCTGGAATTGTGAAGAATGGTGACTCTTTGCCACTGATCTGCTGGTTTCTGAATGGTGTGAAGCCACTGCAGAGCTGATTTGGCCTGCTCCTTGTGAGCCTGAAGGAATCTGAGTAGGCCCTGTCTGGGTTAACTGTTCTTCTATAGCTTGGATAGTGGCTTGATTCTCCCTTATCTTCTGTGCCCTTGCCTCCAGGAGTCTGTACTGCCTGGTAGGATTCCAACCTTTGGTGATTACCATCAGGTCCTTGAAGTCTATCTCTTTGAGACAGATCTTCTGGCAACTTGCTCCAAGTTCTTCCCAGTGAGATTCCAGGTTGAACCTCTTGTTGTCCATGCTCCATTGGAATAAGTACTTGAGAAGCTGGTGGAGCTGAAGAACTTGGACCATGTCTTTCCAGTCCTCTGGTTTGAGGTCTCCATTGAATTGGAGTGTGTATGGCAAGGTTGATATTATCTCCCTCATTGTTTTGCCATCCACTACTGTGTCCAAGGTGTCCTCTTTCAGTTCTTCTGGTTCTGGATAAACCTTCTCTGTCCTCTGGTTGGTTCCTTTGGAATCCAAGATCTCTGAGGTGTACAGGTGACATGTTAGTGTTTGCAAGCAATCAAAAACTTCATGTTCTTAGGGTACTTACCTTTTGACTGTGCCTTGTACAAATTTTTTGTCTGCTGATTTGGGCAATTTACCTTTAGAGGTTACAACTGGGTTAATTATAGTAATTTTCCCTGTACAAGATATCAAGGTTGGTTTACCTTGTATTGAAGCAGATTTTTGTGGTTTTCTACTCTTCTGTGTGGCAATGGGTGTCCACTTTTTTGCTGTTATCAGGCCTTCACTGTGCCTCTTCCCTTTGCCTTTGCTGCCCTCTGGTTCTGAGGGTGTCACTGGTGTGTTGGCCTGTGACTGGCTTTCAAGTGGTATGAATTTATCTTCCACTGAATCAAAACAGGAATAAGAGGGCTTAATGTCAGTTAAGACTTCTTAAAATGCTGTTTGTACATCAAAGAATGGCCTCTGGGCTTGTATATTACTACAATATGCCCCTGTACAATGACAGTGTAATTGAATCAACAATTCCACGTCAGAAATACAGCTTACTGATATTTGGTATACTGTTTGTATACCAATATCTCAGAGATTTCTTGTAATTAGCAAGTATAATCTGTCAAAAGTGGTGTATAACAGGGAAATTGAGCTAACAATATGCCCAACCACGCCTCAACTGTTGGTTTATGAGTATGAGGTGTCTGAATTTAATTAAAAAATAAGACTCTATTAATGGCTCAAGTGTTTTTATATGTAAAACTGGCCAAAAAGAAGGGTCTTGTGGTTATTATCCATGTGACAGATACTCTTAAAATATGAGTAGAAAGTGGTATATATACCAAAAAAAGGAGAATATATATATAATATATATTTTGTAAGAAAAATTACGCCTAAAAAGAGTAAAACAATTGTCATAATGAGGAAATTTGGAGAAAAAAACTCACTTGATAAGGTCCAAATAAGTTTAAAACATGGCCAGGCCCCCAAAATGTCAGGCTGAGTCTATGATGAAGCAGTAATTAGGCTATTTACAACTAGAACTTTGACTGTGACACGTAGAAAATGATTTAAGATAAGAGTGTTCTGAGTAAAATAAAGATTTATAATAAAATTAAAGGGTTCTACTATTAAAGAATAGTGGTGGTGAGCGCTATTGCAAAGCCTGGGTGCAGTCTTACCAGTTGGATTACTATAATAAGAGCTACAAGAATAAAAATTATAATTATACCTGATTTTTACCCAAGAGTAAAACTGTTTTGGACATTTTACTATGTAGGGTATTCGAGAGCAGGATGAGGAAACAATTCTGCCTGTGAGAAGCCCCCCTTTTATCCTGAAATGGGGTGGAAAGGGTGCTAGACCTTTCCACGTAGAGGAAGTGAAGATTTTTCACTCTCTGGGACAGGCTTGTGGTTTGCAAAGACCTGTATTAGCGTGTATTGGGCTCAGATGTGGTTTTGAAACCACATCTGGTACAGGGTGAAAATTTTCATCTGGGGACCTCACAGTCTGATTCTGACATGTATGACGCGTAGAATGCTGTACAGAAACTGTATGGGACCCCAGTATTGACTGACATATGAGGTATTGAAGTAAAAACCGGCTTCTTTGTCTATTTTACCCCTCATATTCATGATCATGGGACATTATCCCATGGTAAGGCTGTATATGACAGCAGGTGGGAATCAGACCTTAAAACAGCCATACCTTTGTCAATTCTTGAGATATCAACCTTGAAATTGGTTCAATGTGTAGCCCTGTCTGTGCTCTACACAAGGGTACCTAATTTGATATGGGTATCATTAAATATGGCAAATTTATCCCATGTACAAGAATTTTGTACATTTGCGTGGTTTAGGCAAAAAGCTGTATTGAGCTTCTTTGCCCCATACCTTTTGTTCTAGTTGAGCTATGGGGAAATGAATGACACCATCAGATAGCGCTGATTGTTCTCTTTCCAAAAAGACTCCACTTTAGGTATATCACACTAAAACTGCAAAAGGTTGATGAGAGGTGAATGTTTTGTTCACCCTTATTTGGCCTGAATTTGACCATAACTCAAGTAATACTGGTGCTAGCACAGTTTGGCTAGTACCACTGAATATCCCTGGCTTAGAGCTTCATTTTGAGTACCCATTTGATGTGGTTAAGCCTCTCCTTCTGGATTTTAGATGAGAGGTGAAAATTATGGTTTATGCTCAGCAATAACTTTGAGCAGGAATAACTTTGTTATTCTTTGTCCTATGGTGATGGGACTTATATTTTCAGAGAGGGGTGAGTTTTGTCTTTCCTTTGATACCTTTTGAGCTGATTTGGCTCAGCTCCATGTTTTGGTGGTATCCTGGCTATACCATTGATTTATGGTATTTTGGCTGTCATGCTTGTGCTCTGGTTTTGAGTCCCAGGCTGACAGTAAAACCACATAAGCTTTTAGTAAAAATACACAAGCCCTTATGCTGTTTTACTAAAAATTTTAAGGCCAAAAATGACAATAGCAATGCCATTTATGGCATTTTTAAGGCTATAAATGACATTAAAAATGTCATTTATGGAATTTTCAAGGCTATAAATGACATTAATAATGCCATTCATGGTATTGTTAATGCCATTTGTGGCCTTAACAATGCCATAAATGGCCTCAAAAATGGCATGAATGGCCTTAAAAATACCATAAATGGCATTAACAACGCCATTTGTGGCATTAAAAATTCTATTTGTGGCATTAATAATTCCATTTATTTCATTAACTATGCTATTAATAGCATTAATAATTCCCTTTATGGAATTTATAAGGCCATTTATGGCATTAATATGTCCCTCTATTGCATTGATAATTCAATTTATGGCATTAATAATGCCCTTTATTGCATTTATAATGCCATTAATGGCCTTAAAAATGCCATACATAGCCATATTTTGTTTAAAAACCACCCCTTATGTCTTTTTACCATACAATTACCTGTTTTTGCCAATTGATGGCAAAAACACACAAGGGCTTACGTGGCTTTACCAACACCCTAATTTTATTTAACTTTTTTCTGAAAATATTTCAATTTTGGTATTTTTGTTGAAAATTCATTTTCACTTAATTTTTTCAAGCAAAGAGGTGTTTTCACAAATTTAAATTTCAACGTGATTTTATTTTGAATGTTTCATTTTTGTGTATAAATTGATATTTATATTTTAATTTCTGCTTTGATAATACAAAAAAAAATATTTTATTTATAATTGTATATTTTCTTATTCTTTGTGGTCTTTTGGGTATCTAGAAATACCTCTAAGGCTCACATTCCCTACCCCTTAAAAAAGAATATTACTTTGTAATATGGTTATTTCTAGTGTGTCTGAACCTTCTGAGAATCTTAGTAGCTTCAGGTATGTCCTTTTCTGCTAACCATTCATCTTCACAAGTTGGGTAACTGTACCTAAGAAGGTATTACCTTACTTTCTTGGTTATTAACTTTCTTTCTTTGAGAACTTTGGTGAATTTCCTAGTACCAGAATATTCAATAGGAGGTATATTCTGGGGAACTTTATTTCCAAAGGAAACTTCTCAGAATCACTAGATTTATATGGCTTTACCAAGCTTACTGGAAATATAGGATTATAATTGCTAAGTTCCTCAGATAATTCTACCTCAATTGCATATTCCCCATGCAGGGATTTAATAACAGAAGGTCCTGCAAAGGAATATTTGATCTTTTTACATCCCTTGA
Organism: Austropuccinia psidii; assembly: GCA_023105745.1. Classification (NCBI taxonomy): domain Eukaryota; kingdom Fungi; phylum Basidiomycota; class Pucciniomycetes; order Pucciniales; family Sphaerophragmiaceae; genus Austropuccinia; species Austropuccinia psidii. The sequence continues at coordinate 12,849,519 of JALGQZ010000014.1, forward strand.
TGTTATTGAAGTTAGTGGTGGATACAAGTACTAAATCCCCCACTTTGAAATCTGGAGTGGCATGTGATTTGTCCCATTTGTCATTGTCATATGCAATTGAGTCCTCCATGCACCTTATTTCATGCTTTCTAGCTTTTTCTAGTATCCCTTTGAAGCTACCCACTGTTGGATGTATTTCAACCAAATCCTTCCTTAAGGAATCTTGGGGTAATTTGGGATTCCATCCCTTCTCTAGAATAGCAGGAGTTTGATTGGTACTGGCATGAATGGATGTTTTGTATGCCAATTCCAGTGCTGGTAAGAGAGTACACCAATCCAGGGTGAACCCATCACAATCTTTAAATTCAAGGCCATATGCACAAAATCTTCTTACCATATCTTCCAAGGTTCAGATCATTCTTTCAGCCATTCCATTGGTTTGTGGGTGGTAGGCTGTAGAGAATGATAAATTTGTCCCAAATGATTGGTGAAGATTTGTCCATAGTTCTGAGGTGAATTTGGCATCTCTGTCACTAATGATGTTTGTGAATATGTTGGTCTATTATAATACTCTATTCCATATCAGAAGAGCTGCATCCATGGCTGTAACATCCTTTTGACATGGTAAAAATATTGGAGTCTTACTAAATCTTTCAACAATCACTAGGCATTAATTATAGCTTCTATCACCCCCAGGTGGTACGCCAGTTACACAATAAATATGGACGATTTCCCAATGCTTTCTGGGTTCTTGTATTTTGATCATATTCCCAAGCCTTTTTCCAGTGGATTTATTATCCTTTTGACATCTGTCACAGGTTTTGAAATACTCTGCCACATTGTTGTGCCACATTGGCCACAATCTAAAGGTCTTTATCTTTTTTCTTGTCCTGTCCTCAGACAGATTTCCTCAGAAGGGGCTTTCATGGCATTCTTTCAGTACAAGATTTATTAAGGACCATCCACAACTTTCATTACACATGTATGCTTAGTTCTGTGGCAAATTATACCATCAAGTAAGTGGAATCTTCCTTAATAATATTATTCCCTCCATATTTCAACTAAGGAATGTATCAAAGAGGTATCTTTACAGTCTTTAGTAAGCAATTGGCATAGGATGCTACAATTCTTATCTTGAGGATAGCTGTTTCTTACTTCCTCAACAAATTTTGTGTTCAGATCTGTAACACTGATTCCTTCTATTGGCATCTGTGTTGAAGCTTCTTCTGGAACATAAGCAGGATTATCAATATTATTTTTTAATGGCCATCTGCTCATTCCACCTGCATTTTTATGAATATTTCCATCTTTGTGAAAAATAGTCGTATTACCTCTATACTCCTGTATGGATTTTTGCCATCTGAGCATATGCCTGTTGGGTGTTTTCATGTTTAAAATTGATTTAACAGCGGTGCAATCTCTTATTACTTCAAAAAAACATCCCTCTAAGAAGTAATTGAGTTTTTCTAAGGCCAAGACAAGGCATAAACACTCCATCTGACTTGCCCCATATCTAGCTTCAGTTGGTTTTATTTTCCTGGATATGAAACATATAGGTCCTTCCATAGGTTTAGAATTTATAATCTGGACTTGATGAAGTGCAGCACCCAGTCCATCTTCTGATGCATCAATATAAAGCTTAAAGGTCAGCTTGAAGTCTGGCATCAGTAAGAGTGGAGCTGTGGCCAAGGCTTCCCTTAAATATTCAAAGGCTTTTACTCTGTCAACAGTCATTTCAAATACTGTAGCATTGTCACATAATTTATAGAGAGGTCTTGCTATGGAGGCAACATCTTTAATCTTCTGCCTGTAATATCCTGCAAGCTCCAAAAATGACTGAATTTCTTTTCTGTTCTGAGGCATATGTTTCAGTAGCACTGCTTAAACTTTGTTCTTGTCAATTACAAGGGATAAACCAGATACTACATGTCCCAGTGCTTTGAGTCCTTTAAACATAAAATGACATATCTTTAAAGAAATTTTCACGTTTGCAGATTGAATTTTAATAAAAACTCTGGATAATCTGTATATATGTTCTTCCCATGTCTTGGAACAGACAAAAATATCATTAATGTAAATGATTAACCATCCTTCTGAAAGTTCTCCAGGAAAGATTTCATTAATCATTCTTTGTTTGAGCCTTGAGGTATATTTTACATACCCAAATAGGCCAAAATTATCTTTCAAAGAAATTCTGAACTATGCATAACCCATAAGTCATGCATATATTCAACATTCATCATTTTTGATTTCAGAAAAGATGAATAAACTTTTATTGAGTAAGTAAGTCCATAGATTTAAGGCCAGATTTGGATTTTACACAAAATTCCATCTAGGATAGCTCCATAGAGTGAATAAGCTTAAATCAACTCTTTGAGGTGGTAATATGGAAAATAACTTAATACCACATCTTCAATACCACATCATAAATACCACATAAAAGAATTTTAAAAGTTTTTTTCTCAATTTCACCCCAAAATAATGGCAATGTGAGAAATCCCATCTTACATATACACTCATAATAGGGTTATGCATGTTTGTGGAACTTAGTATGATGGTATTCTTACATAAAATTTTGATACAGCCATAGTGGATATCAGTCTTTAAGCCTGAATCTCTATTTTGATGTAAAAAATAGTCAAGGGGGACAAAAGACATCAAAGAGAGCCAGGGTATCCAGCTTCTGAGGCCTCTGAGGTGTAGAAAGCCCTAAAGCTTGAATCCATGGCTGAACTTGGCCCAATTAGTATATCAAAACCTTTTGGGAGCTTGGTTACCAAGTCAAAATCTCATTAAATCATAAGAACATAGCAAATAAGCTGCTATTTTGATGTGCCAAGGAGGTAAAGAGCAACTTAGACTCCTGTAACCATTTCAATTATTAATGACTTTCCATGAATAAGCCCCAAAAGAGTAATTAAAGCCCTTTTTGGACTAGTATTCATTGATATATCTCAGAAACCAGCAATATAGTATTATTTACACTTCTACATAGAAATGAGGTAAAAACTTCAAAAATTCAATAAAAATACAATTCTTAATGAATCTTTCTGAATCTTTCAGGACCAATTGAGAAGAGTATTATTCATATCCAAACAAAAAAGTTATAATTTTATAAGTAAAATTAAATATTTTACTTACAGTCCATTTTTGATGATTCCACATGAAACACTGAATCTCTAAAAATTCATAGAAAATACACTCTATGATTAAACTTCCAATCACATTAGGGGGTTTGAAAGTTACCAGATCCCACACTCAAAATCCCGCTTTTCTTTTCCAAAATCCCACATTAATTCTTTGGGATTTCAGAAATCCCACACCTCAAGAGGTGTGGTATTTTAACATACAAAAACCCAGGTTTTTGGTACCAAATCCCATGTTTAAATACTAATATCCCTCCTTTAGCTTCCCATAAAGGGACATTTCTATAACACACAACTCAGTAAGGTCATGTTGAATTGCATAAAATTTGAATATACTGGTCATTTATTTAGTTATTTGATTTCAAAACACATTTTCTATACATCTTTTCTTCATTTACCATGCCAAAGGCATCACAAAGGCTACCTTTACTTCAGAGGTTGAACTCACTGAAGTTCATCAATTCTCTCAGCTCTGATAGTGATTCTGATATCCAGGAAGATATAATATTATTAGATATGATAAAATGACAAGGATACATCAATCCTCGTAGAAGATATCCATCACATTGCATGTATACAATGAATGATTTGCAAACATTATCATCTGAAAAGTTTTGACAGCTATGTAGGACCACACATTAATCATTTGAAAAATTGGTTGCACAAATTCAAGCTGATAAAATGTTTCAAAACTCATCACAAAACAAACAAAGCAATCCTGATATCCAATTGGCTGTGGTATTATCAAGGCTAGGATCAAATGGAAATGGGGCCGCTTTGGGAAAGATTGTAATGTTATTTTGAATTAGCCATGGGGCTATTGTGTTGTACACTCAAAGAGTCATCCATATATTAATGAAGTTGAAGTGAAAAGTTATTTTGTGGCCAACAATAGAACAACAAAGAGAGATGTCTCTAGTAATGCAAGCAGAAGGCTTCCCTGGGTCAATTGGGTTTATTGATGGGAGTCTCATACCATTATCACAATGTCCTCCCAATGATGGTGAAGCCTATTTTGATTGCAAAAAGAGGTAAGCTGTTGAATCTTCATTCTTTATTTCAATTTTACTTATTTTTTACAAATAAGGTATTCTATGTCAATACAACTGGTTTGCAATATCAACAAACAGTTCACTGCGCTACATGTTGGTTGTACTAGGTCGCTTCATGTTTCAAATGTCTATCAACATATGAAAAGAGCACAAACACCTCAAGAGTTTTATGAAAAGGATCAGTACTTACTTGCTTATTCAGCATATTCAATCTCTCCTTGGGTTGTTCCAGCATATAAGGGAGTTGTAGCACAGAATGAAGACAACCATTTTTTCAATTACTGTCTAGCAAAATCAAGGGTCAGAATCAAGCATGCAATTGGAATTTTGAAGGGGCAGTGGTTTTCTCTAAGGGAAATGAGAAATCAAATGAGGGATAATTGTGACATTGAATACTTTGTTATTTGGGTTGTGTCTTACACAATTTTACATAATATGTTAGCACAAATTGGTGATGAATGTTCTTATTTATATGAAGATGATGATCCACCACATGCAGAAAATCTGGCCAACGACATTGGGGAAGATGTCATAAATATGCATGAAAAAATTAAACTAATCACTTTGGCATGGAAAAATAGTCAATTGTAAACTTCATCAGGACCATTGATTTATGTACTTAATTTAATGGCATACAATGGAGTGGAGATGTTATTCATAATATAAAACTATTTAAAATTAATATTTTTTAGTTCTTTTTTGATCCCCCATATTTCTTTCAAAGTACCCATTTACTTTTGAATTAACTTCCGCGGGTGTCCTTTTCAAGAATTTGTCACCTACATTAAATAATTTATGGTCGATTTTAAAAGAACATCCAAAATGAGCTATTTTGTCATGATTGATAATTTCTGGAGGAGGTTTTGTTGTATGATGAACCATTGTTGATTTCTTCCAAAGAATTTCCATGATGCTAGGTTTTTTTGAAAAATCAATCTCCAGTTTCAATTTGGGGAAGTGCAAGCCATGTCCAGAGGGGGTGAAGACAGTTCAAAGGGGATGGAATTTTTTTTTTATATACAAAAGAAAATATCCCATAAGTCCAGGCATTGAGATCATTTAAATCTTGGTGTGGCTTATTGAAAAATCCATCTTGGGTGACAATGACACTGGAAAATGATTTGAATTCTTACTTGGGATTGGCAGAAGTCTATTCACGTTGACTGCAATTGGGTAATTTGGCTGCTTCCATTAATGATTGATTTTCATTTGCTGCTAATTTTGAAAAATGGGAGATTCTTGAGTAAACAAATTCATCATATTGATGAAGCTTGGTCCATTGATTATTATCTGTTTCAGTTTGATGAGGAGTTAAACCTGGTTTTCTGGAGTAAACACATAATTTTTTTGTAATTAGTTAGTAATTATTAAGATAATAAGCAAAAAATATCACACACCTGTAGATTTTCCAGAATCTGAACCAGAATGAAACCCAATACCTTTCATAATTCCACCTTGGAGCTTCTGATTTGTTTTAATTTCTTGTCCATTTTGAGATAAGGAAATTAATGTCATGATGAGCTTTTGGAGCAATTGAGAGTGTCCAGAAAAATTATTGAAAGGGGTCATTTCATATATGATGACAGTCAAAAAGGGCTTTGTTGCTTTATCAATGAGTATATAAGGATGGGGGAGAGTGTTGAGTGATGGAAGTTTTGACCATGAGGCATTGGCAGATTTCTTGTCAATCTAAATGGTTGAAACGTTTTTATATTCTTTGTTTGAATGGCCAAGGTAAGACATAACTTGTTTTGAATCATGGATGTGTTGTCTTTGGCTTTGGGTGAGCCTTCTTTTATGATTTGATTTGGTATTATTATCCTCATGATGTTCTATATTTGGTTTAGTCCTAACCATGACATCAAGAGGAGCAATAATAGCTTCATCATCTTTCAAATCATTCTGAGGATGTGCTGAGTCTGGTTTAGTCGTAATCTTGACATCATCAAAATGATTTGAAGAATGAGAGAGAGGAGGAGCATTTTCTTTGAATTTTAAGGATGATGGAAGGGGGTGAAATTGAATGAAATTTCAAAAGAAACCCTTATAATTAATCCTCCCCTATATGAACAAATAAATAAAAAGTTCAAACAAAAATTAAAATAAAAAATCAATCATTGGTCAGTAATGATCATAATCCAAAAGAAATAATCATCAGTTTAACATGATTATTATTTGAAAGAAAAAAATTCAAAAACAAATCATCATGAGTGATGGATTATGATGATTATAAAACAAAATACAAGGTCAGTAAGAAATATGAATAAAAAAAGAGTAAAAATCATTAGCATTCCAAAAAAATAAAATAAAATAAAAATCATCATGAGTGATTAATGATGATGATGATAGAAAAAATGAAAAAAATCACAAATCAGATTATGATTTTTAAAATAAAAAATAAAAAACAAAACAAAAATCAGTAATCTATCATTCAAAATCAAAAAAAAAAGAAAAAAAATGATCACAAATCATGCTAATGGCCTCTGGGGGCCATTAGCATCAAAAATAAAAAAATTCTCCAAGTTGATTCCAAATTGATTTGGAGAGATTTGAGCTGCCTAGGACCTAGAACCTGCCAGGTGCATTTTTGGGAGGTTCCAGGGTGAGTGGGGTGGGGGGTTTTGGGAGGTGGATGGTGATGGGTGGGGGAGTTTTGGAGGTGGAAAAAATTAATAAAATATAATTTAAAAAAATTACCCATAGAGAAAAAACAGAATGAGGTTGGAAAAAAATCAGAGTGGTGAAATAAAAACAAGAAAAAATCACTTACCTGAATCTAAAAAAAAAGATGAATTTTTTGGAAGAGTGAGGGGTGAAAAGTAAAAATAAAAAATAAAAAATTAAGAATTAAGAATTGAAATTATAAAAAAAAATAAATTAAAAAAAAGATTTAAAAATTAAAAATGAAAAAATCAAAATTAAAAATCAAAAATCAAAAATACAAGGAAAATTTCACAATTAAAAGTTGAAACAATTCAAAATAAAAAATAAAAAAGAACCATTAAATTAAAAAGAAAGAAACATATAGAAAAATATGAAAAAATTAAAAAAATAAAACAATAAAATTATATTAAATACTATTTCATAAAAAAGGAAAAAAGACATCATCAAATTTTATTTTTGAACAGACTTCACATAAAAATTTGATGCAAAACTTGCCCAAATTTTCCATTTTGTCCTAAATTGCAAATAAATGTTGTATGAAATTGAATCTGCAAGTTGGTGTTCCAATTACACATTAACATTGAATTTACAATTTTTCAATAAAGTGCAGTTAGATTTGATGACATAAAATCAATAATCAAACATAAAAATCACTTTGATTTAACAACTAACCACATATAAACTTATCACATGATGTATACATAATATTTGATTTTTTATTTATCAATGTCAGAATTTTTTTGGGCTCCGCAATTGGCCTGCTTGATGAAACTGCTGCTATAGTGAGATTCATCTGGCATTGCTTTTCCTTAAGTTTGCATTCCCAATTCCACTTTTCTTTTTCAAATTCATATTTCTTTGTATGTTGCTTTTCCTCAAACTCCATTTGCTTTTGCAACTTGACTTCTTCAAACCGTTGCTTTTCCATGTTGCTTGCTTTCTCTTCATTCCACCTCTCCCTGTCCCACTCCAAACAAGCATTTTCACTGGTTTCACAGGCTAAAAATCATGCATTTTGTCAGTAGGATTGATCAGAGTAACCATAAATCCAAAACATACCCTTTTTCCGTGATTCCAGAAAATTTGCATATGCTGGTGCAAACATATCCATCTGCCTTTTCCTAGAACCACTCTTATCATTCAAGTTGGGTGTCAATGCTTGATTATGCTTTTGTATTGAATGTGTTATGTATTTACTTTTCTGGTCAAAGGAGAAATAATCAACAATGGATTTCATAAGTATCAGGCTTAAACATACTTACTTATTCATCTTGAAGGTTTTCCACTTGAAAAAAGTCATCTTCATTATGAAGCAAAGGAACCAGATTGAGTGGTGATTCCAAACCATTATTCTCCTTAGAAAGCAAAATGAGGATTAATTATCACAGGTAAAAAAAAGGAAGAGGCAATATCCTACCTTATCAAGCAAAACATCATCATCATCATCACCATTAAAGCTGGTTTTCTCTTGTGAATCATAGCTTGCGATGGGAGTGACATTGGGCTGGTGGCCAAAGAGCACATCCATTTCAGAATAGCAAGGAGACATACTTTCAAGCTTTTCACTCATTGATTTTATTCCTTTACTCTCATCTTCTTCCGTTATTCCAGCCCGAGTTAAATTTTCTAATTTTTTTGCTGCCATATATTTCTTTTTATATGTTTGCCATCAATCTTGGATGCTGCTTGAACTAAGTAAGGTTTAGGTGATTTCATGATTTTTTGTTGACCTCAATGGCCATAAGCTGAAATCTATGCTGCTTTGAGGAAGGAGGTCTTCCAATAGGTGTTGAACAAGTAGTACCAAAACATGACTCAAAATTGGATTTGACTGAAAGCCAATTAATTATTGTTAAATAATCTGTATGTACTAAGTGACCTGATGGATGAGGAAGGCCAGAGGTGATGTTTATTTCTGTCTTGATTTGTCTTTCTTTGGATTGAGGAATTATTATATGGATGATGAAGTATAAATGGACTGTAAGCTGTTTGGTCAGATTGTGCAAAATGGAGTGTAGAAGAATATGTTGTACAGGTATGAATTGTGAATACTCATTTGGGTTGGGTTTCAAGCTGAAAGCCCAGATGCATGGGATTTGGTCAAACTACCAGGGGACTCAGTTAAAATGCCATGTTATTTACACATAAAAAACCTGGGATTTAGTGTTGGGATTTGGGTTCCAAATCCCGCATTATTTTAAGGGGGGATTTGGTGACTTTGACACCCCCTATTGATAACTTTGAGAAATCAATGATTATTTTGAAATAAAGAAAGAATTACAGTTGTTACTCCTTGTATTCTTAGCCATATTTGGGCTGGTAGTCATGTAAAAGCATCAATTAAGTAATTATGATAATCTTACATGACAACAGATGATGCAATCATTAATCCAAAAAGGATTATTGTTTTCTCACTCACGTTTTTTTCAGTTTTCTCCATGGCACTCCTCTGTGAGCTGTCTTAGACTTTAAGGAGGCCTCCTCTTGCTGTTTCTTCCAGAATCATCACACTATTCAATTATACCTTTATTACCAACAAATAAGTATTAGTTGAATCTTTTCTTAAGTGTTTTAATTTTTGATAATCAATCAGAAAGACGTGAAATCATAGAAATCAAGTATATATTGTTGTAATCTTGCTATAAATCAATTCTGATCCATTAAATCCACAATTATCTGGCAAATGTCTCTACTATTATCATTGATAGGTTCTTTGGAGTATTAGTGAGTGTTTTTGTCTTAATTCTTAAGGGCTTTCTCTAGTAATAGTTTTCTTCAAGCGTTATCTTAATAATTATTCTTATAAAAGATAATAATATATTAAAATAATTTTATTATTTCAATAAATAAGTTTTTATTATTAAATTCTTCTTGTAATTTATTCTTGTAGACAAGTACTGCTTACTGTTATAATAACTAGTAGTGTATAAAAAGTAAAAGAAATAATTAAGTAATTAATTATTTAGTTGTGGTTATAACAATTTTTCATTATTATATTTCATAAGAAAAGTCATATTACTTTTGATTAATAGTTATATTATCAACAGTTTCATAGACACATCTGACATTTGGGGGCCTTGCCATGTTTTTTGAACCTTGTACCCTTAATTTATATATGTTTTCAAGTTCTAAAATATGTTTAATTATTGTTTTCTTTCAATTTGAAGTTGAAATTATTTTTGTTTTTTGATTGCCTTAAAATCTTTACATTCAGGAATTTTGTTTAATTTTATATTGTTTTTACACATGGCTTTTTCACATCCAAAAACTTATAAAATTATTCTTTGAGTTACTCTGAATTAATTTTGATTCAAAATCTTAAATTTTAATTTTTTTTCTTTAAAAAGAATAATTTTTTTATCAAAAATAAAAACTCATAAGAAATCTTAAAAATATTTCAAAAGTATAAAAAATAATTTTCTTTTATCAAATTTTTCTCTAGTGTCTTTAATCAAGTATATTGCAGCTAGTAATAAGCTCAGTAAGGGATATATTACCATTCCAGAGTCTGAAGACAGTATTAAAGTGCAAATTGCTAAAGGAGGCACTTCATTTAGAACAGAACAAGCTAAACAACCACCAAAAGGTTTGTCTTTTCTGTTTTCAATTCTCATTTTTCTCTTGAATTGATGTGAAAAATGGTGCATAACAGAAATGGAAGCAGCTATTCAGTCCAACCAGATGGACCTGGACAGGGAAGAGGTAAGACCAGAACAAGGCTTTCCAAGTATTCCTTGAGAAAGACACATCTGTAGGATGCCAGAACTGCTCCCCATTCCCCAAGGTCTGTACCAACAAACTCTGATGTGAACTCTGAGTGTGAACTAATTGAAGGTAATATTTTAAGGACTTAACCATTTCCAAGTGGCATCCATAGAAAAATATCAGTTCCAATACAAGAATTGGTCCAGAGCAGCAAAAGAAGAGGAGTGGGAAATATGCCCAAGCCTTTGGCAGGGGGCCATGAACTCCTACTTACACATCAAGAGCTTTCTGGGTCAGGAGAATACCATAGAGCTCTTAGGAGGATGGATCCCATTGTCTTTCAAAGACAAGGTCAAAAAGATAAATAATTGGTTAAAGAACCAAATTCTTTTATCCATAGACCAGAAGAAGGAACTGGAAATGACTCCAGCTTTGGAAGAAGGCCCAGTGGTGCCTACCAGCTCCAAACCAGCTCCAGAAACATCCAAAGAGAAGCCCAAAGGACCTTAGAACAAAAAGAAAGGTCCCAAGAGCCATCAGGGCAATGGCAAAGGCAAAGCAAATTGGCACAGACCTTACCCACAAGGGTACAGGATCCCCAAATTGGAGCTTTCAGTGGTGGACAATGTCTTCAATATGGCCAGGAATCTTATGGAATTCACAGCCAAAGAGAAGGAAAGGATGAACAGGACCTTTCCACACAAATAATACAAGAAATACAATTTGTTAAATCTAGTATTGATGCACAGCTTGGTAAATTTGATGCAAAGTTAAATAAAATAACATCAGATATAAGTGAATTAAAGATAAATGACAAAAATTATACTGAATGGTATAAGTTGACACATGTCAAACTTGATTCAATTACCAATACATGTGAAAGATTTGAAAGTAAATGTCAAGCCCAAAATGATGAAATGGAAGATCTTTCCATTTTAAACATTAATGATCAGCTTAGAATTCTAAAAGATAATGTTTTGGAAATAAATAACGATACCAATCAGTTTGCCACACATTTGGCAAGAAGTGATAGTGAGAGACAGAAATTAAAGAATTAAATCATTGCAAATGTAGATCAAATTCATAAGAATTATGAGCCACATATTCCAAGACATTCTGCACCTTTGAATGAAGAGAAACCTTCCATAAAAGGAAGTTTGACCCCATCTTTAGGAGAAAATCCTATCGGTGCAAAAGATATTCCCAAACTGGAAGAATGGCCAACATTCTCTGGTGAAGGAGAATACAATCATATTGAGTTCATCAGAACAACTTATATGTTGCAAGAATATTTTCACATACCTGATGAAATCATAGTGGGCAATCTATGCTCTTTGTTTCCCAGAACTGCAAAGAAATGGTATTACAAAAAGAGACTAGATCATGGTAAACATGATTGGTAATGGTGGAAATCTGAAATAATCACCAAATGGGCTAACAATTCTTGGAGATTTAAAATGGCAAATGCTTTTTAAAGTGTCATTTTTAACTCAGAAAATGATAAACCACTTACTTGGTTCCTCAAACATAAAAAAAGATTATCTGCCTTACACCCAGATATGTCTGACTCTATGATTAATATGAGAATATTAAGAAAATGTGGAGGAGAACTAGAAAATGCTATCAAGTGCATATGTGTAGAGCCCTGTTCAACAGAAGACTACATCAATGCCATGGAAGATATCATTACTAGGACAAGAATTGGTAAAACCTGGGTTAGAGTCCCTATGGAGTCCAAAATGGTCTCTAAAACTTCAAAAGAAGATAAGAGGCCTGAAATACCTGTCTTAAAGTGTCATAAATGTGGAATCACTTCACATTTGTCCAACACTTGCACCAAGAAGACAAAGATTAATGAAGCTCAAGTCATTGAAGAGGTTCAGTGTACTTAAGAGAAAGAGGAATCTGACCTAGATTCTGCAATCTCTGAGGATACACCAGTAGAAGACTATCCCATTGAAAGAATCACAGCTTTCTTTGAGGTCACAGAAGTCCATACTCACTTGCCAATGTACAGTGAGGATTGTCATAACTTGATCAATACCCAGGATGCCAGAATGTGTAAAACCAAACCTGCTAGAGTTAAAGGATACACTGCTGGAGAATCTTGTATCACATTAATCCTGATAAATGATACTGGAGCCAGAGTAAATTTGGATACAAGGGCATTTTGTACTTGTGTAGGCAAAGATTATCTTCAAGCCATACTCCCTGGATGGAAGAACCATCTATTACCAATAGAGGGTGTAAAGCTTAGTAGTGCCAGTAATAATATGTAACCTTTGGGCATATTGGACACCAATCTTGTATTTCCACATTCAGCAGGAAGTGTAAGAATGAAAACTGAGATAGTAGTAATGGACAATTGCACATCTAAGCACATCATTCATGGAAACAATTACTTAAATATTCATGGTATTGAAATTAATAACCATAAAGACAGATATTTCACAATTGGAGAAAATAAATGACAAAAATTTGCTTTTTCCAATATTCCAAAACAAATATCTATGATATCTTCTGTTGGAGATACTTATAAGGATGAATTTTGGATAATGAACCTGTTGAAGCACAAATTAACCCATCATTATTGCCCAAAATTAGGCATGATCTTATTGATGTATTATACACATATAAGAATTCCTTTTCTTCTGATAATAAGCCATTAGGCACTATTAAAGGGCATGAAGTTAATATTACTCTTAATATTGACAGACCATACCCTCCATAATTTGGAAGACTAGCTTATCCAGCCAGTCCGAGAGCTAGAGAAGGCTTGGAAAAACATATGCAAGAGTTGATCCAACTGGGTGTACTAACAAAAGTAGGCCATAATGAAGAAGTTGAAGTGAAAACACCTGTTATTATTGCTTGGCATAATGATAAATCAATGATTGTTTGATATTTTGAAGAATTGAATACCTACACAGTTCCAGAGAGGTATCCAATTCCTAGAATTTAAGAAACCTTGACTCAATTGTCTAAAGCCAAGTATATAACATCCATGGATTCATTGAAAGGCTTTAATCAAAATGTTTTGACTCCCAAAACTAAGAAATTACTGAGAATTATCACCCCCTTTGGTATTTATGAGTATCTTAGAATGCCATTTGGTATGAAAAATGCACCATCTCATTATTGAAGAATGATGAATACCAGCTTCCCCACAGAATTATCTGAAGGATTTCTTATCATTTATATTGATGATATTATCATATTTTCTTACTCATGGTCTTTGAACCTTGAAAGACTTGCAAAAGTACTTGACAAAGCTATAGGAGTGAATATGAATATTTCACTCAAGAATTGTAACTTTGGCTTTGAAGAACTTAAAGCTTTAGGACATATTGTTTATGGTTCAAGCTTGGGTATTGACAAAAATAAATTAGCAGCAGTGTTTCTCAATCCAATACCCCAGAATAAGAAAGAAATGATTTCTTTTCTTGGCTTTTCCAGTTATTACAGGCAACACCTGAAAGACTTTGCAATTCTAGCCAGTTCACTCTATAGAATCTGTGATCAACAAGCAGTATTTGAGATGACCCAGGAGAGAATTGAATCTTATGAGAAGATAACAAAAGCTCTTACAGAAGCAGCTTTACTCCTCATGCCTGACTGGAATATACCTTTCAAATTGTACATTGATGCATGTGGAGATGGATTAGGGGCGGCCCTACATCAGGTCCAGATTTTTGATGAAAAACCTACAGAAGGACCAGTTTTTTATATCTCAAGACAAATCAAACCAACAGAAGCCATATATGGTTCAAGCCAGATGGAGTGCTTATGTTTGGTATGGGCACTTGAGAAATTACACTATTATCTTGATGGAAGTGTTTTTGAAGTGATTACTGACTTTAATGCCGTGAAATCCCTTCTTGACATGAAAACTGCCAACAGACATATGCTGAGATGGCAAATAGCCATTCAAAGATATAAAGGCAACATTACTATATTTCATAAGGCAGGAAACACTCACAAGAATGCTGATGGACTTATCAGGTGGTCATTAGCCAATACTCCCAATAAACCAGCTTATGTACCTTTGGAAGCAGAACCACATATTTCAATTGAAGGAATTAAAATGACTGATATTGGGACTGAATTCCTTGAAGAGTTCAGATAATCTCATAAGCAAGAAAGAAATTTCCATATCTTGACTTCCTTATTAGATAAATACTGCAAATATACATCTTTAATCAATGCACTGGATGTAGTTTGGAAGAATTCCTATTCTGAAGGAAGATTTAACTTTTTTGATGGGATAATTTACCACAGAACCAAACATTCCATTGTAATGACATTGTGTAGCAGATTGCTTATCAATACTATTCTTCATGAATCCCATGATAGCATCTACTCTGGACCCCTGTCAGAAGACAGAACACTTGAAAAAGTGAAGAACTGTGCATGGTGGCCATCTTGGAGAAAAGAAACCATTGAATATTGCCATACCTGTGATAGATTTCAAAACCCAAACAGGAGTACAGGCAAGAAATTTGGACTAATGCTTCATATTCAAGAACCAAAATCCCCATGGGAATTTGTTCACATGGATTGGATCCCAGCACTTCCTCCAAGTGGTGACAAAATTTATAATTCTTGTTTAGTCATTGCAGACAGATATAGCAAAACTCCCATATTCTTACCATGTCATTAAGATGACACTGCTATTGATACAGCTCTTCTTCTATGGAGTAGAGTATCTCCCATACAGGTTTATTTAAGAAATGTATAAGTGACAGAGATCCCAAGTTCACATCTGCACTTTGTACCAATCTTCACAGATTGTTTGGGACTAAGTTATCATTCTCAACAGAATATCACCCTCAAGCAGATGGACTATCAGAGAGAATGATTCAAACTTTAGAGGTCATGATCAGGAGATTCTGTGCTTATGGGTTGGAATTCAAAGACTCAGATGGCTTTACCCATTACTAGTGCAGTCTAATACCTGCATTGGAACTGGCATATGAGACATCAATCCATTCTTCTACAGGCCAGACTTCTGCTATGCTAGAAAAATGATGGAATCTAAGACTCCCAGAAGATACACTGAGGAAATACTTTATTGACATTCATCCTACAGCTTACATCTTCAAGATAATGCTTGATAAAGTGAAACATCATACCAAAAAGTGTATGAATGACGCTTTTGACTATGCAAAACAGAAGTAGGACAAGAGACACAAAGTACCAGACTTCAAGGTAGGGGACTTTGTTATAGTTTCAACCTTTAATTTTAATAATATCAAAGGTCCAAAGAAACTTAAAGATTCTTATTTAGGACCTTTTTTTATTTCTTCCTTACATGGAACCAATTCATTTCAAGTGGAATTGAGTGGTGAATCAGAAAATAAACACCCCACCTTTCCAGTCAGCTTGATAACTCCTTATCAACCAGATGACAAATAAATTTTTCCTTTAAGTAACCCAACTCATTTGACTGTACCATCAGTGGAACAGAGTGAAGACAAAAAGATAAAGAAAGTCATTAAAGAAAGGAGACTTGGGGGTAAAAATCAAAGAGAATATCTTGTCAGATATATAAACCCAGTACATGAATATAAATGGCTGGCAGAATCAGAAATACCTGACTCAGATAAACTCTTAAGAAGATTTAGACATGAAAGAAGGCCACAAGCTTGAATATGTCTATAAATTTGCTTTAAATTACTTGATCTGAGTAATGTAAAGAGGTTGGACAGTGGACATTATCCCCCTTTGGGGCCTCTTTCTTCTTGATACCATTAATAAAACTGTAGTACAATTTTATTTTTTGGTGGGAGGAAATGTGAGCCTTGAAGTATATTTTACATACCCAAATAGGCCAAAGTTATCTTTAAAATGAATTCTGAACTATGCATAACCCATAAGTCATTCATATATTGAAAATTCATCATTTTTGATTTCAAAAAATATGAATAACTTTTTTTTGAGTAAGTAGATCCATAGATTTAAGGCCAGATTTGGATTTGACACGAATTTTCAGCTAGGGTAGCTCCATAGAGTGAATAAGCTTAAATCATATCTTTGAGGTGGTAATATGGAAAATACTTTGATACCACATCATCAATACCACATAAAAGAATTTTGTAATTTTTTTCTCAATTTCACTCCAAAATAATGGGAATGTGAGAAATTCCATGTTACAAATACACTAAGAATAGTGTTATGCATGCTTTTGGCACTTAATATTATGGTTTATTACATACACATTTGATACACCCATAGTGGATATCAGTCTTTAAGCCTGAATTTCTATTTTGACATAAAAAATAGTCAAGGGGGACAAAAGACATCAAAAAGAGCCAGGGTACCCAACTTCTGAGGCCTCTGAGGTGTGGAAAGCCCTAAAGCTTGGAACCATGGCTGATGTTGGCCCAATTAGTATATTAAAACCTTTTGGGAGCTTGGTTACCAAGTTAAAATCTCATTAAATTATAAGAAAATAGCAAATAAGCTGCTATTTTGATGTGCCAAGGAGGTAAAGAGCAACTTAGACTCCTGTGACCATGTAAATTATTAATTAATTTCCATGAATAAGCCCCAAGAGAGTAATTAAAACCCTATTTGGACTAGTATCAATTGATTTACCTCAGCAACCAGCAATATAGTATTATTTACAATTCTACATAGAAATGAGGTAAAAATTTCAAAAATTCAATAAAAATACAATTCTTAATTAATCTTTCTGAATCTTTCAGGACCAATTAAGAATGGTATCATTCATATAAAAACCAAGAAAAAGTTATAATTATATAAGTAAAATTGAAAGGTTTACTTACAGTCCAATTTTGATGATTCCACTTGAAACACTGACTCTTCAAAATTTCACATAAAATACACTCTGTGATGAAACTTCAAATAACATTGATAGCTTTAAGAAATCAATTATTATTTTGAAATAAAAGAATATTTACAGTAGTTAATCCTTCTATTCTTAACCATATTTGGGTTGGTAGTCACATAAAAGCATCAATTAAATAATTATGATAATGTTACATGACAAAAGATTATGAAATGATTAATCCAAAAAGGATTATGGTTTTCTCACTCACTAGTACTTCAGTTTGCTCCATGGGATGCCTCTTTGAGCTGTCTTGGACTTAAAAGAGGCCTCCTCTTGCTGTTTTTTTCAGAATCATCACATTATTCAATTATACCTTTATTACCAACAAGTAAGTATTGGTTAGATCTTCTCTTAGATGTTTTAATATTTCAGAATCAATCAAAAATACGTGAAATCATAGAAATCAACTATATATTTCTGTAATCTTGTTATAAATCAGTTTTGATCCATTAAATCCACAATTATCTGTCAAATGTCTCTACTATTATCATTGACAGGTTCTTTGGAGTATTAGTGAGTGTTTTTGTCTTAATTCATAAAGTTTTTCTCTAGTAATAGCTTCCTTCAAGAGTTATCTTTATGATTAATCTTATAAAAGATGATTATATATTGTAATAATTTTATTATTTTAATAAAGAAGTTTTTGTTATTGAATTCTTCTTGTAATTGATACTTGTAGACAATTACTGCTTACTGTTATAATCACTGGTAGTTTATAACAAGTAAAAGAAATAATTAAGTAATTAATTATTTAACTGTGGTTATAACAATTTTTTATTATGATATTTCATAATAACAGCAATAGTACTGTTGATTAATAGTAATATTATCAAAAGTTTCATAGACACATCTTACACTTTGGAAGTGTGAAGGTGCATTCTTGATACCAAAAGGCATCCTTAAATATTCATACACTCACCAATGAACAATAATTCTCAAGTATTTACTTTCCCTTGGTGTCACCACATGTTTATGAAAACATTCAAGGGCATCCATGGTGCTTATATACATTGCTTGAGATATTTGGGTAAGGGAAATCTTTATTTTTGGTATTGGGTACCTGTCTGGAACAGTGTAGGTATTCAGAGCTCTAAAGTCCCCAACCATTCTAGATTTTCCATTATG
The DNA here is from genome assembly GCA_023105745.1 of Austropuccinia psidii. Lineage (NCBI taxonomy): Eukaryota > Fungi > Basidiomycota > Pucciniomycetes > Pucciniales > Sphaerophragmiaceae > Austropuccinia > Austropuccinia psidii. The sequence continues at coordinate 12,868,043 of JALGQZ010000014.1, forward strand.
CGATTCCACTATGACTGTTGGAGTTAATTTTACCTCCTCATTGTGGCCAACCTTTCTTATTACTCCAATGTCTGGAAATTCTTTAATATGGATTTCCAAAGCTTCTCTTGATTTATGACTTTCTGAATATGCAGTTCTGCTCAAGAGTGGTGAGTAAGGTCTTTCAATATTAAGAATAATGTCAGCCCCATGACCAAAGATTGCTCCCATGGGCTCTTTATCTGATTCAAAGGCATCTCTGTTCACTTTCTTGTTTATCAGTGACATGAAGACTGATACCAGCTTCATTTAGCTGTTTAGAATTGAACTTTTCTAAATCTAACCTGACTGGTGATACTTTTTTTACTGTGATTTGTCTTTTAAATGGTGAAAAGGCAAATTTCTGACTATTATTGTCTCCAATAGTAAATTATCTGTCTTTGTTGTTATGTAAGTCTATGCCATACATGATCAAATAGTCATTTCCCAATATAAAATGGGTACTAGAGCAATTCTTCATAACAACAAATTCAACAGTTATTCTTAGATTTCCATCTATTTGTGGAAATATTACAGTAGTCTCAAATATTCCCAATGCTTTCATTGGACTACTTGCACTATTAAATTTTATGCCATCAATTGGCAATAATTGATCTTCAAAATTTGGTACACAAATCTTAAGAAAATATTTGCCAACATAAGAGCAGAAGGCTCCTGGGTCAAGTAAAGGCTTATTGGGTTTGTTGTCAATTACCACTTATGTTATACAGGAGTTACCAGCTGTATAAACCTTTCCCCTGTTTGGCTTGTTTTTCATTAGTTGTGCATCTTGAATTCTCGATAGATAAAGTTTACCATTGCCTAATTGTGGCAAGTGGGAATAAGAGTCCATTATATCTAAAGTGGAATTGATATTTTATATATCTTCTGAAGATTCAGAAAATATTGATGATTGATCATCTGAATTATCTTCATTTAACTCATCCTTTTCAAAATCACGTTCCTATTCAATGTCAATTTCATTGATTTTCCCCTTCTTGGGACATGTATTAGCTAAATGTGTGGTGCTTTGGAAAATATGGCATTTCTTCATTACATCTGCAGATTTATACTTAATTTTATTACAATTTTATTTGGGATTCTTGTCCACAGAATCTTTCCAAGGTGTATTAAACCTTGTTTTGAGATTCACCCTACTAGAACCAATTCTGGCTCTGGTGGTTACTTCTTCCAATATATTAATAATATTGTCTTCTGAAGATTGTTCAGTTTTCCTTCTGTTGACAGAATTCTCTAAGTCACCTCCACATTGTCTTACAACATTTTTGTGAATCATCAATTCTGACATGTCAGGATATAATGCTGTTAATCTATCCTTTTTTTGGCAAAACCATGGTAAAGCTTTGTCTTTTTCAGCATTAAATTTAGCAGAGTCAAAGGCTGTTTTAATATTGCATCTCCAAGCATCATTGGCCCATTTTTTGATAATTTGGGTTTTCCACCAAGTCCAACTTTGGTGTGAATTTGTGTGTCTCAATTTTATATACCATCTGTGGGCTGATCTGGTAAACAAGGTGTTAAATCTTTCTGTTACCAATCTGTCAGGTAATTCAAATCTTTTTTAATGATGTCAATACCTCTTATGGATTCCATATGGTCATACTCTCCTTCACCATTGAAGTGAGGTCATTCTGTAGGTTCTGGTACTTCTTCCAAGAGTGCTTGGCCCATTGATGGTTCCAAGTTATGAAAAGAAGTGGAAAATTCATTTTTAGCTGTGAATTTACAACATCCAATACTTGTGGATTGGGAATTCCTGAACCCTCATTTTGATTCAGAGGTGTAGAGATTCTAGGTAAGGTGTGCAGTAATTGCTCAATATCATTCATTTTACTGCTTCTACACCTTTGAGAATTTCTGAACTCATGTTGGAAGCTCTGTATTAAGCTTATTACTTCAATTTTATACATATCTTCCTTATGTGTTAATTCTTGCCATAATTCTGTCTGTCTAGTTTTATCAGAAGTGACTTGATTTAATTTCATTGTTAATTTTGATACTTCTTGTTGTGAGGTGTTGAAAGACTTTTTCCAGGCAATTGTATATGTCTTTACTTTGATAAGTGAATTTTCAATATCATCAAGGACTTTCTTATTATCTTCTTTGATAATATTTATGGCTTGTTTCATTCTTGTTTCAATTATGTCATTAATATTGAGTTTAGAATATTTCTCTTTTAATTCTTAAGTAATGACATATTGTTCATTCAGCTTATTTACAAATTAATTGTCATTATTGGAAGTTTTAATTGCTCTTGCACATTTTTCAAAACACATAATTGTCTCATTTATTTGGCTCAGACTGGAGTTATGTTTCTCAAGATTGTTACAAATTGATGGATTCTTATCATAAATATGACTCCTCACATCACTTAGAGCTATATACAAGTTTGGAATGCCATCTAGAATATCAGAAATTATTTCTGATATTTTAATCTGACTTCCTCCTTTTTCTGAAAATCCATCATTGTTCTGGCCATCTGAAATACGTTTTCCATGGCATCCTTCTGAATCTTTGGGTTTCTATATCCCTGGCTGTAAGGCCTTGTGTCTGGGTCTTTTCCTTTGCCCTTGTTCTGACCTTTTGGCTGCTTTTTCACATTGGAATTGCTTCTTCTGGCTGCTGGGGCTGTTTTTGGCACTTGCTTGGGTGGTGGATGGTTGTGTTTCCTCAATTCTTCTGTTAAAAGAATCATTTTCCTTTTCCATCAATGGATTCCATCCATTGGGTAACTTGCAAGTGCTGGGATGTCCCAGGAATTTCCTCACAGTCAGGTAGGAATTCATGCACTTTTCCACAGATATGCAAGGATCTGGTACTCTAAGGCTGCAATGCATTGTTGTAGGCCTTCTGGATGGCTTTTTATATGTCCACTGAGGCTTCTTGTGGTGGTTTCAGCTCTGTCTGAAGGTAAAAAAGGATTATCAGCTTCAGATTGGCATGATTTGTCAGTTTGGGGTCCATTTACTGACCCTTGTCCTTCTGTCACTGATTGGCTTCTGCCATAATCATGTCTATACTCTTTGTGAGAGCTTCTTGAGTTGTTATAGCTGGCTCCTGATCTGGTTGAAGGCTTATTTTATAATCAAAAATCTTGAAAGTAGTAATTTTATGTCAAAAACTTACTATTGGCCAAATTCTTTGCCTTTTGAAGGGTATTACTAATGTTCAAGTTAATTAATTAAAGACAAATTGGCTTTGGTTTATTGTTCTGAGCTATAATAACTGTGCTATTATGGTCAGAATTGGAAGTAATGGCAGGAATAATGCTAGTAGCTTTTGATGCAGTTTCAATATCTTCTTGGCTAACCACATTTTCAGACACTAAAATTAATGAAAAAACAATTATTCAAGTAAGGAAAGGATTTTTCAAAACAGAAATGAAAAATAAAGCCTCACTTATAATATGAAAAGTTTTTATGTTTTATGAAATTTTTGAATTATAATTATTTTTTATGAAATTTTTGAATTACAATTATTTTTTATGAAATTTTTGAATTATAATTATTTTTTATGGGTTTGTTAAATTTTTCAATATAAGAAAAGGAATTTGAAAAGAGTAAAAATATATTTCACATGTAAAATATCACGGCTGGGCCCTCAAATGAAAGGTGTGGATATGAAACTTTGATTAAAAATCAAGTACTTTTCCTGTCCTCAAAATTTGTATAAGGTAAAATTGATTAAAAATAGTATGAAATAAGATTTTAAAGAGGAAACAAGAAAATTTTGCTGTTTTCAAATTTATAAATATAAAATAATAATATTATAAAGATTTGTTGTTTTACAAACAATAAAAATTTCTCCAGAAATGCTATACGAGAGATATTTAAGGCTACAAAAGAAATTTCTTCAAGAGCAATTTTAATTGGGATTAATTGAGAAAAGAACTGCAGGAAATTAATATAAGAAAAAAGTCTTCAAAAAGTTTGTTAAAGAGAAAACACGCCCAAAAGTGACCAGAGTGACAAAGTTAACAGTGATGAATGATGCTTTAGTTCACTTATGGGGTGGTTCAAGGGTAAAAATGATTATAGAAGTTACAAACAATTATTATGATTATTTCTTCATATGGTCAAAAAGTTTAAAATGATTTAAAAAGGGTGGTCTGAATCTTTTGTTGATTGGTTTAACAGTGTTTAAACTAATTATAAAAGGAAAAGATGCTAACACAAAGAGAAAAGTGAGGCAAAGATGACATTGTTTTATAGCCATCAATTCTCTTACTCCAAAAGTAAAAGTTTCTCTTGTCAGTTGTGGAAAACACTCTGACAACAGGAAAGCCAATAATGGAATCATTGAACCCTGGCTTAGACCAAAAAAGGGCTGGTTTTAGCCATTTTTTGCTCTTTTCAGCCATTTTGGACCCTCAAATCAGCCATTTCTATAGTAATACCTGGTCTAGAGCCTTCAAAACATGTAATAATGTGTGTTAGAGACATTAAAACCAGTTAAAACTGTTTTTACAATGTTTGTTTTATCTTATGGGTAGTTTTACCCTCTTGGCCATAGTTAAAACTGCCCTGGTTGGTATCAAAACCACATCATCAATTGAGACACAGACCCTGTGACTCAATTTCAGGCCAAAAGTGATGAAGATTTGCGTGAATTTTGACATCTCATGCCTGTCAGCAAGGAATTTAGGATTCTGTCTCCCCCTTGGAGCCAAGATTCCTTTTCCCCCCAGAATCAATCTTTCCAATTTATTTTTTCTTTAATTCCTCATCATGTATTATACTTGTAGATTACATATGTAATTCAATTGAGTTTTTACAGTAAACAACTTTAATAATTGAAATCTCATATGTAAATTAAAGTTCACTTATGTAATACACGTGTACATTTTGACATTTCAATTGAAAATACTTCAATTCCTCATCATTTCTAAACTACACACAACACCTCAATTTTAACAAAATGTTTGATGGTCAACACCACATGTGATGTGAATTAAATTAAGGCCTTGAGGATTTTCAACTTTTTTACATAAAATACTAAAAACTTAATTTAAGCTTATTTAGAGTTGAGTTACAGAAATTTTACCCAGAGGTAACCCCACCTTATTTCTTATGAAGAGTCCAATGGTGAAATAACTTTCATGTTTATTTGCAGTATGGAAAATTATAATAATTTTTGTTTAAATTTTTTCCAAAACATTTTAGTTTTTGTATTTTTGTTGAAAATTCATTGTTACTTAACTTTTTGAAGTAAAAATGTGTTTTCACAAATTCAAATTTCAATGTAATTTTCTTTTTAAATTTTCATTTTTGTGCATAAACTTGTGTTTATATTTTAATTTATGTTTTGATAATATAAATAAGCTTATTTGATTTATAATTGTATATTGTTTTATTATTTGTGGTCTTTTGGGTATCTGAAAATACCTCTAAGGCTCACAAGTATTTAGAATAAAGATATATCACCTATGAATTTTTAAAACAAAATTATATATTATTGCTACATCATTTTTTGTACAAATGAATTTCAAATTTTAATATTAGTTAAAATTTTAATTCAATTACCTTTGAGGTGTCAAAATAGCTAAAAGAAAGTCCAAATAAGATTTAAAAACTTCCTAAGAAGTTAAAAAGTCTCCAAAACAGCTCATAAGCATGGAAAGGCCCTCAAAATGTGAGGATGACTCTATTATATAGTGATAAAAATTTATAAATATGAGTGTTAAATGAAATGATAATAAAGAAAACTTTCCAAAGGGGTCTAATATAATAATATGTTGGTGATTAATTTATTTAGATACCTGGCTTTCTCAATTATCAGTTGTGCTACTATAAGACTTGATAGAGTAGTTAAAATTATAACTATATCTGGTTAACTTTCAGAGTACTACTGTTTTTTACAGCTTTACTACATAAGAGTTCCAATAAAATAGGATAGTTTCATATTTTGATTGGTGTAAGACCTCTTTTTACCTTGCTTCAGGGTAGTGGGAGGTAATTAACCTTTAAGCATGATCACAGAGTGTTCCCTCTCACTCCTACTGCTCACTCTTTTGTCCAAATTCTCATAAAATCCTTAAGTTGAGATGAAATTTGGTTATGGGACCATAAATTGTCAGTTTTACTCCATAAAGGGTAAATCATTTTCTTTAAAGACTCTCCATACTTTTTATGGTGCTTCTGACATATAATAAAATGTAACTAATTTGCCTGGCTGCCTCTTATTAGTCATTTTATTATTCAATGAAGTATAAGCATCTTTTGGGAAATTTTGAAGCCTCATAATTCAATTTTATTTCTAAATATCCCATATAATAGACCATAACAGGCTTATGTGGAGTTTTGAAATTCCAAATCTGATTAATTTCTCATTTTTCAATATACAAACCTCAAGAGGGTCTCAAATTATAGCTAAAAGGGATACCTACAAGATCATTAAAATTTTGACATACCTTGGCTTAATTGTTCCAAAGCTATGCAGGCTCAATTCATTTTTAACTTCTTGAAATAGATTACTTTCATTCTGTTGAAAGAAAAATTCTAAAAAACACTTTGTATGAATTACAGGGTGAATCATTGAGATATGAATCAATATCCAAAAAGGTGGCAAAACAACTTTAAAAAACTTATTTTTACTTCAAGAAATAACATTATGATGTTAAAATAAGTAAAAATTCCTTAAAAAATCTGGAATTCTTGATTATCTCAGAGGCCAATGAATAAGATTTAAAGTAAATTAAATCAGTTAATTGCACATCAAAAACTAAACATAGAATTTTCATGTCATATCTGTAATGTCAATACCTATAGAGATAACCTGAATCTATGCACATTTATGATCAGTGCATATATTCATGCTTTTTAGCCCATATCATTTGAGGTATCCCTGATTAATGGTTTATACAACCATACAGTTACCACTAAATGGCTGTAGGAACCCAAATAAAAGCTGTATTTGGCAAGCTATAAATAAAGTTAATACTTAAAAGGGTTTATTGAAAAAAAAAGCAATAGCTGTTGACCACTTTTATTTAAAAGGGGTACAAACTTAAAATGAAGTGGATATGAAATCTTTTTTAGCTCATATGTGAATAATAGTGTAACCTTCATCATGATATTCAAGGTCTAACCCCCTGAAATCATGTTTTGAAGTCTAAAATAGTGAATTTCAACAGAAAAGATTAATTACAAGAAAAATCATCAAAGATAGATTTTTAATTATGTAATTGAATTCTCTTAGAATTTTAGTAAGGACATTTCAGGGAATCAAAATACACCTTCTGAATGGCTGAAGCATTAATGACTCAAAAGTTATTAATTATCAAAGTTAAAGCTTAAAAATAATCATTTATGCTCACTAACTGTAATCTCATTTCAAGTTTAACAGTTAAATAAGTGATAGAAATGGGGGATACTGGTATATTATGATAAAAACTAATAAAATCCATATATCTTCACTTTTTCCCAAGTCTATGAGGTCAGAAACCTGAGAGTTACAGTAATAATTCTAAATAATGGTGCAATAATGAGAGAAAGAGGTTTAATTATGATGTGATCATTACTAAACCTTAGAAATATTGATGGATTTCAGTATATACCATCAGTAAGAGTCAACCACAAGCCTTCTCGACACTAGTATGGATGTTTTTAATATTAATAGAGCTCTTTTTACTCTATTTCCCCTTCAGACGCAACAAATACAATAAAAACAATTCAATAAAAGTAAAATTCTTTATTCTTTAATGAAAAGCACTTATATCATGAAATACCAAAGCCGTATAATATAGTAATCATTTTTTTATATTTTATCACATTCATTTTTTTATTTTCATTTGTTAAATTCTCTTAAGAATCTTTAAATCCAAGTAAAAATAGTAAAATTTGTGATTTCTTCTATTTTTTATTGTAAATAAAATGTGGATAAGTTTTATTTATATCTTTAGGTGTAAATAAATTCAAAATTATTATATTAAGTGTTAAAAGTAGTTTATTTTCTCTTTATTATTCTTTTTAATAATTATTTTATCAATATAAATAGTATTTATATTAATATATAGCTTTAATATTAGTAATATTATTGTTATAAATTGTATTTATTAATAAATGACAATTTTTCACACAATTATTATTTGTTGGTAACAAGAATAAGTTTCCATATATATATTAATCATCAAATATTAATATATTTATTTCATTTATAGAAATAACATAATTATCTTTACACCATTATTATGATAATATTTTATTATTATAATTATCTTTAATTTTATCCTCCATTTATATCAGGACATTCAGAGTACAATAAGTAAAATATTTGTAATTTTTACTCATTGTTTCATAGTCAAACCTTACATTTGGGGCCTGGCTGTGATATCTACTTAAACAACCTTTCAAAGATTAAAATGAGGTTTATCCAATAATAAATCATATTTATAATCATAAAAATATATAATAATCTTATATTTCTTGATTGCAAAAGCTATTGAGGCATTTGAAGAGAAATTGTACTGTCTTGCATGTGGTTTTTCACATCCTTAGACTTTCAAGAACTTTCTTTGAGTGACTCTAGTGATTAAAAAAATATATAAAAATTTAAAATCAATTCATATTATAATTCAATCTAAAGAATCATATTAATGTTTATCTTATTCTTCAAAAATTAATATACAAGATAATTATAAATAATAAATAAATAAAAATCATTTTATTCATCTTTATTCATTTCTTATACTCATTTCTCTTATTTAAAAAGATATTAAAGCAATTTCTACATGGAAATTTCCATGCCTTCTACAAAATAACACTTTTCAATAAAAAGGCTTATATTTATTTGTCTTTTTTATTGTTTAAAGACAATTCAACAGATGACAATCAATCCACTGTTGAAGGACTTGTGGAAGAATCTTGTGAAGTTTCTATAACACCGACATTAAATAGGAAAAGAAAAGCTAAGAAATTAGTTTTTCCAGGACCCACTATTCAGTACTCTGAAGGTGAGTACTTCTCTTAAATTTCCATGAAAAGGTTTTTTTCTGATACCTTTTTATCTCTCCTCATTTCAATATGGCCACTAGAGGATGTTCCCAATACTCAATCCAATCAGATGGAGGTGGACTCAGAAGTGAAAATGATCCCACAAAAGGGAAAATAAAGGGAGAAATCCCCAGTGGAACAGGATCCACACAGGGAAGTTCCATATTCCAAAGGAAAGTCCCTGAAATTCCTATTAGCTCTGAACCTGAATTCAAACTAAGTATGAGAAACTCCAAAAGAAACAAATCCCAATCAGAGGGCTCAATAGACATATACATGAGCCATGAGAAGCAGTATTACATGGTGTACAAGGACAAAGACTGGGAAATGTTGCCAAGAATCCACCAAGGAGTGATAAACTCCTGGGGTATTCTCAAAAAATCTCCTCAAAGAGGAGGAAATAGTGAGATACTCCAATGGAAGGAATCGACTATGATCCAAATCTCAAATTGAAAACATAAAGGACTGGCACAACAAAAAGAGGGAGTCAAGAAAGGAAGAAGCCCCAGTAGCTTCAACCAGCAAGCAACCAGCCAGGAAAACTCCCAAAGAGGGGAAGAATGACAAGAAAAAGAACTGTAGGAAACCATATTCCCCAAGTTACAGGATCCCAAGAAAGCAAGAAGATGCTATGTACAATTTCTTCAAAATGGCCAGAACCTTGATAGAATTCAAGGACAAAGAGGAACAAAAAATGAGACAACCCCATTTCTCAAACATATACCTTTGTCTCCTGATGTTGCAAACACTTTAGATATGTTCAGAACAGCATATTACCTTTGAAAGACATTAATAATAGTCTATTATCTTTAAAAGGAATAAACAGTAGTATATTATCTTTAAGCCAAACCATTTTACAAAAAGATATACAATATTAAATTTGTGGTTCAAAATAATACACCCAAGATCTTTATTGATAATACTCAGAAATTAATACAAGGAAAACAAGAATTTTATAAATACATAAAATATATCAAAGAAAAAATGTTTACAATCAACTATTACCAGAGTATTGACAACCTGACAGAAAAATTGAACAAAAAAGCCCTTTCTGTTGAAACATTGGAAGAAAAGACTTCATCACACCAAAAACTACTTTTAGACCCTGTAGGAAAAAAGTGATGAAGAAATGATGAATCTTAAAGATGATGTTAAAAGTGGAATAAGACTTATTACTGATAAAATGGATAAGATAAATGAGGCTAAATTAAATATTCCAAAGTTATCAACCTCATTTTCCCACATAAGAAATCCTGTTAAACCAAAATAATAGATGAAAAACCCTTCATAGCAGACCTTAGCCACCAAGACAAAAAACAAGTCTTGATGAAAGAGGTCCCTCAGCTTAAAGGATTGCCAACATTCACAGATGAAGGTGAATATGACCACATGTCATTTATTAAAGCAAATCATATGTTACAAGAATATTATGCCATACCAGATAAATTAATCACTGCAAGATTACACTCATTTTTTGTAAAATGTGAAAAAAGATGGTATTATGGCATAAGCCAAACAAATGGCAAAAATATCTTGTCTTGGTGTAAAATAAAATAATCACCAAGTGGGAAAATGATGCCTGGAGGTACAAAATAGAAAATGAATTTGAAAATTCCTTCTTTGACCCAGACAAGGATGAACCTTGAGCTTGGTTCTTAAAGCAAGTTTAAAGATTAAATGCCCTGTATCCAGAAAAGTCACAAAAAAGGGTGCATATGGGGATAATTGAAAAATGTGGAGGAGATCTGGAGCATGCCCTGAGAAGTAAACTCATAGAGCCATGTTCCACAGAGGAGTACAGTAATTAACTGGAAGATATAGTAACAAGGAGAAAAATTGGCAGAAAATGGAAAAAATTGGATATTAAAAGTCTAAATAAGCCATTTATTAAGAAAGAAAAACCAAAGGAACCTTTCAAGCCCAATATATACAACACCAATGAACAAATAAAATTCCATAAATGTGGTGGTATTTGTAACTTAGCCAATAATTGCCTCATAAAGGAAAAAATCAATGAAATTGTGGAAACATAAAACCACAATGTCAAAGAAGGGCAATCTGAATTTGAAAAAGATACTGAAGAATAAGAAACCTCTGAAAGTAATTAAATAAATATAATTAATGGACAACTTAATAATTTTGATTTAAGATATGAAGTACTGGATGTAAACTCAAGCTTACTTCAAGTTAGAACATCTGATACAAGCCTCACAAATATACAATATTCCAAAATTTATAGAACCAAACCTGAAAAAAGGAATGGGATATATATCTGGGAAATCAAGTATAAGTGCTTTTATGGTAAAAAACCAAGAGGAAAAAGTAAACCTGCACACAGGGTAATACTGCACCTGTGTTGGTAAAAATTATTTACAAACAGTTATACCATATTGGGAAGAAAATCTAATACCAATACAAGGGGTTATATTTAGCATTTAAAGTGAAGGCATGAAGCCCCTTTTAATTATTGACTTAAAATTAATTTTTCCCCATCCTTCCCAATGCATAAGAGTGAAATTAGAGCTTGTAGTAATGGAAAACAGTACTAGTAATCATTTTATACTTGGAAATGATTACTGGTCAATCTATGTTATATTTATCTCTCAACAACAACACAGATATTTCACAATAGGAGACAAAAAAGGACAGAAATTTGGTTTTTTAAACAACAAAAAACAAATTAATTTTATAAAAAATGGAGACAAAATCTCATAAAAACAATTATTCATAAGGGAGTAGCTTTTAGCGGTAGAATTCAATCATTAATTAACAGAAAAAATGAAAGAAAAACTGTTTGATCTCTTATACAAGTAAAGAAGTGCCTTTGCGCTTGACAAAAAACCATTATTTACTATCATTTGACATGAGGTGGACATTATTCCAAATGTGGAAAAACCCTATCCACCCCTGTTGATAATACCAGCTTACCCAGCTAGCCCAAGAGCTAGAGAGTCCTTAGAGGTCCACATTAAAGAATTAAAGGACCTAGGGGTGTTAGGAAAGGTAGGACATAATGAACAGGTAGAGTTCACTACACCTGACATTATAACCTGGCACAATGGATAATATAGGATGGTAGGGTACTTCAGAGTTCTAAATAGCTATGATATCCCTGGCAGATACCCAATACCCAGAATCCATGAGACATTAACACAATTGTCACAGGCTAAGCTCATTACAGCCATGGATGCTCTGAGGGGTTTTCACCTAAATGTCTTAACACACAATTCTAGAAAACTACTAAGGATAATAGTCCATTGTGGCATATATTAATACCTAAGAATTCCTTTTGGTATACAAAATGCCCCTTCCCATTATCAAATAATGAATAATACCATATTTCCTGAATATTTATCATTAGGATGGCTAATCATCTACATTCATTACATTATAGCTTGCTCATAAACTTGAGAAAATTACCTAAAAAGACTTGAAAGATTCTTGCAAAAGATAGTACAAGTGAATATTAAAATTTCCTTGAAAAAATGTCATTTTACATATAGTGAAATAAAAGCATTGGGACATGTTGTATCTGGCTTAATCTTAGGCAGATATAAACACAAAGTGGCAGCAGCAATCCTGAAAGAAAGCCCCAAACCAAAAAAATATTGCACTAATTTCTAGGATTTGCTCAATATTACAGACATAATATAAGAGACTTTTCAAGAATTGCCAAATCCTTGTATAAACTCTGTGATCAACAGACAGTCTATGAAATGACTGAAGAAAGGGTTGAAGAATATGAGGAACTAAAGAAAGCCCTCAAAAATTCCCCATTTCTTCCAATTCCAGATTGGAAACTACATTTCAAACTTTACATTGATCCTTGTGTAGAAGGATTAGGTGCTTCACTACACCAAACACAAATCCTCAATGATAAACCTGTTTAAGGACCAATTTGCTTCATTTCAAGACAAATTAAGCCAAAAAGAATAAATATATGCCGCAATCCAAATGGAATTTCTTTGCCTAGTGTGAGCTTTGGAAAAATTAAATTATTACTTAGAGGGTACAGTGTTTGATGCAATCACAGACTTTGATTCTGTAAAATCTTTATTAAAAATCAGGACACCAAATAGACATATTCTAAGGGGTCAAATTGCTATCCAATAATATAGAGGAAAGATGACCATAGTTCATGAATCTGGGGATATTAATAAAAATGCAGATAGTCTTATCAGATGGGCTCTAGAAAATATACCTGAAATCACAGCATGGGTACCATGGGAATAAAATCATATAGAGGGTATATGTGTCACAGACATTGGCACATAATTCTTTAACAAAGCTAAAGAAAGCTATAATATGGCAAGAATTGTCATATCTTGTGCCAACTCTTGATGAAAGATTTCAAATACCCATATTTATCTACCAAACTGGATGAAATATGGAATAAAGCTTATGATGAAGGAATATTTTACCTCCTTGATGGATTTCTTTATCATAGGACCAAACATACATGTGTCATGTCCCTTACATACAGAGTTGTAATAAGAACTATACTACATGAATGCCATGATAGTGTTGTATCTGGAAATCTTTCAGAAGATAGAACACTAGAAAGAGTGAAAACATGCTCTTGGTGGCCAGATTGGAGAAAGGGTGTTGCAGAATATTTCCATACTTGTGACATATCCAAAAAAAATAGAGCCACAGGCAAGAAATTTGGAATGATAAGCCAAATTTAAGAGCCAAAATCCCCATGGAAAATATTTCATATGTATTGGGTTACAGATCTACCCCCAGGAGGAGATAGAATATATAATGCATGTCTAGTGTTAGCTGACAGGTACATCAAGACCCCAATGTTCTTATCATGTCATAAAGATGACACAGCTATGGACACAGCCATAATGATATAGAATAGAGTCATTAGCCATACAGGCTTATTGCAAAATGTCAGAAGAAATAGAGATCCCAAATTAACTTCAGCATTATGGAAAAATCTCCATATGTTGTTTGGAACAAAATTATCATTCTCAACAACTTATCACTCTCAGACTGATGGTTTGGCAGAAATAATGATACAAACTTTGGAAGACATGATCAAAAGATTCTGTGCTTATAGCCTAGATATCAAAGACCCTGATGGATTTACCCATGTTTTGTGTACTCTAATACCAGCTCTTGAACTGGAATACAAAACCCCCATTCATTCTTCAACTGGTAAAACACCAGGAATGCTATAAAGAGGTTGGAAATTAAGAGCTCCTTATGACACTCTTAAAAAGGCTGTCATATTGATCAATTCCAGGGGATACCGTCAGTAAACATTTACCAGAAGCCTTCTGGACACTAGGATGGAGTATTTTGACATGAATAGAGCTCTTTTTCCTTTAATTCACCTCAGAAACAACAAATACAAGAAGAAAAATTCATTATTATTTAATACAAAGCCCTTATATTATGAATGACAAATACGGTTTTTGAATTTTTAGGAAAGAATTCATTCAAAATTATTATATTAAGTGTTAAAACTATGTTATTTTCTCTTTATTACTACTTTTAAAGATCTTTTTATTAATATGAATACTATTTATTGGTAATATTATTTTTATTATCTTTCTTTAATTATCAAATAACATCCTTTCACACATTTATTATTTGTTGGTAACAATAATAAATTGCCATAAATATATTAATTATTGAATATTAATATATTTCTCCTACAATATTATTTTATTTATATACATAATAGAGTTATTTCTATGCCATAATTATAACTATAGCCCCCCTCAGAATTGAAAAATATTGAGTCAATTGAATGTGGGATCTTGAGCTAAAAACATATTCATATATATATCAATTTTTTGGGGTTGAATCACATGAAATATTGAACTTTGAATGCATGAATTTTGATATAAATTAAATCTTGGTATTTCATATACAAGTGAGGTTAGGTTTCAGAGCCTAACCTTAGAATCAGGAGCTCTCATCTTTAGAATGAACTACAATTCAAGTGAAAAAAATCTACAACTTATCAATTATCTTCCATATTGATATTATCCATTGAGATTGCAATCTGATGCCACCAAAAGAACCCTCATCTGAAAGTCTATTTAAGACTGATTCAAAATCCTCTTGATATTGTACAAATTCCAATTCTTTTATTAGAACAAACTGGCTTAAAGTAAAGAAGATTTTTTAGGCCTGTTTTGGCACTTCTGGAAAGACCTCAGTTGGATGCCCACCATTATCAAAGCAAGTTATATTTCCATTTATGGCAATTGAAGTCAACAAGAGATCCAAAAATAGATTGAATCTCACACTAAACGATATGCAAGACTAATGGTGCAATTATAAAAAGAAATATATTTCAGTACAAGGCTCCACTCAGGGGGAGCTACTTAGGATTAAAACAAAAAGGGTGTTCATACATTGGCTCAAAAACTGGAAAGTCTTTGCCCATTCTATCAGAAAATGGATTAGCTTTTTGGTAACAAGCCAAAGATGACTCCAATGGCCAGTTGTAATTTGCCAAGTATAGAATAAATTGAGGTTTTCAAGTCTTTGGATAGTGATTAAGTATGTGATATTTCCTTTATATTTTCAGATAAGACTCAAATTAATAGTTAGATTCTTAGGTAAAAGATTCACATATCTCCCAATCAAACCCAAATGATAATGAAAACGATGAAATATATTCTTATGGTTCTGTAGAAGAGGATCAAGAGCAAGAAAATTTCATATTTTATTACTCTTTTCAATTATTTTTCACATGTTTCTAAACTTTTTGTAATTCAGCTGAATAGAGGCAAGAAGTGTACTCATTCAGTAATTTCACATATTGATCCAAATTTTATTATGGATATTACTGCTGATGGTTTGAAAAAGGGTGGAAAAGTGTACGCATCTGTGAAGCCTGTCTTTTCTGCTCCCCATACAAGTACCATCAAGCATGAACTATTAAATAATTCTAATCCCAAGAGTGGTTCATCAAAAAAAATCAAAATCACTCCATGCCATCATATGCATATGTATTGAATGCACACCATGAGCGTGAGTAATAATAATATTTTCATATTTGTAAATGGAGGTTATCTGAGATTATTATCTTAAATAGCACAGAATGCAAGCGAGATTGCAATATTGGATTGGGCGAAAATGAAGTGGAAAGAGGAGAAGGAGGTTGGAATTAAGAAACTTGAGAAGGCTGAGATCTAGAAACAAATAAAAATATCATTTGAAAGGGAAAAAGGAGAAGGAATGGAATTCTGAGGAAAAGAAATTGAAAACACAGACTGATTTTCAAGAGTGCAAGCTGGGTCTTCAATTGAATTCTCAAAATTATCAAAAAAAACATGATCTTACCATTGCAATGCTACAATCTAATTGGTCAGAAAAAAACCTTGAGTCAATTATGAATGTGATTAACAAGCAGTGATATCATAAATGAAATATTGAAATGTATTTTGGACTTTAATAACTTTCCAATGAGATATATGTAAACTACTTATTTTGTGTTCCATTATTCAATGCAAATTAAAACCCCAAGATGTTTTTTGGAATCCATAGGGTATTTTAATTTCATATTTTATGTAAATTTCAATGGTAATTAGTGGTTATTTACTTAGTATATAGAGGATTTAATAGCTATGAGTGGGGATTAATATCTCAAATACTAAAATAAAAATGCTAGCTCATCTGACAACCATTATCAGATTTTATATAATGGGAAGTAAAAAAACTTGCTAATATTTGGAAACCTGCACAGAAAGGCCTAAGTGTGTATTATTACTATTATCAATAGAGCTTTCAGTGTAATGAATAAAATCTTTTGCCCTCCAAATTATTCAACATATTCCATTATTTTGAGAAAAATAAACTGCAAAGCTATTTTCAGGAAATATAAAATTCCCATTTGAGACTTTCTCAGTTTTATTTTTATTTATTGATCCATTTACCTTATCAACTTTCATCCACCATCCAACTGCCACGGTTTAAGAATCCAAGTCTTTATTTGGTATATTGGAAAATCCATTTTTGGTCAATGTTAAAGATGATGCAAATTCTTGAGCAGTTACATCATCATGAACACTATTGTAAAAAGATGGAAGCCCATTATTGAGAAAATTTTGTTGTGTTTCAATAAATATTTCAGAGGCTTTATGTTGAAATTGTTTTGAAAGGTGAAGTCTTACCCTGGCTAGCATCGGTGCCCAATCATTCCAGTCTTGAATATTTCTTTTTTTCTTACTTGTCAATCCATAAAATTCAATGCTTTCATTCTTTGTCATTAATTTCAGCCATCCAAGACGCCACATTTCACCTTAGTGTATCTTCTTATTTATTTTCACTTGTTGTAAGTATTTCTTCTCTTGAAATAAGGTGTTTGAAAGGTGGTTCCATTAAATTTTATCTTCTGGAGTAATTTGTGAAAATGGTAAAAAGTCTATTATGGCAACTAAAGTTTTATTTGGGGAAAAGAGAAGGGTGCACTTTGAGGAAATGGTGTGAAATGTATCATCATTCTTCAAAAATAAGAACTTCATTTGAAATTCCATGATTTTTATATTTCTTGATTAATAGATTTCTATTTTTAAAATTTCTTCTTGCTACTTTTGTGAGGGGAACATCAGATAATTCATAAGAATCATTAGCATTATCATCTGAATTATGGGGGTCTTTTGATGTGGATTTTATGAACTGCTGATTATTGTGTAAAAAGGTATTTAACAAAATAAATCAGCTTAATCTGATTTAATAAAATTAGAATCAAATTTTGGAAACATTTTATTCTAAGGTGGGAAACACCTATAAGCTGCACCTATTCAGTATATGATATGGTCAAAGATCTTATAAGGCCACTAATAGTTATATAATATTACTAAAATTTAACTCTCACTTTATTAAATAATAATTATAAAATGATTTCACTTACCTTGTAATTTTCCTTTTCTTTCAATAGCCTCAGCAACTTTTTTTTTATGTTTCTTACTTGGGTAAACCATTCTATTTGTTCAAGGAGATAATAAAATACTTGAAAAACCCATTCCTAGAGGTACTAACAGTGCAAGCAAAAAAAAATAAGAGTAAGAAAACTTACATTTTCTTTGTTTCGTTCAAAGAGAAGAATAAAAGACTTTAGAAAAATTATCAATTAATAAAAATACCTCCTAGAGGTATTGAAATTCAGAGTGAGAAAAATAAAATAAAAACTTAACTCACATTTTTTTGGTTTTTTTCAAAAGAATGAAAAATAACTAAAAAAATAAAAATCAATGAACCAAAGTACCATTTAGAGGTACTGAGAGTAAGATGAAGCAAGAGATCCAAAAACAAATTAGACTTTTTTTGGTTTTTTTAAAAAAAAATGAAATTTAATTCATTGAAGTACCTTCCAGAGGTACGGATAGCCAGAGAAAGCAAAAACACACAAAAGAATTATTTTTTTTTTGCATAAATCAAAAAACCAAAAAAAAAAATAATTAGAGTAACTCTTAGAGGTACTGAGAGCCACAGCAAGCAAAAGAACAAAAAACTTACTTTTTTATTTATTTTTGAAAGAAATTAAAAAATTGAAATTCAATCAAATAAAATACCTCCTAGAGGTACTGAGAGGTAGAACAAGCAAAAACACAGAAAAAAACCTACTTTTATTTTGCTTTTTTTGAAATAAATTAAAAAAAACTATAAAAAATGAAAAAATAAAAAATAAGTAATTAAAGTACCTCCTAGGGGTACTGAGAGCCAGAGCGAGTAAAAACCCAAAAAAAAGCCTACTTTTTTTGTTTTTTTGGAAAGAAAGTAAAAAAAACTAAGAAAAAATCAAAAAAAAAATAATTGATTAAAGTATCTCCTAGAGGTACTGAGACCCAGAGCAAGCAAAGGCATAAAAAAACCCAAAAATAAGAATTAGTTAATTGAAGTACCTCCTCAAGGTACTAATATTCAGAGCAAGCAAAAACACAAAAAAAAACTTACTTTTTTTGGTTTTTTTGGGGTGTTGGTAAACACATGTAAGCTTTTAGTAAAAACACGTAAGCCCTTACGTGTTTTTACTAAAAACTTACGTGTTTTTACCAATTTATGGTAAAAACACGTAAGTGACCTTAATTTTCAAAAAAAAATTCCTCAGGCTCAGTTTTGAGGATTTTTTTAATTTTTTTTTGCCATATTTTTCCTGACTTGGCATGTCAATAGGCACAAATTTTTTCAAAATTTTTTTTTTTGCCAAATTTCACCAATTTGGCCAATATGCCAAAATGGCATTTTTTTTCAAAAATTCATTTAAAATCTTCCCACTTATGAATTTCCTTAATTTTTTTTTAAAATGAAGGGTTAAATGTGAAGAATAAAACACCAGAATCCCATACTTTTGGGAATTTTCTTGGGTGGGACAAGTGAAGGTGCAAAAAGGGTTTTTTTTTCAAATGTTTTTTCCCGTCATTTTAATATGCCTATTTTTAAAGAGTGAATTTAATAACTTCCCACTTATGAATTTCCTTCATTTTTTTAAAATTGAAGGGTTCAATCTGGACAATAAAGAATCAGAAGCTCATGAATTGGGAAAATGTTTTGGTGGGACAACAAGTGAAGGCACAATGAGTGTTTTTTTCAACTGTTTTTTTACTTGTGTGCAATATGACTATTTTCAAGTACAAAAGTTCCACATGTTTGATAAAAAAGGAGACTGAGGCGGGATTTAAGCAATAAATATGACTGAGGAGTGAGATAATTGGCATAAATTGTATATACAAAAATCATTCAATCAGAATCAACCTCCAAAATAGTGGGTTTTTTGTGAGAGGGGTGAGGAAGATTGGACAAATACAACATTCTGTGTTTCTTAAATTTATCAGCCCACCCCAGGGCTTGTTGTGTGGAGGAAAATTCTTGACATGGACAATCATTTCTTTGGAGATTCTGTTGATAATTTCAATAAATTGTTTCCTGAATGCCATGTGGAGAGCCCTGACTACCTCCAGGAGAGGACCAGTGGACTTTTGGAGCCAAAGTTTAACCATGGCATGGGCACCTTCAACTCTGGAGGTGGAGCCCACACCCAGGTGGCAATGGTGGTTGGTGCAGGCTGGAACATAATACTCCTTTAGAGGAAGCCAGGTATTTTCCAAATACTGCAAGACCTCAGGAGTTTTGACTTGCTTTTGAAGCTTCTTCCAGTTGTCTTTGAAAGACTTTGTAGTGAGTGAATACATAAGCTGAGAAATGAATCCCAAAGTCATTAATAAAGACAATAATAAGAAAAAAAGAGAAATAAAATGAAATAAAGTGAAGAAGTATATTACTTGATTCCAAAGGCCCATAAAATTTTCAAAATCAGTTCCATGACCAATTTTCTTCATGAAATGAGCAGATACATCCTTGTTGATGTGCCAAATGCATAGCATGACTTTGGAGTCTGGGAAGAGCTTCTTAATAGAGTTTTTCAAGGCCAGATCCCTGTCAATAATAATAACTGGAGGGGGAACAAGATTGGTGTTGTTGAGGACCTTTTCAATGTATTTATTTAATGCCCAAGTATATGAAGTTTCATTTTCATTCTTCATCAAACAAAAAGCCCCAGAAAAGGTCTTATTGGTTGGGCTGAATCCAACAATATGAAAAAGGGGCATTTTGTACTTATTGGTTTTATACGTACAATCCATAAGAATGACATGAGGAAAGCCATGAAGAAGTTTTATGGCCAGGGGGTGAGTAAAAAACAAGGAGGTAATGTGTCCCTCAGAATCCCTTGCAGAGGACCAAACAAAATTTTCTTGTTTTAAAGTGTCAATAAGAGCATCAATGGGCCTTCTGCCTTGTAGTTTGTCTTTCTTGATTTTCTTGACTTGGTTGTAAATGTCTTGAAGGATTACAGGCCTGTCAGACTCCCTCTGGCTGCATAATTGGGCCTGAATTTGCCTTGGCATGAGCAGTGATTCAGACATTTGAGAAATTTGGGATGTTTCTTGCTCATTGAATTTCCTGAAAGAAGGATGTGCCATTATACTTTCAGTGGCATCATGGCTATGTTCAGGAGTTTTGACTTTAAGATTCCAAGTGGTACTCTTGGCATATTTCCTGGCATAAATTCTAAAAGGACAGTCAAGCTTTCTTGAGGTGACTGTTTTGGAGGGGCTTTTGTTGGGATTTGGGGTGCCAGACCTGTCACAACATATTTCAGTTTGGTTGTGGGTCATATTGGACCTCAAGGTGGACACAGCATACCCCTGAGCCCTGGCAACATTATGCACATGTTGCCAAAGAAGCTCAAGGGTCTGAAATTCACCTTCAGTGGGGGGTTGAAGCATTTTTTTAATGAAAATTATGTATAAAAGTGAAAAAAAGGGGGATTTGGGGGATTTGGAATGGGGTAAGAACCTTTGGAAATGTGTAAAAGAGGTGAAAAAAGGTGTGAAAAATGAACAGAAGTGGTTAAGAGTGAAAGAAAGTGGTTTAAATTTGGGATTAATAGATGAGGGAAGGTAAAAAATTGAAAATTGAGAGGCTTGAAAGCAGGTTGTTGTGGTGGAAAATGCAGTCTTTGGGGGAAAAAAAGAAAAAAAAGTGTGAAAAGCTTTGCAAAATGGCTTTGGTAATGCTGTTTTGCCAAAAAAAAAAAAAAAACAATGGTTTGGGGTGGGGATAATGTGGATTATTGGGGTGTTTGGGTTTGTTTTTTTGGGGGGGGCTGGGCAAAAAAATCTGAAATAATTTGGAGTTAGAGAGGTTTTGTGGGGAAAAAACCTCTTTTGGGCATGTTTTGGCCCAATACAGGCCCAATTGTGTTTCACTTTTAATTAAAAATGGGCCCAGGGCACCCCTTACGTGTTCTTAACAACATCCTTTTTTCATGAAATAAATTAAAAAAACCAAAAAATAAAATAAAAAATAGTCAATTCAAGTACCTCCTAGAGGTACTGAGATACAGACCAAGCAAAAGAACAAAAACAAAACTTACCCTTTCTTTGGTTTTTTTAAGAAAATGAAGAAACTAAATAAAAATAAAAATTGATTATATAAAAATTAATTAAATAAAGTACCTCCTAGATGTACTGAGGGCCAGAGTGAGCAAAAATACAAAAACAAAACTAACTTTTTTTTGTTTTTTTGAAGAAGTTAAAAAAACTAAAAAAAATAGAAAACAATTAATTCCAGTACCTCCTAGAGGTACTTAGAGCCAGACAAAGCAAACAAAGGTATTGATAGCCAGAGCAAGCAAAAACACAAAAAAAACTTACTTTTTTCTTTTTTTTTAAAGAAGTTAAAAAAACCAAAAATAAATAAACAAATATAGTACCTCTTGGAGGTACTGAAATCCAGAACAAGCAAAAGAACCAAAAAAAACTTACTTTTTGTTTGATTTTTTTAGAAAGAAACTGAAAAAACTAAAAAAAATTAAAAAATAAAAGTTAAATAAGTAAAGTACCACTGTCAGGGTGACTCCATTATATAGCTGTACAATGATAATAAATAGCTATAAATTTGAGTTTGAAATGTAAATAATGATGATAATTGAATTAGTAGATGGTTAAAAGGGCTATACTAAAAAAATTTAGTGATGGTGAGTACTATTGATAGCCCTGGGTGCAGTGTTTACCTGTTTGTTTACAATAATAAACCCTACAACAATTACAATTATAATTATACCTTTTTAATTCTAAGGGTACCACTTCTTTGAGAAGCTATACCACGTAAGAATACTTAGAACAGGATGATGGATTGGCCTTCTGGTGAGGAAAGGCCTCCTTTTATCTTGTTCTGGGGTAGTGGTAGGTTGTTTACCTCTGCACACGACCACATAGTGAAAGGTTTCACTACTGTGGGCTGTTTTGTGGTTCTAAACACTCAATACAGACTGTTATTGAGATGAAATGTGGTTTTACAACCACAAGTTGTCATTTTTACCCTATACAGGGTGAAATTGTTCACCAATGGAGTTTACAGGTGTGTTCAGGTGCTTATGACGCGTCAGAACCTGTATGGATGCCTGTATTTTACTACACTATGAGCTATTGAGGTATACATGGGCTTATTTGTCTATTTGACACCTCATAATCATACCTATGGGATATTATCCCACATTAAAGCTGTATTGGTCCAAATGCAGGACTTTGACCTTATAGCTGCTATAAATTTGTCAGTTTTTAGGATATTGAGCTCAAATTTGGTTCATTATGTAGCCCTGGATGGGATCTACACAGTAGTACCTCATCTGACATGGTTAACATTAAATATGGAAAAGTTATGCCATGTTCAATTTTAGTTATCGAGATATATGATTATCTTGAAATCTGTATGGAACTTGTTTTCCCCATAACTTTTGTTCTAGATGAGATATGGGTAAATGGATGGCACCATCAGATATCCCTGATTGTGCTCTTTCCAAAAAAGACTCCACTTTAAGTATCTCACACTAAAGTTGTAGAAGCTAGATGAGAGGTGAATATTTTGTTCACCCTTATTTGACCTTGTTTTGGCCATAAATTCTGTAATTTTGGTGTTAGCTCAATTTGGCTAGTACCATTGAATAGCCCTTACTTAGAGCTTCAATTGTAATACCCATTTGCTGGGCTCAAGCCTCTTCCTCTGGATTTCAGATGGGAGGTGAAAAATAGGCTTTATGCTCATCAACAGCTTTGAGCAGGAATAGCTTTTTTATTCTTTGTCCTATTATTATGGGACTTGTATATTTGGAATGAGGTGAGTTTCTTCTTCTTTTGATACCTTCTGAGCCTGTTTGGTGGTGTTTTGCTCTACCATTGGTTTATGTTATTCTGGCAGTCATGCTTGTGCTCTGGTTTTGAGTCATAGGCTGACATACCCTCCCTCTAAGAAAAAGGCTCATAATTGATAAGACTTTCCTGTCTTCTTTGAGGTATTAGTGTGGCTCATGTGACCTTGAGCCAACAACTTCCTTGTGGCCATACCCTCCTTGTCCGGTGGTTTATGTTTCAAACCATCCAGATGTTTGGTCATTGGTTTCCTTCTTTTGAGGTGGCCTGAACCAATTTCCTTTGCTCCATGGTTTTCCACCAAATATTCCTCATTGGGGTTAGGGTCACATCCATTCTCCACACTATCAGAGTCAGATTCATGACCTTCTTGGTCTTTTCTTGTTTCTTTCTCTCTTTCAAAGATCTCTTCCCTGTCTTTGGGAAGATTGCCTGCATAGTGATTTGGTGATTCACAGTTGGGAGATCCTGTTGTGATTTCAAATTCTGAATCATGAGTTTCTTTTTCTTCCAGGGTTTAATTCTCCCTGTTATCACCAGTACTATCAGTATTGTATCTACCAATAGATGTTCTAATCCTTGTTTCTTGAAAAGTAGTTGATATTTCATCCAAGGTGGATTTTTTGGAGCATCTGAATTTTACTTTATGCTCTAAGTCTCCTGGTAGTTTGGTCAACAGTTTGTGATTTCGCATTTCTGTTGTTATGTGAGGGTCAATAGCTATTAGCCCTTTCAACTTTCTCAGACACCAATCATATGGATCTTTGTTTACTGTGTATCTATCATTTCCAAATGAAAGGATTTTATGCCATAACCATGCATCATTTCTGTACTTTTGGATTATTTGGCTCCTCCACCATGGCCAGTTTCTTCTGCCATGGATTTCTTTCATTTCTGTGTACCAAATACTAGCATTTCCTTTGAAATCTGTATTTAATCTTGCAGTAATTCAGTAATCTGGTATACTTGGTAAATCAATGAAGAGTCCATCAATATAATCAATGAGTTCCATGTGATCATATTCTCCTACACCAGAGAGGTTTGGCCAGCTTGAGGCCTCTGGAAGCTGTTTCAGTGCTTCCTTCTCTGAATAAGTCATGTTATATCAATCTTGGTATTTTGATGGGGATCTTGGCTTATTCTCAATAAAGTCATCTGGTTTGATGTCTTCCTGGTGGTATTAATTATCCAGAACATTTCCTTGTGTTTCGGGTTTTATTTTTTGGCAGACATTGAACAATTTGTCAATATCTTGATGCAGGTATTCCCTATGCCTTTTGCAATTTTTTGCTCCTCTAAGACTTGATTTAGTCTTATTTTGGTCTCTTCTGAGGCTTTACTCAATTTAGTATAGTCCTCTTGAACAGTACGAATGGCTTTGGTTTGTAAGGTATTAACCGCTTGTAACCTTGAAATATCTTCTTGGAGTCTTTCAAACTCTTTTTGATTTTGTTCTACAAATTGGGAAAATTGTGACCATAGATTATTACTACTTATGTTACTCTCAGGGATCACAAAATTGTGTTGAATCTGAGTTGAGATATCATTCCTTATTCTAGGGCTGCTAGTTTCATTAGAAGTATTTACAACTGTTTGTTGTTTTTTTATACTTCTTTCAGAAGGTCCAACAAGTTCTGGATCATAGGATCTGACTCTTTCTGCCTCTGGTTGAAAGAAGTCTTGTTATTTTCCTATAACCCCCTTCCTCTCCTGGATTCTACCTGGGATTGGAAAGTATGGTGACTCTTGGTCACTGATCTGCTGGTGCCTCAGTTGTGTGAAACCACTAGGGAGTTTTGTTGGGTTATTACTCTTTATGAGCCTTGAGGCGTTGGAGTATGTTATCTCTGGTTCAATTTCTCTTCTATGATAAGTTCTTTGAAGAATATCTCTTTGAGGGAAATCTTCTGGATACTTTCTACAAGTTCTTTCTAGTGGGACTCTAGGTTGAATTCCCTGTCTGCCATTCTCCACTGGAGAAGTTCTTTGAAGATTTGATTGGTTGGAATAAACTGTTCTATGCAAGTCATTACTGGAGGCTTGCTGTTGGAAGCCATTTTGGAAGGTGTAGGAAGGTCCATTTTTCCATTTCTTATAACTTTGAACAACTTCAACTTCTCTCATTTCCAGGCCGCTATTCCTGCTTATGGTTGATTCTCTTTGTAAGGAATAATCCCTTGGAACACCAAAGTCTGTGAAATGAATTGGTATCATTTCTGATTTGTAAGGTGAGAGTTTTATCTAGCTGATTAAATCCCTGTTTTGTTAGGAATAAATTGATCAGTTTGGAGAAATGATTATTGAAACTATCAATAATTATCAAATCAGCTTTCCACACCAATTTGGATGGAAAGACTCAATCATAAGGGCTTCACTTGAAGAGAAATCCTAACAATATATAATTTTTAAATATTAGAAAAAACTAAGTAAAAGAAATATGTTTATATTTCTTTTTGATAAGTTTTATTATTGAAATTATCAATAGTATTGACTATGATCAATTTTTCACACCAATTTGTGTGAAAAATAAAATTATTTTAAATTTTTTCCTTGGAGAAAGATCCAAATAATATACACTTTTTATATATTATTAAAATAAGTTTAAACAAAGAAATATGGTTTTTATTTCTTTTTATATGGTTATTATTATTGAAATTATCAATAATAATGATAACAATCAAACTTTTTACACCAATTTGGATAAAAAAAAGAATTAAAATGGTATTTCTCCAATAAAAAACTCTAACAATATATACTTTGTATATATTATTATAGAAAATCAGTGAAAGTAAAAGAATATTATTATATATTTCTGTAGTATCATTATTAAAATTATCAATAACAATGATAATAACCAATTTTTCACACCAATTTGGGTGAAAAAATGAATTATAAGAGTTACTCTTCAAGAAAAATTCAAACAATATATACTTTGTATATATTATGAAAAAAGAACAATAATAAAATATGATTTTATATTCTTATGCAGTATTATTATTTAAATTATAAATAATAATGATAATAATCAGTTTTTCATTCCAATTTGGGTGAAAAAATGAATTATAAGAAGTTTTCTTCAAGAAAAATTCAAAAAATATATACTTTGTATATATTATGAAAAAAATATCAATAATAAAATATGATTTTATTTTATTATGAAGTATTATTATTGAGATTATCAATAATAAAGATAATAATCAATTCTTCACACCAATTTGGGTGAAAAAATGAATTATAAGGGTTTTTCTTGAAGAAAAATTCAAACAATATATACTTTGTATATATTATGAGAATAAAATCAATAATATAATATGATTATATTCTATTATGAAGTATTATTATTGCAATTATCAATAATAATTATAATAATCAATTTTTCACGCCAATTTGGGTGAAAAAATGAATTATTAGAGTTTTTATTTAAGAAAAACTCAAACAATATATACTTAGTATATAATATTATGAAAAAAAAAATAAAAAAAATATGATTATATTTTTTTTAAAAAATATAGTAATGTATAAATATAAAGTACATATTTATAACTCTCAAAATGATTAAAAATATTTTTTTTGAGAAAGAATATGTATACAGTTTTTATTTTATTTTATTATTTGATTATGGTTTTTTTATTTGTTAGTAAAAGATCAGGATAGAGAAAAACAACAATATTAATCCCCTTCAGGGCTTCTGATGGCTTAAAAAAAGTGAAAATAAGCAAGAAAACAATTATAATAACTCTAAAAGCCATTAAAATAAGCTAAAATAGTGAAAACAAGCTAGAATTTTGTCTAAAATAGGTAAAATACCAGGCCCGGCCCGCAAAATGTCAGGGTGACTCTACAATATAGCTGTACAATGATAATAAATAGCTATAAATTTGAGTGTGACACGAAAATAATGATGATAATTGAACAATTAGATGGTTAAAAGGGCTGTACTAAAAGAATTTAGTGATGGTGAGTGCTATTGATAGCCTGGGGTGCAGTGTTTACCTGTTGGTTTAAAGTAATAAACCCTACAATAATGACAATTATGATTACACCTGTTTGATTCTAAGTGTACTACTTCTTTAATAAGCTATATCATGTAAGAATACTAAGAACAGGATGATGGATTGGCCTTCTGGTGAGGAAAGGCCTCCTTCTATCTTGTTCTGGGGTAGTGGGAGGTTGTTTACCTCTTCACACGACCACATAGTGAAAGGTTTCACTACTGTGGGCTGGTTTATGGTTCTATACACTCAATACATACTGTTATTGGGTGGTAATGTGGTTTTAGAACCACAAGGTGTCATTTTTACCCTATACAGGGTGAAACTTTCACCAATGGAGTTTACAGGTGTGTTCTGGTGCTTCTTACATGTCAGAGGCTGTACAGAACCTGTATGAACCCCTTTTTTTGACTGAACTATCAGATATTGAAGTATACCAAGGCTTATTTGTCTATTTGACACCTCATAATCATACTTATGGGATATTATCCCACAGTAAAGCTGTATTGGTCCAAATGTGGGACTTTGACCTTAAAACTGCTATAAAATTGTCAGTTTTTAGGATATTGAGCTCAAATCTGGTTCATTGTGTATCTCTGAATGAGATCTACACAATAGTACCTCATTTGACATGGTTAACATTAAATATGGAAAAGTTATGCAATGTTCAATTTTAGTTATCCAGATATATGATTATCTCAAAATCTATTTGGAACTTGTTTGCCACATAACATTTGTCCTAGATGAGATATGGGGAAATGGATGGCACCATCAGATATCCCTGATTGTGCTCTTTCCAAAAAATACTTCATTTTAAGTATCTCACACTAAAACTGTAGAAGTTAGATGAGAAGTGAATATTTTGTTCACCCTTATTTGACCTTGTTTTTGCCATAACTTGTCAGCCTGTGACTCAAAACCAGAGCACAAGCATGACAGCCAAAATACCATAAACCAATGGTATAGCCAAGATACCACCAAAACATGGAACTGAGACAAATCAGCTTAAAAGGTATCAAAGGAAAGAGGAAACTCACCTCTTTCTGAAAATATAAGTCCCATCACCATAGGACAAGAAATAACAAAGTTATTCCTGCTCAAAGTTATTGCTGAGCATAAACCTTAATTTTCACCTCTCATCTAAAATCTAGAAGGAGAGGCTTAAACCCATCAAATGGGTACTCAAAATGAAGCTCTAATCCAGTGCTATCCAATGGTACCAGCCAAACTGAGCTAGCACCAGTATTACCTGAGTTATGGTCAAATTCAGGCCAAATAAGGGTGAACAAAACATTCACCTCTCATCTAACTTCTACAGTTTTAGTGTGGGATACTTGAAGTGGGGTCTTTTTGGAAAGAGCACAATCAGGGCTATCTGATGGTGCCATCCACTTCCTCATATCTCAACTATAACAGAAGTTATGAGGCAAACAAGCTCAATACAGCTTTTTGCCCAAACCACGCCTATGTACAAAAAACCTTGTACATTGGATAACTTTGTCATATTTAATGATAGCCATACCAAATTGTGTATCATTGTGTAGAGCTCATACAGGGCTATCCAATGAACCAACTTTGAGCATGATATCTCAAAAACTGATAGATTTATGGCTATTTGAAAGTTATAATCCCACAATATGACCCATACAGCTGTATTATGACAGGATACAGTTGTACTCTGATTATGAGGTTTCAAACAGACACTAAAGCTTATTTATACTTCAATACCTCATAATTAAGTCAAATACAGAGGTCCATACAGGCTCTGTACAGTTTCTGACGCGTCAGGAGCACCAGAATACACCTGTAAACTCCATTGGTGAAACGTTTCACCCTGTATAGGGTAAAAATGACTACTTGTGGTTCTAAAACCACATTTCAATCCAATACTAGCCTGTATTAAGTGTTAAGAACCACAAACCAGCCCACAGTAGTGAAAATTTTCACTCTGTGGTCGTGTGCAGAGGTAAACCACCTCCCACTACCCCAGAACAAGATAAAAGGAGGCTTTGCCTCACCAGGAAGCAAATCCAGCATCCTTTTCTTGATATTCTTATGTGGTATAACTTCTTAAAAAGGAAGTGATACTCTTAGAATTTAACAGGTATACTTTAAGTTTAAGTATTGTAGGGTTTGCCATTGTAAACCAACAGGCAAACACTGCACCCAGGGCTATCAGAAGTACTCACCATCACTAAATTTTTTTAGTATAGCCCTTTTCACTCATATTTTCACTCTAATATCATCATTATTTTCGTGTCACACTCAGAGTTATAGCTTTTATTATCATTCTGAAGCTATATCATAGAGTCACCCTGACATAACTTCTGTCATTTTGGTGTTAGTTCAATTTTGCTAGTACCATTGGATAGCCCTGACTGAGAGCTTCAATTTGAATACCCATTTTCTGGGGTCAATCCTCTTCCTCTGGATCTCAGATGAGAGGTGAAAATTAAGGTTTATGCTCAGAAACAACTTTGAGCAGGGATAACTATGTTATTCTTTGTCCTATGATGATGGGACTTGTATATTTGGATAGAGTTCAGTTTCCTCTTTCTTTTGATACCTTTTGAGCCTGTTTGGTGGTATTTTTCTCCACCATTGGTTTAGTGTATTCTGGCAGTCATGCTTGTGCTCTGGATTTCAGTCATAGGCTGACAACCACCTTTTTGTTTTTTTAAAGAATTCCAATTAAACTAAAAAAATGAAAAATAATTGATTAAGGCAACTCTCAGGCGAACTGAGAGCCATATAAAGCAAAATAATCCAAAAAAATGACTTTTATTTTGGTTTTTTTAGAAAGAAATTAAAAAAAAAACTTAAAAAATTATAAAATCATAATGAAACAATGAGAGTAACTCTTAGAGGTACTGAGAGCCAGAGTGAGCAAAAACACAAAAAAAAACCTACTTTTTTTGTTTTTTTTTTGAAATAAATTTTAAAAAAAAATACAAAATAATTGATCAGGGTATCTCCTAGAGGTACTCAGAGCCAGAGCAAGCAAAAACACAAAAAAAACTTACTTTTTTGGTTTTTTCATTAAAGAAATTGAAAAAAAAAAACTAAAAAAATTAATCAAAGTACCCCCTACAGGTACTTAGAGTGAGTGCAAGCAAAAGAAATAAAAAAAACTTGCTTTTTTGGTTTTTTTGAATAAAATAATAAAAAAATAATAAAAGTACACAAATCGAGAGAAAGCAAGAAATAAAATCAAAATGAACAACTTACTATTTTTCCTTGTTTTTTCAAACAAAAAAGTGAAAATAAAATAATAGAAGAAACTCTCGAGATAGATCTTAAGTTGAGAGGCTTTCCAGAGGTATTGAGAGTGAGAATACGCCAAAAAAACTCATTTGTTTGTTTTTTTTCCTAAAAAATTGAAAAATAAATCAGAAAAAATCAAGTAAATATGCCTACTAGAGCTTATGAGAGTCAGGCTGATTTTGGGATTTCAATGCAAAAATTAACAGAAAAAAACAAAATTTAAAATAAGAATGAAAACTCAGGAAAAATGGCTTCAATGAGGAGCATTTGTACTGTTTTTTTTAAAAAAAAATTAACTATATTAAGAAAAATGCTTGAGTTCATACAAAATAATTAAGGTTCATTATTCTACCAATCCAAAGTAAATGGTTTGTTTTTTTCCCTGGATATTTGGGCCTATCCCCATATGTGGTCCTTCATTTATTATTTGCAGCTCTGGTGAGTCTTCATCATCATACAGTGTGAGCCATTGGTCATCAATTTTTTCCAATAAACTATGTAAGATTACTCAACTCATTACCCAATTCACAAAGTTTTGAATATCTTCAGGGCCTTTCATTTGAAATCACATTTTCTGTAAACTAGACAAATTTCCTTTGAGCACACCAATTTCATGCTCAATACAAATCCATGATTGAGAAAGACAATAGTTAAATTTTCTTTCATCATTTTTTTTTTCAACTTTACTTTATATGCTGGAATAATATTATTTGAGATTGAATATGCTGAATCATCCAGTAACTATTGATTTTTGGAGAAGAATTGTTCAGGATTTTTGTAAATATTAATATTATGGAATACTTATGAGTCATTTACTGAGCCTGGAAGACCAACATGTAAATCCCAAAAGCACTTATTCACATCACAAACAAGCTAAATTAACATTTAGTAGCTATCCCAAAAATACAATTGATCATTTGTATATATCAGTCTACATAACATGTTGAGGTACATACTTGTGCTTTCTATCAAAATAAACTTCTGAATCATTGGTTGGCCTTTGAGATAATGGAATAAAGCTTCTTTCAATAAACCCAATGCAACTAGGAAATACTTCTGCTTGCATCACCTGAGAGAGCTCCCTGTGTTTATCATGATTTGGCCATGAAAGATAAGATGACTGGTGTTTTAATAATGCTGAAATGATTCTTTTGGTGTAAAGGATTACAGTTCCCTGACCAATTCCAAAAAGTGCCCCAATCCTTCCAGCCAAAGATCCAGTACTATTTCTACCAAATTGGCAAACTGCTACAGCTAATTGTATACCAAAATCACATTATTTTAAAGTTGCATTGTTCTGAAAAATGTTTCCATACTAATAAGTTGGACCAAGTCTTAAAAGCTTGTATATAAGGCTCAACATAGTTGCTGAAATTTCCAAGATGGTAAGCCTGCAAAATCACTACCTTGGGAAATATATGGTGTTTGATGAGACTTGCAGTTGTTTAGATATTGTTTTTCATGGAAATAATTGAGTAATAGAACTTCTTCCTCCAGCTCTTCATCAGTATCATATTCAAATTTTCAAGTATGTTCAGCTTTCTGTAAATCTAAAAAAATCTCTTTGTGTTGTGAGCTTGGGGGCATGTTAAATTGAGAAGAAGAAATAAATTTAGATTTGAGTTTTCAAAAAAAAGGATTTGGGCGCAAATAATTGAGTTTATTGAGCTGAAAACACCACAGATTTTGAGGTGCAATATTTACAAAAAAAGCCCAGAGTTAAATGTGGTATTTGGGTTGTAAAAAACGAAGGTGTTTTGGTTGTGGCATTTTCCAACTTTGAGGGGGACTAATATTTTATTATTATAATTATTTTTAATCTTATTCTTCACTTATATGATGACATTCAGAGTACAATAAGTAAAATATTTTCAATTTTTACTTATTTTTTCATAGTCAAGCCTTACAAAGGGCTAAGAGTGATATAGCTTTCTGTCCCTATTTTATCCCTCCTAGAAAATTTGATATTTTCTGGGTCTCTAATCAAAGCTGTAGAAGATAGATGAGAGGTTGAAAATAGCATAGCTTTCTTTATTCATTTCAATAGTAATGCTATGGTATATTTTGGTCAAGTGCTTATACAGTCTTGGAGCTTCTACCATTGGGTAGCCCTCCTGTGGAGCTTTGCTAAAGGACCCTACACAATTGGTTTGTGATTAAAACTCAATATTTTACATTATAGATTAAAACTAAGGTTTATTTTCAGAGAGGGTTTTCCTCTTGAAAACTTAGTTAATTCTTATTGACCAGGAATAAAATTTGTATTTTCTAAAGGAGGAAGCTTTCCTATTTTTGATGTTCACATGTAAATACTGCATTCTTCTGTCTTGTGTTTGGATTTTCCGCATTGTTTTACATTAATTTGGCTTACAGTTTTAATATTTGTACTTTATTCTTTCTATTAGATTCCATATTTCATGTTATTTTGGGTGTCATTTGTGTGCCCTTTCTTTTAGTTACAGGATTTCATATGACAACATATTTGTATTCTACATAAAAGGAAACTTAGGGTAACCCTGTAGAATTTAATACTCAAACATTTATGTTTTGGAATCTATTAAAATATTTGAAAATCTCTCAGAGAGATTGATAAAAGTCAATAAATTTTTCAAATTGTTATTCTTAACTGCTATTTCAGGTTACACCATGTATATTTTAGCTTACCAAGAATTATTTTAAAATGAAATTGTTGTTTTTAGTTACCAAATTGGCTAAAGAAGTGGTAAATT
Organism: Austropuccinia psidii; assembly: GCA_023105745.1. Lineage (NCBI taxonomy): Eukaryota > Fungi > Basidiomycota > Pucciniomycetes > Pucciniales > Sphaerophragmiaceae > Austropuccinia > Austropuccinia psidii. The sequence continues at coordinate 12,901,735 of JALGQZ010000014.1, forward strand.
AAATTTGTACTCAATTAAAACTTCCTTAAATCCATACTGTGGCTTTCAATTATCAAATGTAACAATTTTCACAAAAGGGCGATGGTAAAAATGGCAAACGGTTTCAGGGTATCCCAGGCTTTAGATCTTTAATAACACAAATAATTCCTTTCTCCTGTATAAAGAGACTTAAAGACGTATTTGATATTTCATTTTATACTTCAGTTAAAGCTTTTTTATACCTCATTTGGACAGAATCTACAAGCTTCACAAGCATGAATCCCCACTTTAAGAATTGGACTTAAGTTTTTGTGAAATTCCAAAGCTTCAATAAGCTCAGAGTTAAATTTAATTTCATATAAATCTTATAAAAATATAGAATTTTGTTCATATTGTTTTTTTTAAATGTAAAAAAAGCATTAAATTCCAAAACTCATGAAAAATACATTTTTGAATTGATTTTAATTTTCCACACAGATTTAAAATTCCTCCTTTCCTTGAAAGTACATTTCTAAATTATCCTTTTAAAAATTAACTCAAATATCTCAATTTATATTCCTTACAAGATGAAATTTTGAATGAATATATTAATATTGGTGATAAACTAAATTACAATATACCCACTTTAATTTCAAAGCTACTCACATTGAATTATAAAGCTTTCAACTTTAATTCTGATTGATAATCCAGAATAACCAAGAAAAAAAGCTAATTTTAGGTATTTCTTCTTTCATATTTACTTATAGGTTCCCTCTGATAGAATTTTTGATTTTAGGAGTATGCATTGAAAGAATAAAAGGGCCCGTTTCATTGGTTTTTTTTCTCATCAGTGAGATTAAGTACTCCTTTACCAATGTAGATTTTATTGAAGGAAATCTCATGCTATCATAAGTAAATCCTCAAAATTTTCTTTTTCTCATAAGCTTTAAAAATGAATGAACAATTTATATCTTACAAACTATTTTCATTTCTATGATAATGAATAATCTGTTCAATTTTCTAATAATTTTATTTAAAGCTATCTGTAGGCCCCACAAATCTCTCTAAAAATACAATTATTGTTTATAGGTTTTTTTGACTTAGAATAATTCTTTCATAGCTATTTCTCCCTAATTTCTTCATTTATTTATAAAAAGTAACTTATGATTGAGATCTTCATCAAAAATCCATTCTTATTGACTTTACTAATTCTTTATTCATATAATTATTTCTATTGCTTATTAGTGAGCATTAGTTCAAATTCAATAATAAATATATAGATATTTCTTTGTGGTTCAAGTACTTAACTATATTTCATTTTCATTTTAGGACAGTCATAGTACTATTAAATAAAGAGATCATTACTCAGAGCTTAATGGAAAAAACCTTCCAGATTTAGACTTCCAATTCCATTTTAAAAGAAAGAACATTTCAATCAATATGACTACTTCAAATCTAGATCTTTTACCCATATTCTCAATTCTAAATATCCTCATCCCTAGAAAAAAAATCAATCTCAATACTTTTCCACTTAACTTTTAAATAGTTCTAATATCAATCAATATTATGAGAAGCTCAAACATATAGGTAATCTCCTTACTGTGAGTCTTCGGTTAAGAGAACTGATCTCCTAGCCATTGAATTTACCTGATAATTTACAATATTTTAAAAAAATTATTATTTGTTTATTCAAATATCATTTTCTAAAAAATCCAATGCAACCATTTTTTTACCTACTTCTTACTGATAAAAGGAAAGGTTTGTTCAATCTCTAAAAACAGGAATTATTAATTAAAATCGGGAATATTAAGCTGAATGTAGTTGTACTTCTTTTTGGCCTCATTTTTGATGAACTCAGTATTTTAATTATTAATCATCTTCAATTTAAATTTGGTTTTTTCCCTAAATTTTTCTTCCTCTTGAAATATCAAATATGTCTTTCTTAAAACCTTTTCTTTATAAATTTCTGGAATTTTTATTTTTTTACATCGCATTTGATTTTATCTCATTGAAAGAAGGAATTAAAACTATACTTTCAAACAAAATCCACAGTCAATTATTATCATCTTACATATATTATTATATAAATATATACATTGTTTTTATTTTATTCATGGCTTAATTTAATATATTATGTTAAAGATGACCAATCATGTCTTTTGAATATTATTTTCATTGTGAAAGCTGAATTTTGGCTAATAAATTCCATTTTCTCAAAAATCTCCATGTAGTTCTTTTATCCTGATAGCTTGATTAATTGTTCATTCTTCATTAATTATCTAAATTAGAATTTCAACCAAATTTTAAAATCAGTCATATCATTTTCTACATTTATGGATTAATCCTAATTTGTTTTGTATTATTCACATTGAAATGTAATGATGGAGATTTTTCCACATCTACATTATTCTGTGAGAAGAGAGCACTTATGAATAGATAACATTAACTAAAGAATAAGCTGCTCAATCTTTTCTTGTTGAGCTCTATAAATTTCTTCACAGAAATCTTTTATATCCTCAAGTAATAATAATAATTATAATATCATAGAATTTTTGTTGAGGATTTGTAAATTAATCTAAGTTTTTAGATGAATTCATGTAAGCTTTTATCTGAATTTCCCAAAATTGGGCCAAATTCTCATACATTTTTGTTAAATTTGGGCAAAAAGAGACCTTTTTCGTCAAAAAAAAAGAATAATAATTACCAAAGCTTAATAAAATTGAATTTTTTGATCATTTTTCAAAAAAAAAAATATCAAAAAAATTACTCTTAATTTTTTTTGTTTTATTTCAAAATTATCCAAATTAATAAATTTAATCAATTTAATTGCTTTTTTCTTTAAGAATCAATAATAAAAATAATAATAAATCAATTCAATTATATAATTTCTGAATTTTTTTTTCCTCCAAAAAAAAGATAAAATTTTCATATTTGAAAAAAATCCTTAATTAAAAAAAAAATTGGAATTTTTATTTATATAAAAGAGGGGTATTTTTTCTATTTTAGGATCCAATAATATCACATAGCTTTTTTGAGAAAAAATTCTTTTTTGAAAAAATAATTTCTAAATGAAATCTACCAAAATTAAGTTTCTTTTTTTTTAAAAAAAAAATCTTTTTTTTATCAATTGTAATTTTAATTTTCCTCAAAAAAAAAACCTTCATTAATGAGTTTATATTAAAATCAATTCAAAACCTACATTTCTTAAAATGAAAATTATTATTGTTTTTTTTTGGTTTAAAATTTAATCCAAATTATGTAAAATTATAAAAAATTATACCAAAAAAAAGGAAATTTCAACTTTAAAAATTTAATAATAAATAATAAAAAATTATGATGATATCTTAAAAAGAGATTCATTGCTGGTAAAGTTCCATTTATTTATATTTTGAAAGTTGGATATGTGGTTTAGGTGGGTGGTCTTAAAACACACAATTATGACTTATATTTATATTTAATTATTTTATTAATACTTTTTTTACTTTTTGTGGTTATCAAAAATACAAAAAATTACTTCAATAAATCATGAATAAATAAATAAAAATCAAAAGTGAAGTAATTTGAAAAAAAAAACTATTTTTCTTCTTTTGGAAAAAGTTTCTTGATTCTTTTAAAGAAAAAGGATTCATATGTCATATTTTTGATTAATTTAATGAATTTGATTAAATTTTTTAACTTGTTTTTGCAAAGTTTTTGAATCAAAAAAACAAAATAAATAATTTTTTTTTTTTTTGAGGATTTTCTTTTAAAGAAAAAATATATGAGAGAGCATACATAGGACGCGTCGTAAATTTTTAATTTTTTTTTTTTTTTTAATTTCAATTTCTACCTTTTTTTTAAAAATTCTAAAATAAATAACATATCTTATTTCTTTTTTTTTTTTGAAAAAGACCTTTCTCAACTTCTCTCCCTTAAAAAATCTTGAAACCTTTTAAAACTTTTTTTTTAAAAAAAAAGCATATCCAAAGAATTATTATTTAATTATGATTGAAGAAAATAATAATAATCTTAAAAATTTGTAAGGTTATTTCTTTCTTTTTTTGAATTTCCATTTATACACATACATATTTTCAAAAATAAAGATAAAAAACTTAAAACTTATTAAATGTTTTTATTTTTATTTGTTGTTGATATACTTTAAAAAAAACAAAATTCAAAAGGAATTCAAAAGTTAATGAAACCGAAAATGAAAATGAAGAAATTCTTCAAGATTTTGATAAAGATTCAATTGAAATTGATTTAGCAGCAGGTGCAAGAGCTTTTGCTTTTAAAAATTTTTCCATTGCAACAGATTGTTTTTCAAAAGCCTGCGAAAAACTTGATCATCTTTATGGAAATCAACATCCTGCTTTGATTGATGCTTACATCTCTTATGGAAAAGCTTTATTACATAATGCTATATCATTAAGTAATGTTTTAAGTCAAGCTAATAACCCAATCAACGATTCAGATGGGATCGAAGAAATTAGTAATGGTCATCCACTTGATCAATCTACAAATCAACTTGCTTGTCAATCTTCTTCAAGTAAGCCCTTCTTTTTCATTTGTTTCCTTTAAAGTCTCTTTAAGCGTTTATTAACTCATCTTTCAACTCACTTTCAAGTTAAACCTACTCCCGCCAGCTCTTCTAAAACACCAGCTTGCACTACCATCAATCCTAAAAACCCTCACATACACTTCTCTGGAGATTCATCTGATGAGGATGATACTGAAGAAAATCACCCCCAAGCAGATGAGCATGAACCAGCCGAGGAAGCAGTCACAGCCGAGGAAGAATTAGAAAGTGCTTTTCAGGTCCTTGAAAACGCTCGGCAATCTCTTCAAACTCAAATCGATTCGCCAACCGATAAGCTCTCCTCTCAAGAACTTAAAAAATTGAAGATCAAATTGACTACTGTTCATGAATTGCTCGCAGAGGTTCATCAAGAAAGTGGTCAGCTATCGTTTTTTTAAGATTTTTTATTGCAAGCTTGCTTGAGGGCGCATTTATGCCATTTTATTTATATTCGCAAAAAAGGAGTTGTCAAAGCTTCAAGGTTAGCCTTTGAAAATGACTAGATTACTTTTTTGCTTTGTTTGTTTTTAGAACAATTCGAATCAGCTGTAGAGTCTTACATTAACTCACTTGAAGTTAAGCAATCTGCTGTTGACGATTTTAGCCCTGGTTCGATTGCGGAAAATCACTTAATGATTGCACTGGCTTTGGAATTAATACCCGATAATGCGGGTTCGCTTGAAAAAGCAGTTGATCATGTCGATCAAGCCATTGATTTAATGAAGAGGCACTTGGTCAACTTAGAGACCAAATTAGAAAAATTCGAATTGACAGTTTCACCATTGGATAAAACATCATCACCTGAATCATCTCAAAAGAAAGACCATGAATCTTTGACGACCGAAATTGAGGAAGTCAAATCTCTGATATCCGAATTAGAAAGCAAGAAAGAAGAGCTGAAAACGATAGCTCAACCTCCGCCAATGACTGAGAAAGACAAAGCCCTGCAAGCCTATCTGGCTTCTGTCAACCCTTCAATAATAGACGTCAATGGTAAAATGATCGTGAATGACTTGAGTAATTTGGTAAAAAAACGACAGCGCCCGAACGAAGGCGTTTGCGAAAAGCCACTCAGTTCCAAAGAAGAGCTTACGGAAGACGGCCAATCTCAAACTAAAAAGCTGAAAGCCGAGTCCTGAAAGCTTAGAGAATTCTGCTTTGAAAGAACCTTTGGTTGTAATTTTGAATTTCAGTGTTTCTAGTTATCATATATCCGGATAGTAATTCGATTCAAATGATTAAGTTTGGCTCATAGATACACTAAACTTGCTTTATTGATTTCATGTCGCCCCAAGCTGGGGCGAGGCGCTTTTATTTGGGTCATATGAACAAGAACCGATCCCAATGCATATTGCGATTGAATAAGAGATTTATAGCTAATGTACAACAAACCCGGAGAATAATTTTTTACAAAATTAACTAGCTAAGGGTGGTAATTGCTTTTTTATCCAAGGGTAAACCCGTTATTGGGTCGATCCCATTTCGAGCTAGAACTCTTTGGTGTCTGATTAGTCTTGCCTAATGAAAACAAAGACGATCATCAACAAGTCATTTGCTTTAATGTAGTCTTTGTTTTAAAAAAACAAAAACGGTTTACCTCGTCAAATGTACAATTCTTTTCTAAGATTATTAATCTAACTTCATCTAAATCGAGTTGACGATTATCATTTTTGTTTTTTAAATTGGAATTCAAGTTAAAGTTATTTGAATTAAAGCCTAATGAATCAGCTGTTTCAAAATTAGGTATACTGAAAATAAAAGTAAAAAAGATATCAATTTTTGTTTGGGTGAAATTTTAAAGAATTGGAAATGTTAAAAATCTAAGCTTAACGGTTTATAAAAATTTTTCAAAATTTTTGATTTTAAAGATGAAGGTAAATAATTCAAAATTTTAAATTTTAAATTATAAATTACTAAAAAAAGAAAAAAATTATTTATTAATTTAATTCAATTATTTTAAAAAAATTCAAAAAAAATTAAATAAAAAAAAAATTACTCAACAAATTATTAAAATTGTTAAAATAATCAAAATGATTAAAATGATAACCAAATTCAAATTTAAAAAATTAAATAACATTTTTTGAATAATAAATAAATAAAATAAATTTTTTTAAAAATGAAAAAACAAAAATTAAAACTTTTAGGCCCGGTTTATGGTCGGGTTTTAAGCGTTATTTTCGAAATATTTTGATTCTTTTTTAATATTAAATTTAATTTTTTAACTCAAAATTTTTTAGATTATCAATCAAAAGTTAAAGGGTATGTATGACTTTTAATTTTTTTCAACTGAAATTTTCTTACCAAAAATTGGCAGCTTCAATGATGAATGAAACATTTAATTCACAATTATCATCCTATGAATGTCAGCAAGAATTGTTTTATGGTGAAGATGAAATTAAAGACATAGCAGATTCACCCACTTTCAGCTCTTCTAATCCCAATGAAGTCAATATGTTGACAATGGGAAGTCAAAGTCAGACTTCACATGTTTTAGAAGAAACACCCATTCAAGCTTTGATCAAAAGATGCAAGGGACATACATATGAAGAAGCCCAATTGCATGTATGGCAAATTGAACATAAGCAAAGACTTAAATGACAAAAACAAAGCAATGAATGGGTCAACGCTGAGGCACAGAAATTGAAACAGGCTGAAAGTAGACTGGTCCTAAAAAAAGATAGAAGAGTTAAAAGGAAAGATTCTTTTGGAGATATGAAAGTACAAAAAGATTTATTGAATCTGATAATGAAGTTTAGAATGGATTTTGAAAATTCAAATGATAATTCTATGGGTATTTTTTTTTTCCTTTATTTCAATATTTCAAGAAAAACGAGAATTTGAAATAAAAATATTTTTTCTTAAAGAAGATTTAATTTGAAACTTTAAATTGGTGATAAAAAGTACTTAATAAGTACCTACAGAGTAATTTTTTTTAAAAATATTTTGATCAATTTAATATTAATTTTATGGCAATACATGGATTTTAAAAGATTCCAGTGATTCCACAGGTGATAGGGAATGGTTTACTGATTTAGAAAATTATCATATGATAAGTGAGGTAAGTTATTATTTATTACAATAATTACAATCCAAACTAAATCTTAATTTTGGTTTTGGGTATATGAAGTGCTAAAGCAATTAATTTGCAATAACTGTAAGATAAAGATAAGTGGAGTGGAATTGGGTGAATTTGCTCAAAAACAAGATTAGAAAAATATGATAGGAAGAGTAGAGGCCAATTTGAGTGATGATGATGAGAATTTACAAAATGCTTAACAAGCTGAATGGAGAGGGTGTGCACACAATCAACAATGAGACAAATCAAGAGGAAGGAACTTCAGCAGTAGCTCAGATGAATTATCTGGGATTCCGGCTTATTTAACGCTCTTGAATGAGTCTATCATCTTTCATTATCTTTGCATAAAAAAAAGAGATCAAGAATTTATGAAAATATTAATAATAACATACAAAAAATGTTAAGTCCACTAATGATGATGATTCAAAATGGGAAAGAGCATGAAGATAAGAAAGAAAGAGAAAAATAGAAGGAGAGAGAGGCAAAAAGAGTTGAAAGTGAAGAAGACAAGGAAAAGAATGAACAGATGAATGTGTTCATGATGACTATCTTGGAAACAAATTACTGGGATCAATTGAGAGGATTGTTCATTTTAAATAAATTTGTGAGTTATAGTTATTTAATTTTTTTAGGCCAATCTCTTGATTATTTCAGATTTAATTGCAAGTATCAATATTATTTAATACTTTCACAGGTTAAATAATTGGAAGAATAGCTTAAAAGGTTTCTTTCATAGTAGAATTTGAGAATTATTGAGATTGGGGCCATCCCATTTCTGTTTAGCTATTTTTTATAAGTTGCTATTTTATATGTTTGAATAAAAATTATCATTTGATCATATGATCTGATAATAAGTTCAGATCATGTACAATATGGATTTTTCACTTGAGAAAAAAAAATAATTAAAATACACGGGATTGTTTTCATAACATCCAATTTTAAACCAGGTGTATTAAAATTTGTAAGTGAAAATGATATCAAAACATCTCATCAATCAGAATCCATACCTTTGCCCCTGAAAGATTGGGAAAATAAATGCGGAATGTATTATACAAAACCCAATGTAAATTGGATTTAGCAATACTTTATCATATATTGATGAAATTAATAATAAATTTCATAATCAAGAGTTTTGTTTGAAGACAGAATTTCTTAACTTGTTTATTATTGCGAAATTTTAATCTTTAAAACCCTTAAGTGTTCCAAAGGTCCCAATGTTTCTAATTTTTTGAGCTGTCGTTTTTGATTTCTAAGGATAATATCCCCAAGACATATACTTGCCTCAACTACTAGTAATATATACTTTTATTCCTGTTTAAACAAAAAAAAGAAATCTTATATATATATTAATCTATCATGAACATAGATGAACTTCTCACAAGATTCAAAAAAAAGGAAAATTGATCTTCAAATGACCCCATTTATAAAAAATATCTATTTCTTTTTAAAAAAAAGTGCAAGAATTGTCAAAGTTAAATTCTCATAATGACCTAATAAAAAGTAAATCACTTTCTAATATTTGGAAAACAGAAATTGGGGGAATAATTGGAAGCCAAATAGGGGATGATCTCTCAATTAAACCAAGCGTATAAACCTGAATTGTATAGCTTGTACTCCAACAAGGTGAGTATTATATTAAACTTTGTTGTAGTTAATTCAATTAAAAATCTTCTTAACGGTTTTATTTAAATTACTATTGATATATTTTATATTTTTATTTTGAAAAAAATTACATTTTTTTGTCTTAGAATGAAACAAATCTTATCAATCAAAAAATAATAATTTAATTATATTGCTGAAAATAATACCTTAATTAACTAAATATAAAAAGAAATTTTAATTGATAAAAAGACGATAGCAATTATTTAAACTAATCATGTGAATTAAAATTACAAAAAGGTTGGAATAATCTCATTACTAAAATAAAATTCAAGAATGTTTCAAAAGATTGTAAAAATAATACTGAAAACCCAATCATAAAAAAGGACTTAATTTTGTTTCAATAAAAATTATAAATAAAGTGTCTATATTGGAAATGCCTGTTGTATATAACAATGACTATCTCTGTCCTTGACAGATGGCTGGGAATATTTTGGTTAATTTTAATTACTGGTTCAAAAGCAAAGGGTAAGGTAGGGGCTTGGTGGGATGGTTGGAGATAAAATACTCACTGGTAGTTGGGTGGGGTTTCATAATTTCAGGCTCTTGTTTACCTTATTTTTGAGCCAATTCTTTATTTTTCCTTCTATACACGTATTTTAAATTGTTATTTTTTCTCTCATTTCATAGATTCCAACTACATTTTTTCCCTGTTCTTCTTTATTTCTAAAAAATAAATGTACATTTTAAACTATTTATTTTTATTTTTGAAATAATTCTTGCAAAAATTTATTTCTTTGAATCATAATTTATTTTAAGCCAACTAAACACTAAACCATTTCATCTGTTACTGTTTCCCAAGAATCAATTCCTAGTGATTCTGAATCCACCACCAAATGATCAATAAGTAAAGCTCCATCCATGTGAGCCTGAAATCACGAAAAACATTACCTACTATATCCATTTATTTGGTCTAATTTTATTTTAATTTTTGTATAAATCTCAAACATTTATGAGCAATGTCATAATACTTTTAATTAAATTTTGTTGATATGACTACTGAATCCTTTTTCCATAGAATTTATTCCCATTATTTCATTAGTTTTGTTATTAGATTTGCTCCTGTTACCATAAAAAATATTTCCTCATTCAAACAAAGGTATTTTAAGTTATTTTGATTTAAAATTTGTAAATAAAATATTTAAAGAGGATTAATTCTCTTTGAATTAATCCTCAGGAATCTTGAAAAATATATTTTTACAATTAAATTTAATTACATTTTAGTTTAGAAATATTAGCGCTCTCACTTATAAGTGATTAAATTTACTTTTAACATTTATTATAATTGTTGAAGCTCAAATTACAACAGTACTCCATTATAAACCTAGTCAAACGTCTATTAATTAAAATTAATATTATTAAACTTCTTTTTTATTTATTGAATTCCTAATATTTAGTCTGAAAGCCACAAAAGAGGCACAAGATAACAATTCAACCTTCAACAGTTTTGGGTATGGTTTTATTTCACTGATATCAATAATGAGTCTTTTGAATGTCAAGTAACACATAAATGGAGTGGAATTTGTCAAGAAAAATTGAAAAGGGATTGAAATGAAAGAACTAAGTAAATGAGTGATAATATACACTCTTTGCATTTATTAATAAACCCAAGAAATATTTAATCATAATGTGGTATATTCTATCAATATATATAGAATATCAAACCAAAGTATTTAAGTAAAATTTTAATTTATTTCAACATGAATATCTTATTTATGTTGAATTTCGGATATTAAAAAAAATTCAGCCTTTATCTTCAGAAAAATTCAAAACTAAATTTTTAAAATGATTTGTGACTGTCATACTACACTATCCATTTGTGAAACACAATTTTTTGGAGAATTTCTTGAGGTGTTCAATCATTCAGTAAGATATATAAAATTTGGAAAAAAAGAAATATCAAAACATCTATTGAATTGATATCTTTATCACCAAGAACAAATTTAGATCCTATTATATAAAAAAAAATCTTTTGTATTTTTCACAACAGATACCTGGATGAACCCTAATATAAAATTATATAGCGATGTAACAGACCAATTTATTGTTGAAGAATTCAAGTTATTTTTCATTATTTTGGGTCTTACTTAAATTTAGGGTATATTTTTTCTCACAAAATCTGTCTCTGTTTTATTAACCCTAATGTATTTTGGTAGGTGATAATTCAGGGAAATCTTTAGCTAAAGAATTTTGGCAAATTATTTAATACTATATTCTCTTGAATAAAATACAATAATGCCTCTTTAAACCAGTAAATGGGTCAAAATTGAGAACTATATCTAACTTTTCATCATCCAAACAAATATGATTAGTTTTATGACTCATAAATTCCACCTTCTTTCTCACAAGGGAGTTCAGTCTCTGAGTGAGGGGACTGAGAAATCTCAAGAAAATTCAGATGATGGCACAATGGCCATGTAATGTATTGTTTACCCCTCAGAAGGTCAGCATTCAAGCTACAATTCAATAGTATTAAGAATATTGCACTTTGGCTCTCATATTAGGAAGAGCCCACAATTCTGAGAAAAGTTCAATGCAATTTTGAGACTTTATTATTAAGACATAAAGGTAAAAAAACTTCTAAAAAATTCATTTAAAATATGGAACTCAACCTATGAAATTTTGAAATGTGCATTTTTGCTCAAAGAAGAATAAAATAATTTTTGTGGCGCAAAAAGCATGAAATTATCTTGGATATGGATATCATTAGTTGAATGGGAGAAGTTCAACTTAATAATAAACTTAATTTATCTCCTATATGAAGCTACTGGAATAATATTTGGCTCAAAATATACAAAAACTAATTATACCATACCACTTTATATCTTACCAATAAAAAATTAATCAGGTAAGAATTATTGTATTTTTCATTGTTTTTTTAGTCGAAATACTCATGGACCTTCAATAACAGGCTTGAAAAATATCCTATTTTTTTAAAAAAAAAACTGGAAGTGGCAGACATGATATCTAAGCTGTCAAATTAAATACACAATTTTCAGGTAAAGATGCTACCTATTTGTGAAGCAGTTCTTGATGCTTGAAGATGAATTTATTTGAGAGCTAAAATTGTAAAATTTGGAAATTTTTGAGTTATGAAAGCCATTATTCAACATATTTGAAGAAAAATCAAGGAAGAATTACATTGGTACCACTCTAATGGTAAATTTAGGCAAGAAGGGCACAAGAATTGTTGATGAAATGTACTGATAAGCGGCAGTAGAAAAGAATAAATTGGAAAATAAACTGGCTTGATACTTCTCAGAGCCAATTGAACGAAAGTTTTCCAATATATTGAAAGTTTGGAAATAAAAAACAACAAATTTCCCCACTCTTAAAGTTATGGCTTGTATCTACTTAGATATACCAGCCACTAGTTTTCCCTCTGAAGTAATATTTTCAGGGGGAAGAAACATTCTTAACTATAAAAAAGAATATCTTTCGGTTTCTTGTGTAGTTTGATTGTCCTGTTTCAAAATTTGGTTATTCATATTTGGGCCTCTTCACTTCAATGATAATTAGAAAATAGTCCCTCATTAGCTTTTTTAAGTGTCTTTGAGTTTTTTATTATTTATTTTTCTGGTGGAATTCATATCTTTAACTTCTAAGAACAAATAAATAATTTAAATAGGTACTCTTGGAATCCATAATGGAACCCATCCCCTCCAGAGACCCAAATTTATTCAATGATGAAGCTTTTCCAGGACTTCAACATCAAATTCCTTCCCTAAGGGGATTCTTCCATTTCCTGTGTTTAGGAACAACCTCAGATAGTGTATTCTATATACTATAAATGTGAAATGAAAGCTTTTCTGTCTGTTGTTAGTTTGATTTGTGAGATTAAAATCAGACTAAAATTGGATTCATAGAGAATAATATATATATATGTATATATATTAAAATTTCATTTATTTAAATATTGAATACTGTAAAGAAAAAAAGAAATGATTAAATTTAACAACTATATTATCAATATTTATAATATATATATAGTAAGGAAAATTTTATGTCTTAAAATCTTAATTTTTCCTTGAATTTTTGGGGTAATTTATTTATTGATTTTAATAATTACTTGGAAACGCAAAAGTGTGTTTTATTTATTTTCATTTCCATGTATTTATATTAATAATTACTTATATATATATAGATATTGGAAATTTTAATTTGAAGTTAGCTTTTAGTTAATTGTAATTTCTTAAACACATAAGGAAAACTATAATACTCACATAACTAACTGTATTTTTTTACTATCACAATTATTATCTGTTTTTTCTTCCCAATTTATGATTAAGAAATATGTATTTTTATTTGTTTGAAAAAAACCCAACAAATTTTCACATTTCAAGCCAAAAATAAATAAATAATAGGAATCTTTTTACCTTAATAAAAATACCTTTAATTTCTTTTTTAAAGTGTTTTTTTGGTAAAAAAATGAAAATAAATTAATCCATTTTGATAATTTATTTAGATTTGAAGTAAAGAAATAAATAAATCATATCTTTTCTTTCAACTTTTACTTCTCCTTATTTATGTTTTTTTTTTAAAAATTTGTAAGAATATTTTTTCAAAAAAATAGAATTTGAGAATTTTTAAAGAAGGTTTTTGTTTTTAATTATTGAGGGGATCCAAACCCTGCCAAAAGAACAGATTATTATATTTCATGATTTCTCAAACAATTGGTAAATAGAAACCTTTTTTGTTTTTAGTCTTGAAATTCTCTTGGAAAAACCTTGATTTGTGCTAATTACAAAATTGCAAAAGAAAATTGATAAATATATAAAAGGTTCTGGTAAGTCTAAATAGGCCCATTTCTTGTGAATTTACCAAAAATGGATGAAATTATAATAATTTTCAATAAATTTGTCTGAGAAAGGCCATTTTTTTCAAAGAAAAGAGTTACCAAAACTTAATTTGATATTATATGTTACAAAAAAAGAAAGAAAAAACAATTTGCTTGAATTATTATTTGAGATACCTAAGCATAACCTTAATGAAAGCTGTGTCTATGAAACTCTTGATAATATTACTATTAATCAAGAGTACTGTGACTGTTATTATGAGATATAATGAAAGAATTTATTAGAACCACAAAGAAAAAATTTAATTCTTGATTATTTTTTTTACTTGTTATACACTACTAGTGATTATAACAGTAAGAAGAAATTGTTACTAGAATTTATTACAAGAATTATTAATAATAAAAGTTTTTTATTAAAATAATATAAAATTATTTCAATTTATCATTATCTTTTGAAAGAATAACTATAATTATGATAATTGAAAGAAACTACAAACTAGATAAAAACCTTTATACTTAAGACAAAACAATAACTAAAACTCCAAAAATACCTTGAAAAGAATTTTCAGAGTGATTTTATGAATAAAGTTTGGATTTAAAGGATTAAAATTTATTTATAACAGTAATACAGCAATATAACAGTTGAACACGATTGAAAATATTATATTTCTTTGATCTCAAGTCTTTCTGATTTATTCCAAAAGAATCAAAATACTTAAGGAAAGATTTCAACTAATAATTACTTGTTGGTACTATTGATATGAGTGAATAATAAGATGATTTGGAAAAAACAGAAGGAGGAGGCCTCTTTTAAGTCAAAAGAATCTCTCAGACTTGTTCCATGAATAAAAATGAAAAACAAATGATTTATCAACCAGTTATCCTATTTTGATTATTAATTAAATCACTTGTTGTCATGTAAGAATATCATAATTACTTAATTAACTCATTTTACCTGACTACCAGCCCATTTATGGCTAAGAAATAAAGGATTAAAAACTGAAAATATTCTTTCATTAAATTATAAACATTAATTTCTCAAGGGTATTAATTTCATTGGAAATTTCATCACATATTGTATTTTATGTGGATTTTTGAAGATTCAGTGTTTCACATGGAATAATAAAAAATGGACTGTAAATAAAAATTCTAATTTGAGTTATGAATTCATGATTATTTTTGAGTTTTATATGTATAATCTCTTTGGCCATTGTTCCTGAAAGGCTTAAGAAATCTTCATTAAGAATGGTATTTTTAATGAATTCTTGAGGTTTTTACCTTATTTATATGTAGAAAAGCAAATAGCACAGTAATAGCTGGTTTCCATGAGATAAATGCATGGATAACAGTACTAGAGCAGTTTTGACTACTATTTTAGTGTCCCCAAATGGAAAATGATTAATAGCTGACATGGTTACAGGAATCAGAGTTGCTCATTACCTCCTTGTAATGTCAAAATAGCATCTTATTTTCTATTTTCTCATGATTCAATGGGACTTTAACTTGGTCCCCAATTTCCCAAAAGGTTTCAATAGACTAATTGGTCCATTATCAGCCATGAATGAAAGATTTAGAGCTATCCAAGACACAGAGTCCTCAGAAGCTGGGTACCCTGTCTCTCTTTGATGTCTTTTGTTCCCCTTAGCTATTTCCATGTTAAAAATAGTAATTCAGGCTTAAAGACTGATATCCAAAATGGGTGTATCAAAACTTTATGTAGGAATAAAGTAATATTAAGCTCTGAAAAAATCAATCACACTATTAGTGGTGTATATGTAAAATGGGATTTCTCACATTCCCATTATTTTGTCATGAAATTGAGAAAAACAAAAATTTTCAAAATTCTTTTATATGGTCTTGTGATGTGGTGTTGAAGTATTTTCCATATTAACACCTCATAGATTTTATTTAAGATTATTCCCTCTATGGAGCTACCCTAGGTTAATTTTGGCTTGGATCCAAATCTTTCTTTAAGTCCATGGATTTACCTACTCATTAAAAAGTTATTCAACTTTTTGTGGAACAAAAAATGAATAATTTTGAATATAGGAATGACTTATGGGTTAGGCATAGTTCAAAATCTATTTCTATATTAATTGTGGCATATTTGGGTATGTAAAATATGCTTCAATTCTCAAACTCATTTCTTTTAAATTTTACATTTGTGCCAAAAACTGCCCAAATTGACAAATTTTTGGCCAATTCAATAAATTTAACTAAAAAATATTTCAAAAATTGAATTAACTTATTGATTTTAAAAATATTTTTTGTATTATTTTTTCAGGAAAAAAATAATTGAATAATTGAAAGTTTAGAATTTTTTTAAGCTCCTCAAAAAAACAATTTTTTTCTGTATCAAGACCAAATGATTTTTTTTGGAATTAAATTTTTGTCACAAAAATTAACAATTCCAATTTCAAATAAAATTTAGTATTATTATTTAATTGAATTTAATTTTAGTATAGTTGTCTTTTTACTTATGAAAACCTTTTCAAAGACTTTATGACCAAATAATTTTCAAAAAAAAACATATTTTGTAATGAAAATCAAGGCTATTGGTTTCCAATTCTAATACAGAATAGAGAAAATGATATAAATTAAACCATTGAAAAGGTAAGCTTTGAAGATGAAGTATATTATCCCACATGATGAATTATCTTTGAAAATAAAAGATATAAATTGATGGTGAAGCTGCCGTCATTTTTTGAAAATGGGGTATGTAGTTGAATTAGTTATTCCATCAGAAGATTGTGAATTTTATTAGAGTTTTATTAATTAATCTCTACTTCTTGTCTTACAATCAAGATATATATATCTTAGGACAATAAAAAAAGAGTAAAAAAGCTATTAAAAATGTGAATTAATTCAAAAAAAGATTTCTTTTGGGAGATTCATTGCAATAAATTTTTCAATTTTCAATCAAAATAGGGGAAAGGGTCTTTCTTTAATGGATTTCCTAAATTCTTATATCAAATTATAAGATATTTTTAGATTCACAGGAAAGATATTAAATATACTTACAAAATAATTATGCTTATTGATAAATACCTTGGATAAATTTCATTTGATTTTTGACTAACACTTTGAGAAATGAAAAGAAGTAATAATAATATAAAAAAATTTGAATTTGTTTTGAAAACATTAAATAATCATTTTTTGAAAAGATTTATAAGAAACATAATTAATTTTATTTTCATCTATTTAAAATTTTGTTGGAAACTAAATTATTCCAATAATATAATTGTTATGATTCTGTGAGCCTTTTAGATATGACCACATATCCAAAAAAATCACAAAATAACTTTGCAATAATTATTCTAATAATAAGAATTAAGAATATTATCTTAAAATAAGTAAAAACTCCATAAATAGGCATAAATTCTTTATTAACTTAGAATATAATGAATAAAAATGTGGAATGAATTGTAACATTGAATTTCCCATGGTAAAGTACACATATAAAATTTTCATGTCATATCTGTATAGACAATACTTACTGCGTAATAAGCAAAAATGCCATAAAAAGCCATAAATTCGTGTTTATCTCAGAAACCAATGAAACAAAATGTTGCATAAATTGAACCATTGATTCCCCATAAGAAAATACACATACAAAATCTTTATTTCATATCCTTAGATTAAATAATTAAGGAAATAACCTGAATATATGAACTTTTATGATCAATGCATATATTCATGGTTTTTAGCTCATATCTCTTGAAATATACATGATAGAGAGTTGAACCAAAAATAAACTTACCACACAATTCCTGTGCAAATACAGATAGAAGGTTTATTTGACAAGCTATAAATAATTTTATAACTTGTAAGGGTTTATTGAACAAAATTGTTGTAGTGGTTGACCACTTTGTTGTGAGAGTGGTCCAAAATTAATAGAAAGTGGAAAATAAGATTCTAACAGTTCATACGTTAATAATGATTTAATTGTAATCATTATATTCAAGGTATAACCCCTTGAAATCATGGTTTGAAGTTTAAAATAGTAAATTTCAACAGAAAAGAGGATTTACAAGAAAAATAATCAAAAATAAAGTTTTTATTATGTAATGAAATGCTATTTGAATTTTAATAATGACATGACAAGCTATAATAATACACTCTCTGAATGGCTTTAGTGTGTATAACTCACAATTTATTAATGATCAAAGTTTAAATCTAAAATTGATCATTTATGATCACTCACTGTAATTTTAATTTAGGTTTAACACTAATATAAGCTATAAAAGTGGTTAATAATAGTTTATTATGATTCAAGCTAATAGAATCCACAAAGCTTAGTCTTTTTTCAAACCTATGGTGCCAGAAAACTTAGAGTTACAGTGATAACTCTAAATAATGGGGTAAGAATGAGATAAGATAGTTTAATTATGATTTAATAAGTAAATTTCTTTTAGAAGCCTTATGGAATTTAGAAGGGAGTATTTTACTATATATAGGGCTCTTTTTACCTCTATTTACCCCTCAAATGCAAGAAAAACAGTAAATCATTTAAATCAAAGGTAAACAATTTATTCTTTTCATATGAAAATATTATATATTTGAAGAATAAACTTAATTTTTATTGTAATAATAAATTTTGATGTGATCAATCCAACTTTTAACTGTTTTTTTTCAATTTCTCTGCAGAATTTCTAAACCCACATAAAAATAAGAATATTTGTAATTTCTTCTATTTTTTATTGAGAATACAGTTTAAATAAGTCTTATTTACATGTCTAGGTGTGAATTTATTCAAAATTATTATATTAAGTGTCAAAAGTAGGTTATTTTAATCTTTTATAATAATTTTGTCTTCATTATTACTTTAATAATTCTTTTATCAATATAAATACTATTTATATTAATATATAACTTTAATATTAGTAATATTATTGTTATAAATTGGTCTTTATTATTAAATAACAATTTTTTATGCCTTTATTATTTTTTTTGTAACAACCAGAAAGTGCCATAAATATATCAATTATTATATATCAATATATTTATTCTTATTGTATTAATTTTTTTAATATAATTTATATTATTATTTTTATTTAATAGTATAGATATTTTTATGCCAGAATTATTATAAATATTCATTATTATAATTATTTTTCATCTTATTCTTTAATTTAATAAGGAAATTCATAGTACAATAAGTAAAATATTGGTAATATTTACTTATTGATTCATAGTCAAACCTCACAAATTCTAATGAAAAGCTGATATTATTCTAAATATAATGAGAGCTTCATTAGTAAAATAGTATAAATATAGAACAGAAGTTCTCAAACGTGATGAAATTTATGAGAAAATACTAAGGTTTCCAAGAGAATTCCAAATCAGAAAATAACATATTTATTCTGTTTTGAATGCCCTTTTTGGCCAGAAAATGAATCATATTTGGCTTTATAATTTTCTTTCCATGAAAAAGCAGTGTTATACAATTAGAGCTATATATAAATCTATGTCAAAAAATACATTACACTTAAATTTTTGTCAATTATACTTTCAAAACAAATCTTGATATGTAATTCCATTCAAAGCATCATCAAACTCATCAAATACTTCAACCAAAGTTACACCACATTTATGAGAAAATCATAAGATAATTTGAGATGAAAAGATTTCTTGAGAATAATAAATTGGCTAAATTTACAGAAGAATCCAAAGTGCTCAGCTTGAGTATCTAAAAAAACTTCAGTAGGAAAACCACCATAATAAAAACAGAAATGTTCTCAATTTTTTGAAAATGAGGTGAATAAATAGGAAAAACATTGATTGAACATTTCACCCAATAGATTGCATTAAAAATGGAGAAAATATGAAGAAAATTCTAATATTTCAAGAAAACATAAACATTCAATAGGATCAGGAGTAAATAAAAAGGATTTGGAAAGCTTTATAAGCAAAATGGAGAGGAATATGGAATCAATTCTTTCTTTTTATTGGAATATAGATGAATCATTTCAAAGCAAGCTGAATATTACACTTATTTCCAGGTTCAATTTCCCAGAACCATCAAGTGAAAGTGATTGACAGATGTCTCATGTACGCATTAAATATTTTGAAAACAAGGAGATGCTAATTATGATTTTTTTTGTGGGAAATGAGTTGAAATACTAACTTAATAAAATTGGAAGGGATAGGTGAGGATGATAATAAAAATAATGATACTCATACCAATGAAGGGTTAGTAAGTGATTGAAACTTTTCCAATCTGAAATTTAGAAAAGAATCAGAAAACCATTTTTTTTACACAAATTGATCCATTTTTATGAGCTTTGAAAACAATGAATCTCATCAAGAAGGAAGTGAATTTGAAGAAAATTTATCTTAAAATGAGGATGATGGTCTTTTTTTCAACAATAAACCTCATCTAAGCTGAAAGATTTCATCACATAAAGCCTAAAATCATGATTCAACTAAGAATCTTAACCCAAAAAGTGTGGCTTATATGAAAGCTGAGTGGTATTCATTAAAATATTTGTTTTTACAATGAATAAAAATAAATGAAGTAGGTTTCACTTAACATTCCAATATTTCAGAAATTTGAGATGGAATATTATTTTAGATTATGAAGAAAGTGCAAAGTCAGAATTAAAATACGGAAATAATGAGTGGGGTGAAGAAAAGGAAGTGAAAATGAGTTTAATGAAGGAAAATTAGTTATAATAAAATAGATAAAAATCAAATTTTAAAGGGAGATAAAGCTAACAACATTAATCTTGAAGAAAGAAAAATTAGCTCATAGTATACCTTCGGAGTGGAAAAATATCAATGGAGAGATGGATTTATAATATAGGCATAAGGAAATGGATTCAAAAATTCTAATTTTACAATCCAACAGACAAAGAGATGAGCTGAAAAATATGATAATACTTATAAATGAAATATTCAACAAGTATTTTATTTGGCTGAGAATTTCTATGGCTGGTATTATCGACAGATTTCCCTCTTTTTTTTGGAAAAAAGTGGATGTTTTATTAATGAGATTGTTTATTCATAATAGCTTAATTGGATCTATAAGTTTTTAAAAAACAATATTCTTATATAGAGGTCCTTATTTTTAAAGCTTAATTTCCACAAACGTTTGATCAAAAATAGTGAAATAACTAGTAACAAAACTGATTATGTTAGAAGTAATCACTTAAGTTCATTTCTCAATGAATAAATTGGAAGTGATAAACAAAAAAAAGAAATTTTCATAGTTTTTGTTATTTTTTTTGAAAAAATATCATGAGAAGAAATTCTTTATTCGAAAGGGTTTGTTAAAAGGACTTTAATTATTTCCAATCTTTATGGAGCTTGAGCAGAGACTCCAAGATGAGTAGTAGTATTAGTATAAATAGATGGTTCAGTATAGTGAGTAAAACATGAAATTCATTATGAATAAGATAATATTTTGATAATTAATATAGAAAATACTTTATCTTAACTATGATGGAAATCTCATCATTGAATTCATAGAACTATCATAATGAACATAATGAAAATAATATATTAAAGTTTCTAGAAGAACCATTTTATCATTGTTATGGTTAAACTGAAATCATTAATATAATAAAGATTTTGATATGGGTTGAATTATTTTTATAATCAAGTTTTCTCCTAATTGAAGCTTTATTATAAAAGGAATGAAATAGACAATATTCTTATAATTGAAAATTTCCTTATGGTTCCAAAGTTATTATCAATATAATATATAGGATCCTGTAATAGATATATTATTGTTCTAATTCTAGAGATTTTCTATGTTTTATACTAATGTTTCCTGTCTTTATAATAAGAAATCTATCATTTGAATAATAAAGACGTATTCTACTTATTACTAATTTCTATGGGGAGAGCTTAAATTTTCGTTATGTTTATATAGCTATTCATACTTATATTTACTTATTTATAAGAAAAAACATGAGAAAAATGGTAAATAAATCTATGGTTCCCTCCAAAAAATCTCCAAACACTGTTAGGGTTTGTTTAAAATCCTGATTTCTTTCCTCATCTTACCATTCTCACGTCTTGTCGCATTGTTCTTTGTTCTCAGATTTGTTAACCAATCACCTTCAACCATTTCGATCGACCATCAATTACATTTGGAGGTCTTGCTATCACGCGCGGTTTTATTTAAATCCTTCTTAATTTTGGATAAAGGATCTTGCCTATAAATACAGCCAATCCTGTTGAGTATGTTTTTTTAACAAATAATTTGAGACACTGACCTTCATGGCTCCCTACCGCAGTGAAGGTATTTGTGGTCAAATTGTTGGTATGGAAAATGCTGGAGCCCCCATTTGCACAATTTCCCAACATATTGAGGTAGCGCCAATCACTGTTCACAATACAATTTTCCGATTCCAACGAGGTAATCCGAAAGCGTTACCTATACCGGGTGGACCTCGGAAACTAAACAATTGAGGCCTGCAGGAGCTTTCGAAAGTGATTAATCAAAATCGTCAAGACACTCTTGTCTCGATCAAAAACATGATCACGGCCAATGTTATAATGAATACTTTTCACAAACTCAGTAAAAAATCTTGAATTGCCGTAAAGAAACCTCACCTCAGTACATAAAATATGCGACATTGCCTGGACCATTTCCAATTGGTCTCAAGCTGTATGGACTGACCAGTCCTTTTTTGAGCTAGGTAAGTAAGTTACTTGAAGGTGTGTCTGGAAAAACATTTATCAAAAATATGAGGTCAAATCAATGGCTGTTAATGATTGTTCTAGTTGTCATTTGATTATGGTTTGAGAGGCTCTTTGTGGCCTGATTCAATCCAAATTCATTGTGATGCCACCTGGAAAATTTCAAGAAGTTTGTTTTATCAAGAACATTTATGAGCCAGGCTTATTTCTCTTAATGGATGAACTGGTTGAGGGTGGTGTGGCCAAAGATCATGAAGAATTCACATTAATGGAAGACAGAGCTCCCATCCATATTGCAATCACCAACCAACAGTGGAGAGATCAAAATGAAATCTTAACCCCATAAAGAGCTGATGGTTGAAGATAAAATATGTTTTTATGAATTTTTTAAATCCCAGAAAATGGATTAGTTAAAGATTTCTGTTAATGCTGTTTGAGAGACATTAACTTTTGATAATGTTGAGGTCTTAGTCTTATCTTTTCCTGAAAGGATGCAGATGGTAGTGAATAATAATGGTGCCCCTTCTCAATGGTAGGAGCTAAAATATATTTTATTTGAATTTATTATTCAATTTTAAAAACACATGTGATACAATTACCATACACATATTTGTTTTATTTATTATTATTATTTCTATATGCACACAAAAATGCAAGAAATTGAATTTTGAAACTATTGCATTAAGCTTTCTGAGATATGAGTGCAGGTTTTAAGAAGAAAAAATTGACAAAAAAAATTAAAAAAGTGCTTAAAGGTTTGTTGGAGGGTATTGTACATGGTAAAGTCACAGGGGCTCTTTGGAAGGAAGAGTGGCCTGGAAGTCAGTAATCAGGGAATTCCCTTGATAAAAGAGAAAAGAGTTAAATAAATAAGGAAAAGAATATATTTATTCAATAAGAATAATTCATTTAAAAATGTAATTCAGATTAGAAAAATTCAATGACAAAGAGCCAGAAAAGTGGATCATTAATTACTTTTTCAGCCTTACAGAAGTAAAAAAGAAATAATTCAAAGATATGACCACCAATTTCCACTGAAATTCAAAAAAGGGTGAAGATTAATGAATTGATAATATTAGTATTCACTATCAATATAAAAGAAAAGAAATTTTAAAATAAATATCTGTAGATTAACTGAGTGGGGGAAGAAACCCCAAGATTTAAATGGAGGTTGATATGTTTGAAAAGATGTGAGATGGCTCACTTTGTAATTGATACTGAGCTTTATTGAATTCTTTTGGAAAATTTTAATGAAAATTGGGAAACAAACTGGGTTGAAGAATCCCCTCAGGCTCTGTGGATAAAATATGGGCTTTCATGGAAAAAAGCTATATATATTGGATAATTATGATTTAAAAGGTGGATTTTTGGGATTGGGAAGATTAAAGACCGATTAAAAACCACATATTGAATATCCCTTGAAATCACTTGCGAGTATCCCCTTTGGGAATACTGCAAACTTGGAAATAAAAAATCCTTGATAAATGAGGTGATTGATCTTTATGAAACACTGATTATTGAGCCCCAATAATCACAGCTTTGAGATATATTTCTGCATAATTCCTTCCCTTGAGAACTGGAAGGCTGGCCCCTTGAGAATAGAAACAATGGATTTCTGGTGAATAAATATGAATAATGGTGTATAACCCCTTTTATAGAAATTCTTGATGTTGAATGGAAAATATGGAATAATATCTTCTGAAAATCTACTTGGACAATTAGACAAAATGAAATTTTATGGGCTTCACAGGCTTTCTGAGTGTTTATCTCCAAAAAATCCTAAAAGGACTTAAAACTGTATTTGGCAACTTTTTCACAAAAGTGTCTAAAATGTCACAAAAATAAGTGAAGGCCCAAATGGCTCAATGTGGGCATTTGGGCCATATTCCCTTTTAGAAAGTGGAAATTAAAAGGAGAGAAAATAATAAAAAATGGCCCAAGGCTGGCCATGGGTTTATGAAGAGGGCCAGGTTGGCAGCAAATGGTAAAATTTCCATTTTTGCTATTTATGATGGGAGGGACAGAATGGAAAAGGAGGATAAATATGGCCAAATGGTCATGGGAAGAATTTGGAAGAGGATTTCAATGATTTCATGCAAGGATCATGATTTTAAATAGTTGTTAAATGTAAAAGCTATTTACAAAATTTCTTATGTGTATTTATTATTACCTTATATATCCTAAGATCCATTCAATATTTAATTTATTTTCAACCTCTTATTAAAAAATAGAAAGGGGTTTTGAATAAAATTACAAATCAATTATATAAGTTTCTCGTAAACCAAAATCCAAATTAGCAAAAATAAGTTTTTGAATAAGAGAACCCATTTTTTTTATTAAATTGTTAGCCTATAATTTACTTTAAATTTGAGGCTTCCGAAAAACTCCAACATTTTGATATTACCATTTGACTAAGAAAATAACATTTGTGATATACAGCTCATAATTTTTCTACTTTAAACTTGATAGCTTGGAAATTATATTTTTGAGGAAATCCGAAAAAAATATTGCTGGGATTTGAAGTAAAAAATACTAATTGGGCGCTATAAAATTGAATTTTATATTTTTAACACCAAAAATGGTTTCATTTTTTTCTGGCTTCAAATATTATTATACATTGTATAAGATCAAACTAAAATGAATTTTTTAAATTGATTGAATAAATTAAATCTCAATTCAAAAATAGAACATTTTAATATTCATTTTTTTTTGAAAATTTCAGGATTGATTGATATTGAGCTTCTAGGTAGCTGAATTTCAACTAGAAATTAATTGTGAAAGGTGGAAATGTCTTAAATAAGAATTGAAAATTCTCTACTATTAAAGACCATTGGGCATGAGTTCATTGAAATTCATAATTTTATAAAACTATCAATTAATTCATTATATTAGAGATTAAAGTAGTTGAGCTTATAATTATATTGAATATTATATGGATTACTTAATGTTCTTAAAAGCTCAAGAAATTAAGAATAATTCTTATTATTAGTTGATGGGTTTTTTTCCCTAGGGGGGATGACCTCTTTTTATTATAAATGAAGGTGAGAAAATGTTGATAGCCTCTTGAAATTCTGTTAGAGTAAAGAGATTTACTTTTTGTCATTAGATTCTGTCTCAATAAGCTCAAAAAAGCTAGTATTGAAGCTCAGATATTGCTCCAAAGCCATATATGTTATTTCTTTATCCATACAGGGCGTAAATTCCCTTTAATGGATGCTCTAGATATGTTATCAAAATAAAAGGCTGATATTTTGAAAAAAAGTATAGAGACTTATTTTTGAATTAAACCCATGCTATAAGTAAACAGCTAGCATGGTGAGAATATAGTATTTCACAAAGTTAGTGTAATAATGAAATAAGTAAATATGATT
Source organism: Austropuccinia psidii (assembly GCA_023105745.1). Lineage (NCBI taxonomy): Eukaryota > Fungi > Basidiomycota > Pucciniomycetes > Pucciniales > Sphaerophragmiaceae > Austropuccinia > Austropuccinia psidii. The sequence continues at coordinate 12,927,798 of JALGQZ010000014.1, forward strand.
CTAAGTTGCTTCTCCTCTTTCAAGGTTAAGCATTGTGGAATAATTTCACTTAACCCCAACAAGTATCAATTTCTTAGATCTTATTTGCAACTGAATGATCATAATATATTTCAATATATACTTTTACTTCATCATTTCATGATTATTCAATTTAAAGAATTGATATAATGATATAATGCACGATTTTTTCGGCTTACAAACAATTGGAGAATATTTAAAGAAGGTACTTACACAACCAAGTTGTTATCCAAAATTTCAGGATTTATAGCAGACCACACAAATATACATCAGTATGAAATAGCCAATATTTGATAAATGTTCAGTGTAAGTTATAGTTAGTATTGAGATTGGATCTCTCTTGTGACATAAGTACTCTAATTTGCGAGAAGACATGATTTATCAAAGATAAAGAGCCTAAACTTCTGAGATAAAATAAAGCTAGTACCATAAGGATGGGAATATTTCCCAAGGATATTTAATTATTTGGAGAAAAAGAAATATATTAGCACACAAAGTTCCAGTTAGAGCTTGTCTTTATTAAGGAAGGAAGATCTTTTAAAGTATCAAAATGTCTTTTTCTGGGGAAATACGCTAGTGAATTTTGCGGTAAGAAGTTAAAAAACAATTTTGGTGATCGGAAAATGGTCATACTTGGCTCTTATTTATGGTTAATTAGGTTTAATTATTCAAGATTTAATGATACTAACTTTTATCATGATATCTTGGATGAGTCAGATTATATTTGAAAATTTATATCGAGATACCAGCTCCACATTATAGTAGTACTATCCAATGAGGAAGCTTATGGAATCCTGCGCACGGGCTCCAGGAAGGCAGCGTTGAAATAGTATAGAGTGATGGAAATCGGGGTGAAGGATGCAAAAAATTAGGGATTCTATGTTTTTCATTCAAAATTCAATGTATTTGAAAAATCCTTTTTATTTCCCTTTGAAAAGAAAAGGCCAAATTTATGTGGGAGTAATGTGAATAAATCGAAATCAATTACACTTTAATTGGAGATAAACTGAAAATAAAATATGTTTTATTTTGGTTTATTGGTCCGAAACTCAGCACAGGACTCTTCATAAAGCTGTAAATGTGGATTCCTAAATTCCTTTTCCAACAAAACATTTTCAAATAATGGAGAGTTTGGTGATATTATTTATTTTTATTGTGATTATAGATACTTTAGGACTTTTGAATACTTGATTTATTGAAAGAAATAATTTGATTGCAAAATTGGGAAAATGATTGGTTCTAATGGTACATAAATTATTCGAACCCTTTTTTGAAATAAGAATATGATCTTTAAGAAAAGGAATAATTTTGATATTCTTGATTGATTCATGACCGTACATGTCAATTTTCGAAGGGTCTTGTTGAGTTAAAAATGCTAGATTGTCTTCTGTAGCCTCAGGTCGAGTTTTAAGAGTGGGCCCGTCAATGATTAAATATGTATCCCCATTCTAAATTTGAGTATACTTCTTGAATGATTTGAATAGAGCTTCAAGGAATAATTTTAATTGAGAAAATAAGATCAATTTAAAAATAAATATATCAATTTTTTAGAGGGAGTGGTCTCAATAACTTCTGTCATATTATCTTATTCCTCAGAGGCTTTCAGGTCAATTAGGGTATAGTGACTGAGGTACTCATAATAATATTCATTGGGCCACCCCATATCAGAAATTAATTACTTAGAGAGAAAAAATATGGAATGACAGGCGCGAAAACTTAATTTATCTATTTTTAGCCACCTGAAACCAGATCTATGAAGATTATTTCCCGTTATTTTTTGATAAAAATAATTGATTAGTATGAATTATGTGTAGAAATTTCACAATAAATGATTTTTTTTAACCAAGTGCGTTATCAATGAAGTGATTCAAATTCTGATAGTATTTTTTTTTTGAGAATTAATAATTAATGATTAGATCAGTGAGCTACTATGGACAGATAGCTCTCCACATATTTGGAATTCAAAAGACTGATCATAAAAAAGTAGAGTCTTCCTGATTTAGTTGATTCAACTCATGTATTGATAAAGACGCTGATTAATAGTAGAATTAAAATACAAGAATTGATACCCTTTGTGCTTTGGACGCTCAAAATTGGGGGAAAATGTTGAGGAAAAGATTTTTTCAAAGCCCACAATAAAAAGTGTCACAAAAGTAGATTTTTCTAAATGAGGGAGAGGGTTACCTTTCTCTCTGAATATCTCTAAAATTATTAAGTATTTTTGTGTTAATAGAAGGATCAATTTCACTAGGGGTAGTAGATAGAAATTCATAAAAATGTCCCTTAAATGTTCTGACATTTTAGCTAAAGCTGGAGGTATTGTGATTACTTATCTTAGAATTGGTAGTAAAGTGATTGAACTTGTAATTAAGTAAAATTTCATTCCTCCCTGAAGACCATGCCTCATCTTTGGATTTAAACTGGATACTGATTTAAGTCAGTATCTTTCAATTTGAAATTGATCCATCATGACTTACTTAAAATAAATAATAAATATTTGAGCTTAATTTATTCTGAATGCTTTGGAAATGAACAAGTATTTACTCCAACCGGAGATACATGGTTCATAAATGTAAATTTAACTCCTCTATTTTTGGTTTTATATGATGGGAGAAACTCACTTCAAGGAATGTATTCAATGAAAGTTTCAAGTTACCTTTTTTTGAATAATTATACATTTTTATGTATATGAGATAGGAATTTGCTTTGTAATTCTTAACCCAAAGAAAATGAAAACTTATAGATTATATATTTGAAAATTTCTGAGAAAAGTAATCATTTGATATATTGTATCATGTTTTTATTGAAAAAATACACATGAGTCAGTTTTGGGTACCAGTAGCATGATATAGGAGTTAAAATATATGATCCTTCTTCATTACGGCTTCATAAAGTTAATCATATTGAATAATTCAGAAAAAGGTTTATAATTAAGAGAAAAGTCCAGGTATAATTTTCTGGGTTTAATAGAGGGATTTTATATTGAACCATAGGATCTGAAATCGGTACTTGGGACTGGAAATGGATCTGATGCATATGTCACCAATGCATAGCTATTCGAAAAATTTGATTTTCACTATTCGAAAAATTCGTCTTCGTCTTCGAATTTTTGGCCCACCAAATGAAAACCCAAAAATTCGAATAAAAAATTATGAAAAAAGGATCCATTCAAATTTTTCAACCTCCAAACTGAAATTCGAAACGAAAATCTCAAATTTTGGATGAAAAAATGATTTATGAATATAATTCATTAATTAAAAGAAGTGAAATATTTATGGCATCAGCCACAGAATAACCATGCCATAAATGGTATTCAAAAAATATTTATGGCATCAACAATGGCACTTATCCTATTGCTGGCATAAATCATTCCATTTATGCAATTTATGGAACCAACAATGCCAGAAATTGGGCTTTTACCAACTGTTGTATTCTTTAGCTTAACTTCAACTAGAACACAAAACTTATTTTTGTTACTAAATAATTGCATAATTTTGGCAATTTATGGCAAATCCACATAAGGGATTAAATGTTTTTGCCAAATTACTTACATGGGTTGACCAATAACCCAGATTAATATGAGTATTTAAAAATGATTTCAATTAATTCAAATGAATTTCAATAAATTGAAGGTAATTGAAATGAATTGAAGACAATAAAACTGAATAACCAGGCTTGAAATAATGGTTATTATGTGAAATCAAATGCGTAATGTGAAAGAGGTACAATTATTTGTACAGTGGGTGGTAACCTGTGTTATATTGCATAATCTATTAGCAAAAGTAGGTGACCAATGAAGTGATTTATATGAGGATAATGACCCCCCCTAGCTCCAAAATATCACACAAGATGATGAAAATGGCCATTTGAATATGCATGAAATAGTCAAGCCCTACACTTTAGATTGGATTACAAGCGCTGACAATGTTTTAAGATTAATAAAACATGTGTATTTTCAAAGAGAATTATCTGAAGACTAATATTTGTAATACATTTTCAATCCATATCTATGGAATGGTAAATGTTAAGACTGGAATCGAGTCATAATTATCAAATGTGTCAATATATATAATCTAAAATATTTACAATTTCTAATTTTTACGTAATCTTTTGTTATCCTGTTCATTCCGCAAGATTTGACCATTGACTTTTGTTTCAATTTCTTCAGAGCTGAGTTGTTTGAATTTTTTTCCTGTGACAAATAATTTCTTGTTTATTTGAAAAGAACAACCAAAGTGTGTGATGGATTGGTGTTCAAGCAATTCTTTTGCTGGCTTGGTTGTTTGATGAAGAAGTTCAGACGTTTTCCAGAGTATTTCAACAATGCCTTCTTTTTTGGAAAAATCAAAAAAGAATTTGTGGTTGGGAAATGATAATCCATGCCCAGAGGGTGTGAAATCTGTAGGAATTGGAATGAAATTGTTTTTATTGATAAAAGAGAATATACCATATGTCCATGAATTGATGTCCTTATTATCAGTATGTGGTTTATTGTGGAAGCCATTGAAAGTAACTATAACATTTGAATAAGTTTTGAAATTTGGTGATTTGTTGGAATGCCATTCAAGTTGGCTGAAGTTTGGCAAATTGGCTGCATTCATGATTTCTTAATTGTCTTTAAGTGCATTATGTGAAAAACCTTGAATTTGGGAGTGAATGAATTCATCAAATTCTTGAAGTGTTGACCATTGCTCATTATCTTCATCAATTGTTTTTTTAGTCAAGCCCGCTTTCCTTGCATAAACCCCGGCAGATTTACCAGAATCAGAACCCTGACAAAATCCTATTTCTTTCATAATGCCATCAAGCATATCAGAGTTAGTGGTGATATTTTGACAGTTCTTTGCAAGCTTATTTAATGTTATGATCAATTTTTGAAGTTTATGGAAGACTGGTGTTGGACTGCTGAATGGGTGAATTTGATACATGAAAATAGGTAAATAAGGCTTGTTATGTCTATTGATAAGTACATAGGGTCTGGGCAGAAGTTTGTGTGGAGGAAGATTTAACCAGGAGGCATTCTCATTGTTCTTCTTGTCTAGTGTAATTATGGAGAAGTTGGGATTGTAAATGCCAAGCTGGCCTGCTGTTTGGTTCATATAAGAAAGCATTCTTCTTTGTTGTCTGGTATTTGAGTGATTATGATTAAGAGAATTCTCTTCTGTTATATCATTCTGATTGTGAGGTTGAGTCCCAACAGGCTTCACATCATGAGTAATTACAGAGAGTTTGGGCACATTCAGCTCATTGACAATCATCTGGTCATTTGGTTGAGTCCCAACAGTCAAATGATCAGATAATTGATGAGGAATGGCTAAAGAAGGGGAGAGTTTATTGTTGGATTGTGACATAATGATTTCAGACTAAATATATTCCAAATATGAGTTATTCCTCCTCTAAATTAAAACAAAAAAAAGTGTATAAAAGAAAATAATTAATCAGTATTGAATACAAAAGCATATGAATGGTACAGATGTTGGAAAAGGAGGACATGTTAGTTGGGTGGTGGATTGATGGGGGAGGTGAAGGATCAGTGGTGGTGGTGGTGGATTGGTAGTGGAGGCGATGGTGGTGGTGGTTCAATGGAGGAGGATGATTGGTGGTGAAGATGTTGGAGTTTTTGGAGGAGGTAGTGGTGGTGGTGGTGGGGGTGTTGGATTGATGGAGGTGATGGTTGAGGTGGATTGGAGGTAGTGGGGGTGTTGGATCAATGGAGGTGATGATGGTGTATTGGTGGTGGTAGTCGGCCGGCGGTGGTTGTAGTGGCCGGTCAACGGTGGGGGTGGTGGTGTTTGAGGTGATGGATTGATGGAGGAGGTGGTGGGACAGCAAGCAGTAGTCAGTACTGTAATGACTACTGCGTAAATACAACAAAAGAAAGGGCTTACCGTTGCTATTAAAAAAAGAGCCCCCCAACACGTTTTTGTTTCAATAGTACTATCTGTGCAGAATGAAAGAACAAAACTTGAGGAACAGTTTTAAAAAGAAAGAATGTTGAAAAAAATTACCCAAATGAAGAATTGAAAAATTCACCATACAAAAGACGTGTGGTGGATTTTTAATCAAGGGGTAATTATAATTAATTAAAATTAACTATAATTAATTATTGATTAATTATTAATTAAATTTAATTATAATTAATTATAACTAATAATGATTATTTATTATTAATTTGATATAATTTTCATGAAAATTATTTATAATTAATTGAAATTAATTATATAATTAATTAAAGTAAATTATAATTAGAATTAATTATAATTAAAAGTAATTATAATTAAATATAATTAATTAAAATTAACTATAATTATTTATTAATTAATTATTAATTATAATTAATTGAAACTAATTATAATTATTTATAATTAATTTTGAATAATTTTCATTAATTATAATTAATATTTTAAATGTAGAAAATTAATTATAATTATCTAAAATTAATTATAATCAAAATTAAAATTAATTTAAAAGAAATTATAATTCTAATTAATTATAATTAATTAAAATTAACTATAATTAATTATTAATTGATTATTAATTAAAATTAATTATAATTAATTAAACCTAATAATAATTATTATTAATTATAATTAATTATAATGAATTTTAATTAATTTTATTTAATTATCATTAAATGTCATTGTTTATAATTGATTTTAATTATAATTAATTTAATGAAATTTAATTATAACTAAGTTTAATTAATTATCATTAATTTATAATGAAAATTAATTCAAATTAATTATTATTCATGAGATTTAATGATAATTAATTAAAATCAATTATAATTAATGATAATTAATTAAGATTAATTAAAATTAATTCTAATTAATGATAATCAATTAAGATTAATTAAAATTAATTAAAATTAATTATAATTAATGATAATTAATTATAATTACTAATAATTAATTAAAATTAATTAAAATTAATTATAATTAATGATAATTAATTAAGATTAATTAAAATTAATTATTATTAATTATAATTAATGATAATTAATTGAAATTAATTATAATTAATAATAATTCAATAAAATTACTCATTATTAATTATATAATTAATCAAAATTAAAAAAAATGAATTATAAAATGAAAATTAATGATAATTAATGAAAATATAATTCATTTTAATTAATTATCATTAAATGTCATTAGTTATAATTAATTTTAATTCATTATCAGTAATTTTAATTAATTTTCATTTTATAATTAATTTTATTTGATTTTTATTAATTATATTTTAATTATAATTAATTTTAATTAACTATTATTAATTATTATTATATTATCATTAAATCAATTTTAATTAATTATCATTAATTGCCATTATTTATAGTTAATTTTAATTAATTTTCATTATTTTTCATTAATTATAAATAATAATTAAAATATAATTAATGAGAATTAATGAAAATTAATGACATTCATTATTTTTATGATCTTTTATTTGATTTTTATTCATTTGTTTTGTATTTTTGCTTTATTTATATAAATTAATAAGTAATCAAACAATAAATAATAAATAATGAGTGAATCATTATGAAATTAATCAATTCTGATAGTGATTTGTTAAATTTCATGCAAATTTATGCATAATAAAGATGTTTCCACATTAAATACAATACATCCTAACCCTAATTATTTTATATGGCTTGGGCATGTTGAATTCGTTTTTGATCCACTCTCTTCAAATTAATATTTATTTTACCTGATACATCTTTATCTAATTCTTAATATGAGTCAAATAAGCTCCCTAATAAATCCCAATGAATCAGCCAGTCAAATTTCACGGTCTTGCACAAAAAATCACTCTTCAAACTCCAAAATAAACCAAAGTCAGACCGCACAATGTTATTTTTCCCAAGCAAAGAATGGATACCAGTTATGCCTAGTCAATGGATGCTCAAAGAAAATTAAGCGACATGAAGGAACCAAGCAAAACCTGGTATCTCATTTGAAAGCAATTCATAAGGAACTATGGGCTGAAGCAATTGCCGAAAAGAACACTGAAGGACAAAGTAACTTATCAAACTCACATGGAAGCAGCATAATAAAAAGTATGAATGTCCACTTACAGAATAATTTCACTGATAATCTTGTCAGCTTCATAATTCAAGATCAACAATCATATGCATTAGTTAAATCAAAATCATTTCAAAAGCTTATTCACACCCTCAACAAGGACATTAACTTAATTTCTGAAATCACAATTTCCAAACGGATCAAGCAAAAGTTTCTGTATGATAAAGAACATATATTTGCCTTTATCAATTCACAAGCACCACGGTTCTCATTTTCTACTGACATTTGGTCTGCTCCAGGTGGAATGTCGTATATTACTCTCACAGCTCATTACATATCATCTGATTGGAAACCATTCACTGCAACCGTTGGATTTTCCAAGTTCACAGAAGCTCATACTGGTAAAAACATATACACAAAAATCGTGGATATGCTTAATGATTTCTTTATTGAACACTCTCAAAAGCCAAGGGGATCAAAGCGTGATGCAATTGAAATAGATACCTCAAGTGCTTCATCTTCAGAAACTGAAAGTGATTTGTCCAATTTGTCAAATGATTTTTATAGTTTGGATATCTCATCCATTGGTAATCAGATCATGGCCATAACATTGGATAATGCTTCCTCAAATACAACATTTATGGACCTTGCTGTTAAAAATAATTTGTTGAAAGGTTTTGACTCACACATTTGATGTTTTGCACATATTCTTAATTTAGCTGCAAAGGATTCTTTAAAAGAGCTTGATGGATCAATTGATAAGGTTAAGAAGGTGGTTCACTTAATACGTCGATCAAACACCTCATGGGAACACTTCAAAAGCATTTGTGAAAAAAATAAAGAGCCACCAAACCGGCCAATGGCTGACAATTCCACCAGATGGAACTCAACATATTCAATGCTTTGTTCAGCATTAAAGCAGAAGAGCTCTTTTGATGATTTTATTTATGAGTACAATAAGTCTCAAACATCAAAGCGAAAAACAAATCACTTTAAAAGTTCAAGCCAAAAAACATTTAGCAGCAAGAAACAGAAAACGATTTCCCAGGCAATAGAAAAAGCAGACATTCATCATGATATACGCCTTGTACGTCTGCCTAGTTGATTATTTTTCTGTATAATAAATCTCACTTCATTCCTTTCTAACTATTCAGGATGTAATTTTGGAAGAGGACTGGCTATTTTTTGAACAAATATCAGAATTTCTAAAGGTCTTTGCCACTGCAACCGATGAAGTTCAAGGTGATTCTTATCCCTCACTTGGGTTAGTAATGCCTTGGTACCAACTACTCCTTGAAACATGTCAAAAAACAAAAAATGAAGTCTCAAGGGAATCCCAACTTTACGATGCAGCTGATCAAGCATATTCAAAGCTTGAAAGTTATTACAATATTAGATCAAATTCCTGTGCTATGTGCTTGATTCTTGACCCACGATTCAAGCTTACATGGTTTACTCAGCATGATTTGTTGCAAGAAGATGAAAGAAACAGTGATACCAATCCAATAAGATATAAGGACAAAGCACTCAAACATCTCAAAGAAGTATATGCTGAATATTCTTCTGAATACACAATCAACTTTCCACAAGAACCTCAGGTTTCTGAAACAGTTCCGACTAATCTGAAGCAATTGCATCCTTTTGAAGAAAGAATGTCCCAATGAAAAAATAAAACTAATGAAATTCTTGAATATTTACAAACTGATTCACCACATTATTCAATATGTATTCTTGAATGGTGGAAGAGCCACGAAAATAGGTTTCCGATATTATCCAAAATTGCAAGAGACTACCTTGGAATACCTGCAACCTCAGCACCTAGTGAGCGTGTATTTTCAGAAGCTGGAAACTTGATTACTAACAAACGCACATCACTTTCCTGTGATTCTGTGGAGGCAAATATGTGTTTACGTTCTTGGTTAAATAATGGAATTTATGAAAGTATGTATGCTTGGTATGATAATCTTCAATAATTCCATTTATTATTTTTACTCGTTAAATGAATTTCTCTTGAAATCAAAAAATTTAATAAATCCCAGAATTATGCAAATTGAAATATCTTTTCTTATTATTATAGTGATTTTAGATTCAATCTATTAATCAGAACATTATTATTTAGCAATTGCTCTAATTAAAATTCAAGTGATATAAGTGTTTTCTGACCAAAAATCACAATTCTATTTTTAAAATAAATAATACTTCCTGTTTGAATTCTATTTTTGAAATTAAAAATCCTTTCTGTTTGAATTATATTTTTGAAATAAACGATCCTTTCTGTTCAAATTCTATTTTTGAAATAAATAATCATCATTATTTTTAAAAAATCCATTCAATCTTAAGAATCAAAAACAAGAAGCCTATATTTTTTGAAACTTCTTGGGTTGAATGATTGTTAAAATGCCATAAATCACATGAATTTCATGAAAAATGCCATAAAAATGGTATGAATAGCATCAGCAATTCCATAAGTAACATGAATAGCCTCAACAATTTCATAAGTAATATTAATGGTATCATCAATAATATAAATGAAATTAATGGAATAAAAAATGCATACATAAAATTAATGGCTTGAAGGGAATTAAAAATACCATAAATTGTGTTATGGAATAAGAATTCCATTTATTTCATAAACAAGGAGCCCATAGTGTTTTTTTAAGTGGATTTAATAATTTGTGGCAAAAAAACTTAAGGGCCAATGGGTTTTTATGGTTTTACCAAAGGCCCAAAAGGGTTAATTATATATAAATGAAGGTGTCCATGAAAATTCAAAATTCACTTCCGAATATTCGATTTTGAATATTCGAAGGTAGGTGAAATTTGATTCTGAATATTCGGTCATGACAGAAATTCGATATTGAAGATTCGATGACCCTTAAAATTCGATGAATTTTTGAAAAGCTATGCATTGTATGTCACAGTACAAATTGAGAAATAATGTTGCATGTAACATTAGATTTCAGTCACAGTAACACACGTAGTCATAATGAGGCTTATTAAATTCTGGTAATATTAGCTGGGGGGAAGTGCTACTAACACGATATAGTTTCAGTTGACTAACTAATAATCATTTTCTGGATACGACAGCCAAGATGTATCAGAAACTGCAAATAGCATATCTGAGGAAATTGTTGAAATGCCAGACCCAAAACGTCTTAGGTCAGAACCCTACTGATCACTCCTGTCTCTCAATTCCCTACTACTCCCTAAAAAGACTAGGCTGACGAACTAACCTTATTCGTCACAGGAGCTGCCAATCCTCGGAGTCACGAGAATGACTCCTGATATAAGCTTGCCCAGGAGCCACCAAGAGAGGAACTCATCCTCATTCCTCACACACACCTTATTGCAAGAGTTTAGTTAATAGTGTCTTTCTATTGCGATAAAAATTAACCAGTAGCAATAACTAACAAGTTCTAGACATTAGTTCATAGTTTAATACGTTATAAAGAACAGAGAGATTAACCTGATGGTAATTAGATATATGTATATATATATATGGATCAGCTGACTAAGTCACTATGTCGGTTTGTGCTACTGTATACTAATTAACAAATTTGTGATCAATGAGTGTGCAATGGCTCAATAAAATGAATGATATGTACCTCAACAGTCTACTTAAACTCCTTCTTACGTTGGAAAGAAACAGACGGGCAACAGCTCTTCAGAGTGAGCTGTCTGAATAAATGAGTTAGTTTACTAATAGGGATAACAATAGGATGTATGATATGTTGTCGACCTTAGTTTCAGTCTAAACTGAACTTCGTGTTTGATGAGAAACAAAATACGATTAGAAATACGAAATAGAAATGGGATGCGAGATTAGAATAGAATATCAGATAGATATTGATTGTTTTCTCCTCCAACGCGGTCCTTATATATACGTTAATAGAGCTATTCACGTGATAAGATCACTGTGATCTTATCACATGAATTGAACAAACTTAATTTCTTCTTACTAAATGATTCGGTTAAATCAGGTTTATTTTCCTTTCTGATCTGATTTCAACACTCCTTCTTGATTTACTAGATTCATTTGGGGTAGCAGCTCATCTAGTTTCGTGATTGACAAAGGTTTCGTGAGAACATCCGCAATCATGTCATTAGTTGATACCTGTCGTACTTCAAGTGTATTGTTGAGAACGAGCTGTCGTAGGTATTGATACCTGACTTCTATGTGCTTGGTTTGTGGATTTAACGTAGCCTGTTTAGAAATAGTTATTGATCCGGAGTTGTTGTTGTAGAGAACTGGCTTCCTCATTTTAATATTCATATCATTAACCATCGGCATTGACAACCATCGCAGCTGTTTACTGCAGATGTTCATTGACACAAATTTGGCCTCAGTAGTGGACTGGGCAATAATTGTCTGCCGTTTGCTTAGCCACGAGATCGGATTACCAAACACCATTACTATGTTACCTGAGATTGATTTTCGATCAATACTGCAGTTGGCATAGTCTGAGTCAGCCCACCCTTCTAACACTGGCTTAGACTCATCAGCCTTGATTCTAGACCGATAATGTATACCCCAGTCAGCAGTTCCCTTAATATATCAAAATACATGCTTCAGGGCATTCCAATGGTTCACATTGGGTTTGGTAGAGAATCGTGCTAACTGATTTACTGTGTACACTAGGTCTGGTCTCGTATGTTGAGACAGGTAATTTAAATATCCAATTGCTCGCTGGTACATAGTTTTATCAAACAACTTGGATTCCTCATTGATGATTACAGCAAAGTTGCCATTACAAGGTGTTTTGACTGGTCGACAGTCGTTCATATCAAATTGTTGTAGTATCTTTCTTGCAAACGGTTCTTGAGACAAAAACAGACTTCCATTCTTTAACCAGTCTATCTTATAGCCCAGATGCTGTGTTGGATAGCGCTTTGTTTTTAGTGTGAAAGCCTTGGTAAGTTGGTTTAAAAAGGTTTTTATTTCTGCTTCTTGTTGCGATATTAGGAACCCATAGTCAACATGTAAATGAAGGAAAAGTGTCTTTTCCTTATTTATGAATAGCGAGTCATCAAATTGAGCTCATTGAGTGTCTTGGTGAATTTCACCTTCCACATCCTAGGGGCTTGTTTAGTACCATACAGAGATCGATTCAGCAACCATACCCAATTTTCTTTGCCTGGGGCTTCAAATCCTTTCACTTGCTTAACGTAGACAACCGCATCCATGTCACCATGCAGAAATGCCGTCTCTACATCAAATTGGTAGGCTATAAAGTTGAAATTCACTACCATAGACAGCAGTATCTTGAACGTCTCGTTTCGACCTACTGATGACCATGTGTCAAAGTAGTGGAGCATGTGTATCTGGTGGTTTCCAAGCACCACCCACCTTGCCTTATAACGGTATACTTCGCCAAACTCATTTCTCTTCTTAGTAAACCGCCACATGCCGCCAATCACTTTGGAACCATCCTTTGGGTAAGGCACTAGGTGTCCAGTGTTGTGTTGCATTAGAGAGCTAAATTCCGTGTTCATCACATTCTGCCATTTTTCCTTTTCCTGTGTGTCTCCCACTGCCTTGGAATATGGTACCACATCCGTGAGGAGGGCTTGGTTGCTCCTTCTGGTTGATCGACGTGAGTTTTTGAGTATATTTTGTTCGTCAATATTACTGCTAATGTTTTGAGGGGCAGTGTCATAGTGCAGAACATAATCCCATCCTTTCACTTGCGACCTCTGGGTTCTAGTAACTGGTTCTGGATCCACTTCACTAGATGTGACAGTTAAGTTGTCCGTATTCCTGTCAGACGGGTTTGGTGACTTAGGTAAGGGTAGCTGTACGCTACAGTACTGCTGTCCTCCCACTTCGTTGGGTAGGGTTTCCATCTGCTTGTGTGCTTTGCTTGATCTAATACTGGATGGGACAATGAAGTCGCGACTTATGATTATTTTCCCTGACTCGATTTCTAGGAACCTCATAGCATCTGAGTACTGCTCATGAGTTAGCGCACGGAGTGTTGTTGTTTTGTCTGCTACTTTTGATGTGTTAGTGAGTTTAAGCACATGAACTTTGTGCCCAAACGGTATTAACTTAAAGTAGTCTAGTTCTGGCTCAAGCCACATGCTATGCTCTTTAAGCATGCTCAATGGGGTGCGAAAATTCAGGAAATGGTGAGGTGTGTGATTGAGTAACCGCGAGGCATGTTGTGCTGCCTCATCCCAGTATGTTATGGGAATGTTGGATTGACACAGTAGGCATCGTATCTTGGACAGTAGCGTTTTATTGAATCGCTTGGCGACTCCATTGGTTTGTGGTGAATTAGGAGCACCTTGTTCGATTGACGTTCCTGACTGGAGAAAGTAGCGTTTTAACCTAGCAGATGTGAATTCTCCACCACGATCTGAGTGAAAATAAGCTGGGGTCATATTCAACTTGTTCTTTATCTCAGTGAAATAAGAAATGATCATGTTTTCTGATTGGTCTTTGCTGTTCAGTAGATAAATGCGATTAAACCTCGTGTAGTCATCTATTAGTACTAAGACATATCTATATCCCTTGCGTGTTACTGGGGATATTTCAAGGGTGTCTGAGTGGATTTTAAAAAACGGTGAGCTTGTTTGAGGCAATGTGCTTTTGTGTGGTTTTCTTTGGATCTTAGCCTTTGAGCATACTTCACAGTCCTTTGACGATGTGAATGGTTCAGATATACATCATTTAGTGAGCAAACTTTCCAGATACTTGTCACTCGGGTGTCCCATCAGGACCTGCCAGTCTCTTCCTTCGATGGTATCTGCCAAATTTACTTGAGGTTGATTTTGATTTGAATACAGATTTCCATCTCTTGTAAATGCGGCAACGATTGAATTTCCTTGCTTTATCAGGAAGTTGTCGTTTTTGTAGTGTGGCCTAATAGCATGATCCACTAGCTGCGATATGGATATGAGATTTACAGGTCCCTTTGGTGCAAAGGACACTGGGGCTATGTGATACCCATATAAGTTCATTGTTCCTTGATGGGTTATTTCGACAGGACTCCCAAAGGTTCTGATATTCTTTTTCACACTAATGACATTTGATAGTAATGCAAGATTGTTGACTACTGAGCGCCCACATCCCGTATCGAGATATAGTGTTTGTCTATCTTGATAATCGGTGGCAAATATGTTTTCTAGCGAAAGGTAATATGCATCACTGTCTGACGAGCAGTGTTCCTTTTCTGGACTTTGATCTAAACTTGGTCTGGTCGTCACGGCATTAGCAGAAGTGGTCAGTGAATTATTCAGTAGTAGCTTTTCTAACTTTTCCAATCGCTTGGACACGCTCTCGGTCTGATTTCCCGTTCTTTCTCTCCTCTTTTTTTTGTGATGCTGTCTCTTCTTATTGTCACCTTCACCTTGAGTTGTTGGTGAATTCGATGTGTTATTACCACTTGGTTTCTTTGAATTTCCTTGATTTGTCGGTGTTCTATTGTTGGTAAACAATGCTTCAGTGGCAACATTGTCACGTCTGGACTGTTCCAGCGCAACTCTCTTGGTGATTGTTGTGACGTCAAAGGGTTGAACATCATAGAGATTTTGAACCAGGCTGCTTAGGTCTCGATCTCAATCTAAGCTTTGAAGGAAGAAGGCAGCAGCCATCTCCTTGCTTAGCTCCATTTTAGTGCTGGAGCTTCCAACAAGTGACTTATAACTTGCGTATAGCTTTAGAAATAAGTCTATGTGACTATCAAGAGAGGATCCTGGTTCATACATAAGTGAGGTGAGTCGAGTTAATGCTCGACAGATGGTAACTGTTGAGTTTTTTCCACACGCATCTCCCAGAGGATTCCAGGCGGTGAGAAACAATTCGTCATTCTCAAGGAGAATGCCTTGAAGTTCTTCACTGACTGTTGTCCAGAGAATGGCCAGTCCAGCGCTGTTTTTGCATTGGTATTTTGTCGTAGCCTTCTCTTTTTCAGATGGTGCACGAAACAGGCATCCATAGCCACATCCATTTAGGTAGTTTGTCATATGGCATTTCCACTGCACCCAGTTTGTTCGGGTTAGTTGGTTTACCTTGACTTTCAGTGACCCTGAATCTGAATAGTCGTCTTCAGTGGTTTGTGTTATGTTCGATGGATGGGCAGAGGATGGATTCAACATAGTGTAGCTGATACTTGTGTTTTGACTCTGGCTCTTATCGCAGATAGAAGCAACTAACTCTCGCTACCATGCAAGAGTTTAGTTAATAGTGTCTTTCTATTGCGATAAAAATTAACCAGTAGCAATAACTAACAAGTTCTAGACATTAGTTCATAGTTTAATACGTTATAAAGAACAGAGAGATTAACCTGATGGTAATTAGATATATGTATATATATATATGGATCAGCTGACTAAGTCACTATGTCGGTTTGTGCTACTGTATACTAATTAACAAATTCGTGATCAATGAGTGTGCAATGGCTCAATAAAATGAATGATATGTACCTCAACAGTCTACTTAAACTCCTTCTTACGTTGGAAAGAAACAGACGGGCAACAGCTCTTCAGAGTGAGCTGTCTGAATAAATGAGTTAGTTTACTAATAGGGATAACAATAGGATGTATGATATGTTGTCTACCTTAGTTTCAGTCTAAACTGAACTTCGTGTTTGATGAGAAACAAAATACGATTAGAAATACGAAATAGAAATGGGATGCGAGATTAGAATAGAATATCAGATAGATATTGATTGTTTTCTCCTCCAACGCGGTCCTTATATATACGTTAATAGAGCTATTCACGTGATACGATCACTGTGATCTTATCACATGAATTGAACAAACTTAATTTCTTCTTACTAAATGATTCGGTTAAATCAGGTTTATTTTCCTTTCTGATCTGATTTCAACACTTCTGATCTATTTTAAACACTTATATCTTTTCCTTTCGTCTTGTTCAAAACTCTGTCTTATCTTAAAAATTATTCTCTTTACATAAACTCTCCTTTATTATTCTTTAATATTTTTTCTTATTCCTTTACGTTGAGAAGCCTCACCAGGTATAGTCCCCAAAAGCTTCTCACGTCTGTTGTACCTTGAGTAAGCTAACGTATGCTGTTGTGTCAGTCACGTGGCCACCAGTTTAGCATAGTTCTTCTAGTTTAACACTTGTAGTACTTTGCAGTCCACCTTTAGGTATTTCTCTTGTCTTTTAAATCTCACTTTGTATGATATGAATCGTTAATTATCACCTTTAGTTTCCTAATCTAACAGATTTACAGTCTCATTGTTCTACCTCTCCGATCTTCGATTAAAAAGGTGGATTGCAACTTTACCGACATGCTGGAAAAAAGCACTGAAACCAAAGAACTCAACATTCCAAAACTTGATGGAAGCAACTACAGCCAGTGGCACATACGTATGAAGATTCACTTACAATCCAAAGACCTTTTAGACATGTGTGAAAAACCACTCTCTGAAGATGCAAACACCACAGCCGCCAGCAAGTGGAAGAAAGCTAGCCATGAGGCAATCAACATTATAATTTCACGCATCAGTGACAGAGTATTCTTGGAAGTAGTAAACCCAACAACCACTGAGAAAGCTGACTTACTCTGGTCTAAAATCAAAAACCAATATGCATCAGTTCGACCCATCAATAGAGGACGTGTATGGATGGATAGGCAGAGATGTTTCTACAATGGAGATCTCCAGTCCTACATAGACTCCTGTCAAAAACTAATTCTGGAGCTCGAATCCGTCAGCATCAAGGTCCCAAACAAGTTACTGTCTTACTCCCTCCTAGGAAAACTAGGGGGAGACCGAAAGCTACACCAATATATCAAGGTGTTAACCCTTAGTGACGACCTTATTGAAAAACCAGACATGATACTCACAAAACTGCAAGATTACGTGGATCTCATCAGAGACAATAACCCACCCCTCCCATCCAATTCAGCTACTGCACTTGTATCAACTACCGACGAAACATACAAAATAATCTACTACTGTACGAATGGCAAACACAACAACAAGAGCACCAGCCACACCAAAAACAAGTGCTGGGCAGAGAACCCACACCTAAAGCCAATCCGTAAAGACAAAAAACGAAGAAAACTTGAGGCCAATTCCAATCTCGCGAAAGCACTCATCACTTCTGTAACAACTGTACCAGAGGACCAACTTATCCTCGACTGCGGAGCTACTCACCACATGTTTAACTCACGAAAATTCTTTCTCTCTCTCTCTGACCCCACCAACTGGCAATACCAACAGCTCCCTAAAGGCTGTAGGAGTTGGGAAGGTGTCACTACTGTGTGATAGTCGGCCTCTTGAGTTGGATGACTGCCTTTATGTACCCAAACTCAAGTGTAACCTCATCAGCCTCCTAGCTTTATTCAAGAATAAACTTACCATCAACTGCTCTAACAACATGTTCTCAATTGAATTGAACAACTTCACACTTCTGAGTGGAAGAATAATCAACCAACTCATGCACGTCAACTATACAATACCAAAGGTTCATCTAACGGTCACCAGCAACAACCTTTGGCACCAGAGACTTGGCCACCCTGGACTGGCTGTCCTTAAAAAACTCGGACTACCCACTAATGACGCTATGTGTACAGTGTGCAAACTCAACAAAGCACACAAGCAACCCTTTAACAAGAAATTTGAAGATGCATTATCTCCTCTGGATTGCGTCCACATTGACTTAGTAGGACCAATTCATCCAGCCTCCATCTCTGGATCGCAATACTTCCTCTCAATAACTGATCAAGCCACCTCATACAAAATCACAAAATTCCTTGGGAAAAAGTCAGATGCATATGAAGAATTCCTCACGACCAAGACTTTCTTAGAAAATCAGAAGGATTGGAGACTGAAGAAGCTTGTCTCCGATTGAGGAGGGGAATTCTTAAACAAAAGGTTTGAGCTACTTGCCAGGGCACATGGTTTTATCCACAGCTTTTCCCCTCCAGAGACACCTCAACACAACGGTCCAATAGAACCATACTAGAAAAAGCTAGATGTCTGTTGAACTCGTTCAGCTTACCTTCTGAGTACTGGGCAGAAGCCGTAAATACAGCTGTTCTGCTCTCCAGCTTAACTCCAACACAGTCAAGAGATAGTAAATCACCATATTACCTTTGGACCAGTCGAGAACCAAGATTAAATCAACTCAGAACCTTTGGTTGCCTTGCTTTCATGGCCATTCCCAAACTTCACCGCAGCTGGAAGCTAGCACCAGCCGGGGAAAGGGGTGCTCTTCTTGGATACAAAAACAATAACACGTCTTACAGAATCCTTCGCCTTCACGATAAAAAGGTAGCCATCACCAAACATGCAACTTTTGACGAAACTTCATTTCCCTTTTTAAATCAAGATCACTCACCGGCTGACATCACCATGGACCAACAATGCTTCACTATAGGCAAAACTAATCCAATCACAGCTACCGGAGAGCCACAAGAGCTGAACAATCAAAGCCCTCCTTTGGAAATGGCCGAGGAACCCTGTGCCAAAGAGGACCTTCCAACCGAAACAAGGATTGAAGCACCACAAGGCACAAGAATCAGAGTGATTGGGCCACGACACCCCACTCTTGTCAACTCGAACATAGACAACCTGAATATACTACCTTACTCCCGAAGAGCCAACATCTTACTCACCTCATTGGACACGACACCTCGGACATTCAAAGCAGCACTCATCTTGGACAATCGCGACTTATGGAAAGAGGCTATCAACAAGGAATTTGAAGCCATGATCAAGCTTAAGGTTTGGGAAGTGACTGGGCTAGAAGACAATTGCAAGCTAATAGGAACCACCTGGGTATTCAAGACAAAACAAAACCCGGTGAATGGTAAGAAGCAATACAAGGCACGCTTTTGTGCCCAAGGCTTTACCCAAATTCCAGGAGTAGATTACAACAAAAGCTATGCACCCACAGGGAGACTCAACTCCCTGCGGACCCTCATTGCCTTTGCTGCAGCAAACAACCTACAATTTCATCAACTCAATGTGAAGAGTGCATTTCTAAATGCTCCCCTAACCGAAGATGTCTACCTTAGCATCCCTCAAGGCCTCAACATATGCCGACAAAGCCACTGCTTATAGCTAAAGAAAGCAATCTACGGCTTGAGGCAAGCGCCATTGGCTTGGTATGACTGTCTCAAGAAGTGGCTGACAAGCGTGGGATTCCGAGTTTGCATCCTTGACCCATGCATTTTCTTTAGAAGTGGCGAACCTTTGATATGGCTTTACTTACATGTGGACGACTTAGGAGTATTTGGGAAAGGTGTCCATGAATTCAAAAAGGAGATAGCTCTTCGATTTGAAATCAAAACCTAGGAGAGGCAAGCCTCATGCTCGGTATCAAAGTCACCCAGAATGGGGAATCAATAACCCTAGACCAGCAGCACTTCACGGAGGCTCTCTTGGAGCAATATATAGAATGGCAGACTGCAGACCTTCACCCATGCCCCTTGTGACAAACGAGCATCTCATTCCAGCTACCAGCGAAGAAATCCTCAAGCTAAAGGAACTAAAAATTAACTTTAGGAGCGCCATTGGGAGCATCAATTACTTAAGCAGCGCCACCCAACCAGACTTATCCTTTGCAGTAAGCACCCTGTCGCAGTACCTCGAGTACCCAGGGATACAGCACTGGCATGCTTTTCTGCATGTGTTACATTACCTCAAGGGTACGCAGGATCTGGGGATCAGCTACTCAGGAAATCTCCCCAAAGGGATAGTGGCCTGGAGTGACGCCAACTGGGGCAACTGTCGAGCAACTAGGCGGTCCGTCACAGGCTTCCTGGCCACATTTCATGGTTGCCTTATCCTCTGGAAAACGCGGAAACAACCTTCAGTTTCAACTTCCACAGCAGAAGCAGAATACAAAGCGCTCTGTGACCTTACCTCCAAACTACTCTGGTTAAAGCAATGGTGTCAAGAGGCAAATTTGTTTGTGTCGGCTGAACCCATAACTGTATGGGATGACAACCAGAGCTGCATCAACACTGCCAACAGCAACTGCAACTTCAATAACAAGCGCATGAAGCACGTAGACATACAACTACCCTTCATCAAAGAAGTAGTTAAATCAGCCACCATCGTGCTAAAATACATGCCTTCATGTGAGATGCTAGCTGACTACTTAACCAAGTTGGTGAGTAAGGTGAGCCTAATCAAGGCTTTGAAAGGCTTGGGCATTGTGAGAATAGGAGTGAGGGGGAGTGTTGAAATGCCAGAACCAAAACGTCTTAGGTCAGAACCCTACTGATCACTCCTGTCTCTCAATTCCCTACTACTCCCTAAAAAGACTAGGCTGACAAACTAACCTTATTTGTCACAGGAGCTTCTCTAACCACAGCTGCCAATCCTTGGAGTCACAAGAATGACTCCTGATATAAGATTTCCCAGGAGCCACCAAGAGAGGAACTCATCCTCATACCTTACACACACACCTTATATCTTTTCCTTTCGTCTTGTTAAAAACTCTGTCTTATCTTAAAAATAATTCTCTTTAAATAAACTCTCCTTTATTATTCTTTAATATTTTTTCTTATTCCTTTACATTGAGAAGCCTCACCAGGTATAGTCCCCAAAAGCTTCTCACGTCTGTTGTACCTTGAGTAAGCTAACGTATGCTGTTGTGTCAGTCACGTAGCCACCAGTTTAGCATAGTTCTTTTAGTTTAACACTTGTAGTACTTTGCAGTCCACCTTTAGGTATTTCTCTTGTCTTTTAAATCTCACTTTTTTTGATATGAATTGTTAATTATCACCTTTAGTTTCCTAATCTAACAGAAATGCGGTTGGTCAATCTGTGAGAAATAAGAGTACTAACAGCGTCTTTCTGGGGATTAAGCCTAATAGATCCATTATATTGTTGAATATCCCAAAATACACACCTTTAAAGGCTTATTTGAGATTATAAACTTGAAAAATTGATACCAATCACAGAATTCAGAATACAAAGCTCAAAATAGGCTAAAATTGTAGATGAAAGTGAGAGCTACAGTATGTCTACTTATGAGTTCCTCTGATTTGAGTATGGAAAATATATGAAGGTTCAAAGGTATTTTAACTGCTCAAAAAATAGCATTTTTCTTATAGTAAGAGAAAAACCTTAATAAATCGTGACTGGAGTCACATAAATATGTGTGAATGATATAGCTGGATAGACCTAGATTTGATATCAAATAAAATATGCTAGTTGGAGGATTTTTTGTTAAATTGATAGAAGCTTTAGTAGAGTTAGAATATAAACTTCTATTTCTTACTATTTGAAATTGCGGTGGGGTTATAACTTATTTTCTGTTTATGCCTCAGGATCAGAAATGGTAGAATTAAATAGACCTTTGTAAAATATTCAATAAAAGATAAAAGATTCTGAGTTGAAAGTGAGAACTTAGGGAATTAGTTAAGGGGTAAAAATTAAGATCAATTGTCAGAAATAAACCTACAAACTTATATATCTTTCATCTATTGTTCTATGATTATCAGAATAATATATTCTGAAAGACTCAGTTTCTTCCTTCCAGACGGTCATATTTAGAAACTTTATTGGATATTCATGTTTTTATGGTTCCCTTTACTTGGATTAATAAAGGTAATATAAGCTCACTTCACCTTTTTGCTTTTTTGACATGGTCTAATGTATTTTGAGTGTCCTTCCTGTGATCTAGATTGAGCTAAAAGATGACAAACAAAAATCCATTATATTTTCTATACTGAGCTATATTTTGAAACAGAATAAAAAGATCATTTTAGTTTGTAGTTATCCTTCAAAAATATTTTGTTTTTTGTTTTTAATCAAAAGTTAAAAATGAAAAAAGGTCTACAAAAATCAATTTATTGTGATTTTTTGATGTTTTGATATTTTATTCATATTTTTTCAAAAAGAGAAGAACCTCAAAGTAAGAGAATCAGCTTTTACTTTACAGAGGTATCTGGTAAGCAGATAGCTGACTTATTGCTTCTGAACCATTAATAGATAGAAAATAACTAAAGCCTTTTGATTTTGAATTTTGTCTTCAGTTGTTAAACCTGAATCCATTGTCATAGGAGTTTTTTTCCAGAAGTTTTTCCCAAAAACAAATAGTGTATTTGAGAGATTATTGTAGGACTGATACCATCAATAGGCAGAAATATATAAATATATTTACCAATTACCATTCTTCAACTCAAAAAGGTATTTCTGATTTTGGTTGTATTTGAAATCTCTTCAATAAGACCTCACTTTATATCTTAATCATATTAAAAGAAAAATCCCAGGTTCAGCATTCTTTTGGGAAGTAATTTGAAGGGAAAACACAGAAAAAAGAGTTTTTTTATAAAAATATTGCTTCCTAAATTGTTTTTGATAAAAAAGCTCATAATAACCTTCTTCATAAAGGGTTAATAAAAGGGGAAGGTGGGCTTTTGTAAGGTGTGGATATGAAACTTTGATTAAAAATCAAGTACTTTTCCTGTCCTCAAAATTTGTATAAGGTAAAAATCAATTACAAATAGTAAGAAATATTATTTTTAAGAGAAAACAAGCCAATTTTATTGTTTATAACTTTATTAGTATAAAACAATAATATTATAAAGATTTATTCTTTTACCAACAATAAAAATTTATCCAAAAATACCCTACAAGAGATATTTAAGGCTACAAAAGAAATTTCTTCAAGAGAAATTTCAATTGGAATTAATTGAGCAAAGAACTGCAAGCAATTAATTAAAGAACAGAGTCTTCAAAAAGATTAGTAAGAGAAAACACGCCCAAAAGTGACCAGAGTGAATTTGGAAACAAAGTGACAAAGTTTACAGTGATGAAAGATGCTTTAATTCACTTTTGGGGTGGTTCAGGGGTAAAGATGATTATAAAAGTTACAAACAATGATTATAATGATTTTTTCACGTATTTGAAAGGTTCAAAATGATTTGAAAAAGGTGGTTGGAATCTTTTATTGATTGGTTTAACAGTGTTTAAACTAATTAATAAAAGGAAAAGATTCTAACATGAAGAGAAAAGAGGGGCAAAGAAGACATTCTTTTATAGCGATCAATTCTCTTACTACAAAAGTAAAATTTACTATTGTCAGTCGTGGAAAACAGTATGACATCAGAAAAGCCAATTATGGCATCATTGAACCCTGGTTTAGACCAAAAAGGGCTGGTTTAAGCCATTTTTAGCCATTTTAGACCCTTAAATCAGCCATTACTATAGCATTACCTGGCTTAGAGCCTTCAAAACACGTCAGAATGTGTGTAAGAGGTGTAGAAACCAGTTAAAACTGTTTCTACTATGATATTTTTATCTTAAGGGTAGTTTTACCCTCTTGGCAACAGCTAAAACTACCCCAGTTGGTATCAAAACCTCATTATCAATTGAGTCCACAGACCCTGTAACTCAATTCCAGGCCAAAAGTGATGAACTTTTGCGTGAATTTTGACATCCCACGCCTGTAAGCAAGGATTTTGGGGGTCTAGCTCCCCCTTAGAGCTGGAGTTCCTTTCCCCCCCAAATTTAATCTTTCCAATTTATTTTTCCTTTAATTCCTCATCATGTATTATACCTATAATTTACATATGTAATTCAATTGACTTGAACAGTAAAATACAGTAATAATTGATACCTCATATGTAAATCAAAGTTCACTTATGTAATACACGCGCACATTTTGACATTTCAATTGAATTCAATTGAAAATACTTCAATTCCTCATAACTTCTAAACTAAACACAACACCTCAATTTTAACACAAAAATTGATGGTTAACACCACATGTGGTGTGAATTAAATTAAAGGTTTGAGGATTCTCAACTTTTGTATTGAAAATACTAAAAACTTAATTTAAGCTTATTTAGAGTTGAGTTACAAGAATTTCACTCAGAGGTGACCCCACCTGATTTTTTATGAGGAATCCAATGGTGAAATAATTTTTATATGTTTATTTATTTGGATAAAAAGTTATAAAATTTTTTTATTTAACTTTTTTCCAAATTTATTTATTTTTTCACAATTTTGTTAAAATTTCATTTTTACTTAATTTTTTCAAGTATAAATGTAATTTTATAATTCCAAAATTTAATGTAATTTTATTTTTAAATTGTAATTAAATTTTTTATTTTGAATATAATTTTATATCTATATTTTGATTTTTATTTTAATAATACAAATAAATTTATTTTATTTATATTTATATTTTAATTTTGTATTTGTGGTCTTTTGGGTATATGAAATTACCTCTAAGGCTCACATTCCCTCCCCCTAAAAAAGAATATTACTTTGTAATATTGGTGTTCCTAGTGTGTCTGAATCTCCTGAGGAGTTTGGTAGCTTCTGGTATATCTTTTTCTTCTAACCATTCATCTTCACAAGTTGGGTCACTGTACATAACAAGGTATTCCCTTACTTTCTTGGTTCTTAATTTCCTTTCTTTAAGAACTTTGGTAATTTTCTTAGTACCAGATGTCTCAATAGGAGGTATAACTTGGGGAATCTTATTCCTCAAGGGAATTTTCACAGCATCACTAGATTTATATGGCTTTATAAAGCTCACTGGAAATGTAGGATGCTTATTGCTAAGTTCTTCAGATAACTCTACTTAAACAGCATTTTCTCCATGGAGGGCCTTAATCACAAAAGGTCCTGCAAAGGAGTCTTTCAAATTTTTACATCCTTTGATGTTATTGCAGTTAGTGGTGGATACAAGAACTAGGTCCCCCACTTTGAAATCTGGAGTTGCATTTGATTTATCCCATTTGTCTTTAGCATATGAAAAAGAGTCCTCCATGAGCCTTATTGCATGCTTTCTAGCTTTGTCTAGCATTCCTTTGAAGCTAGCAGCTGTGGGATGTATTTCAATTAAATCTTTCCTCAAGGAATCTTGGGGTAACTTGGGGTTCCATCCTTTTTCTAGAATAGCAGGAGTTTGATTGGTACTGGCATGGATTGATGTTTTATATGCTAATTCCAGTGCTGGCAACAGAGTACACCAGTAATGGGCAAATCCATCACAATCTTTGAATTCAAGGCCATATGCACAAAATCTTCTCACCATGTCCTCTAAGGTTTGGATCATCCTTTCAGCCAGGCCATCAGTTTGTGGGTGGTAGGCTGTAGACAAAGACAGTTTAGTGCCAAATAATTGGTGAAGATTTGTCCATAGTGCTGAAGTGAAGTTGGGATCCCTATCACTAATAATATTTGTAAATATCCCAGGCCATGACACTACTCTATTCAATATCAGAAGAGCTGTATCCATGGCTGTATCATCCTTGTGACATGGTAAAAAGATTGGAGTTTTACTGAATCTGTCCACAATTACTAGGCAAGCATTATAGCTTCTGTCACCTCCTGGTGGTAGGCCAGTTACCCAATCCATATGGACAATTTCCCAAGGTCTGCTTGGTTCTTGGATCTTGATCATATTTCCAAGTCTCTTTCCAGTGGATTTATTTGCCTTTTGGCATCTGTCACAGGTTTTGCAATACTCTGCAACATCTTTCTGCCACATTGGCCACCATATGCAGGTTTTTACTTTCTCTCTTGTTCTGTCTTCAGACAGATGTCCTTAAAAGGGACTATCATGGCATTCTTTCAGTACAAGATTGATTAATGACCTGTCTACAACTGTCATGACACATGTGTGCTTGGTTCTGTGGTAGATTATACCATCCAGTAGGTGAAATCTTCCTTCATCATAAGAATTTTTCCATACTTCATCCAAGGCATGTATTAGAGAGTTGTCTTTACAGTCTTTGCCAAGTAATTGGCATAAGATGCTACAATTTGTATCTTGAGTGTAACTACTTCTGACTTCTTCAAAGAAGGTGGTGTTCAAGTCTGTAACACTTATTCCTTCTATTGGAATTTGTGGTGAAGCTTCTTCTGGCACATAAGCAGGATTATCAATATTATTTGGTAATGGCCATCTGCTTAGTCCATCTGCATTCTTATGAATATTCCAATCCTTATGAACAATAGTCATATTGCCTCTGTATTCTTGTATGGCTATTTGCCATCTGAGCATATGTCTGTTGGGTGTCTTCATGTTCAGAAGTGATTTGACAGCTGTACAATCTGTTATTACCTCAAAAACACATCCCTCTAAGAAGTAGTTTAATTTCTCCAAGGCCCAGACAAGGCATAGAAATTCCATTTGACTTGCTCTATATCTGGCTTCAGTTGGTTTGTTTTGCCTGGATATGAAAAATATGGGTCCTTCTACAGGTTTATCATTTATGATCTGAACTTGGTGAAGTGCAGCACCTAGTCCATCCCCTGATGCATCAATATACAGTTTGAAAGGTAATTTAAAGTCTGGCATCAGTAAGAGTGGAGCAGTGGTCAAGGCTTCTCTTAGAGACTCAAAAGCGTTGACTCTGTCAATAGTCATTTCAAATACTGTGTCTTTGTCACACAATTTATAGAGTGGTCTTGCTATGGATGCAAAATCTTTAATGTGTTGCCTGTAATATCCTGCAAAACCTAAGAATGACTGAATTTCCTTCTTATTCTGAGGCATGGGTTTTAGCAATACTGCTGCAACTTTATTTTTGTCAATTCCAAGGGACAAACCAGATACAACATGTCCTAGTGCTTTAAGTTCTTTAAATCCAAAATGACATTTCTTCAAGGAGATTTTCATGTTTACTGATTGAATTTTTGTCAAAACTCTTGACAATATGTACATGTGCTCCTCCCAAGTCTTGGAACAGATAATAATGTCATCAATGTAAATGATTAACCATCCCTCTGAGAGTTCTTCAGGGAATATTTCATTCATCATTCTTTGGAAGTGTGAAGGTGCATTTTTGATACCAAAGGGCATCCTCAAGTATTCATACACTCCACAATGAACAATAATTCGCAAGTATTTTCTTGCTCTTGATGTCACCACATTTTTATGGAATCCTTTAAGGGCATCCATAGTGGTTATATACACTGCTTGAGATATTTGAGTAAGGGCAATTTAGATTTTTGGTATTGGGTATCTGTCTGGAACAGTGTAAGTGTTCAGAGCTCTAAAGTCCCCAACCATTCTGCATTTTCCATTATGCCCTGCCACTATGACTGGTGTAGTTATTTCTACTTCTTCATTGTGGCCTACTTTTCCTATTACACCAAGGTCCAGAAGTTCTTTGATATGAATTTCTTGAGCTTCTCTTGATTTTGGACTTGCTGGATATGCAGGTCTTCTTAAGAATGGTGGATAAGGTCTCTCATTGTTAAGAATGATGTCAACTTCAATACCAATGATTGCTCCTAGAGGTTCTTTGTCTGAATCAAATGCTCCTCTGTGGTCATAAAAAAGGGAAGAAAGTTCATTTTCCTGTTTATCAGTCAGATGAAGGCTTATTTCAGCCTAATTTAACTGTTCAGACTTGAATTTCTCTAACTCTAAGCTGACTGGTGATACTTTGTTTACTGTAATTTGTCTTTTAAATGGTAAAAAGGCAAGTTTTTGGTGCTTATTGTCTCCAATAGTAAAGTATCTGTCTTTGTTTTTATGCAAATCTATCCCATACATGATTAAATAGTCATTTCCCAATATAAAATGGGTACTAGAGCAATTTTCCATAACAACAAATTCAACTGTGATTCTTCAATTCCCATTTATGTTTGGGAATATGACATTGGTCTCAAATATTCCTAATGCTTTCATTGGATTACTGTCAGGCTGAGTCTATATTGAAGTGGTAATAAGAGTATTTACAACTAGAATTATGACTGTGACACGTAGAAAATTGATTAAAAATAAGAGTTTTTGATTTTAAAGATGATTTATAATATATTTCAAGGGTTCTACTATTGGAAAATAGTGGTGGTGAGCGCTATTGAGAACCCAGGGTGCAATCTTACCAGTTGAGTTACTATAATAAGAGTTACAATAATTAAATATATAATTATACCTGTTTATTACCCAAGAGTAAAACTGTTTTTGACAGTTTACTACGTAGGGTATTCAAGAGCAGGATGAGGAAAGGCTTTTGGCTGTGAAAAGCCCTCCTTTTATCCTGAAATTGAGGTGGAAAGGCTGCTAGACCTTTCCACGTAGAGGAAGTGAAGATTTTTCACTCTCTATGACAGGCTTGTGGTTTGCAAACAACCTGTATACCCTGTATTGGGCTCAGATGTGGTTTTGAAACCACATCTGGGCAGTTTTCACCAATACAGGGTGAAAATTTTCATCTGGGGACCTCACAGCCTGATTCTGACGTGTATGACGCGTAGAATGCTGTACAGAAACTGTATGGGACCCCAGTATTGACTGACATATGTGGTATTGAAGTGAAAACATGCTTCTTCGTCTATTTGACACCTCATATTCATGGTTATGGGATATTATCCCATGGTAAGGCTGTATCTGACAGCAGGTGGGATTTTGACCTTAAAATGGTCATAACTCTGTCGGTTTTTGAGATATCAAGCTCAAGGTTGGTTCATTGAATAGCTCTGTATGGGCTCTACACAATGGTACCCAACTTGACATGGTTATCATTAAATATGACAAAGTTATCCCATGTACAGGTATTTTTGTACATTGGCGTGGTCTGGGCAAAAAGCTGTATTAAGCTTGTTTGGCCAATAACTTCTGTTGTAGTTGAGCTATGAGGAAATGGATGGCACCATCAGATAGCCCTGATTGTGCCATTTCCAAAAAGACCCCACTTTAGGTATCTCACACTAAAACTGTAAAAGTTAGATGAGAGGTGAATGTTTTGTTCACCCTTCTTTGGTCTGAATTTGACCATAACTCAAGTAATACTGGTGCTAGCTCAGTTTGGCTAGCACCATTAGATAGCCCTGGCTTAGAGCTTCATTTTGAGTGCCCATTTGATGGGGTTAAGCCTCTCCTTCTAGATTTTAGATGAGAGGTGAAAATTAAGGTTTATGCTCAGCAATAACTTTGAGCAGGAATAACTTTGTTATTTCTTGTCCTATGGTGATGGGACTTATATTTTCAGAAAGAGGTGAGTTTCCTATTTCTTCTGATACCTTTTGAGCTAATTTGGCTCAGCTCCATGTTTTGGTGGTATTTTGGCTATACCATTGGTTTATGGTATTTTGGCTGCCATGCTTGTGCTCTGGTTTTGAGTCACAGGCTGACAATTACTTGCACTATTGAGTTTTATACCATCAATTGGTAACAATTGGTCTTCAATGTTTGGTACACAAGTCTTAAGAAAAGATTTTTCAAGACAAGAGCAGAAGGCTCCTGGGTCAAGCAAAAGTTTGGTCGGCCTGTTGCCAATCACCAATTCTGTTATACAGGAGTTACCAGCTGTATAGCCTTTTCCCCTGTTTGGTTTTGTTTTCATAAGTTGTGCATCTTGAACTTTTGATAAGTCAAGTTGGCCATTGCTCAATTGTGGCAAGTGGGAATAAGATTCCATGATGTCAAAAGTTGCATTGATATTTTCTATATCTTTTGAAGATTCAGAAAATATTGATGACTTATCATCTGAATTGTCTTCAATTATGTCATCTTTTTCAACATCAGGTTCCTTTTCAATATCAATTTCATTGATTTTTCCCTTCTTTGGAAATTTATTGGCTATATGGGTGGTGCTTTGGCAAATATGGCACTTTCTGACTGTATCTGCAGATTTATACTTCATATTATCGGAATTTTCTTTGGGGTTTTTGTCCACAGAATCTTTCCAAGGTGTATTAAACCTTGTTTTGAGATTCACCCTACTAGAACCAATTTTCGTTCTGGTGGTTACTTCTTCTAATATATTGATAATATCCTCTGCTGAAGATTGTTCAGTAGTCCTGCTTTTGATAGCATGCTCTAAGTCTCCTCCACATTGTCTCAGAATTTTGTCTATGGATCATAAATTCTGACATGTCAGGATACAACGCTGTTAATCTGTCTTTTTGTTGGCAAAACCATGGTAAAGCTTTGTCTTTATCAGCATTAAATTTGGCATATTCAAAGGCTGTTTCAATTTTCAACCTCCAAGCATCATTTGCCCATTTGTTAATGATTTGGGTTTTCCACCAAGTCCAACTCTGGTGTCCATGTGCTTGTCTTATTTTTATGTACCATCTGTGAGCTGATCTGGTAAACAAGGTGTTAAACCTGGCTGTTACCAATCTGTCTGGTAATTCAAAATCCTCTTTGATCATGTCAATACCTCTAATGAATTCCATATGGTCATACTCTCCTTCACCACTGAAGTGAGGCCATTCTTTAAGTTTTGGAACTTCTTTCAAGAGTGCTTGGCCCATTGATGGTTCTAAGTTATGAAAAGAAGTAGAAAATTCATCTTTTAACTGTGAATTTTCAATATCCAATACTTGTGGATTAGGAATTCTTGTTCCCTCATATTGGTTCAGAGGTGTAGACATTCTTGGCAAGGTGTTTAGCAGTTGTTCAATATCATTCATTTTACTGTTGTTGCACCTTTGTGAATTTCTCAATTCATGTTGTAAGCTTTGTATAGAGTCTATGACATTCTTTTTATGATCATCCTCTTCATATGTAAGCTCATTCCATAATTCTGTTTGTTTAGTATTATCAGATATAACTTCATAACTTTATTGTTAATTTTGATAATTCCCCTCTTGAGGTATCAAAATGCTTTTTCAAGGCAATTGTATTTGTCTTCACTTCTGCAAATGATTTTGAAATATCATCAAGAGCTTTTTTATTATCTTCTTTGATAGTGCTTATGGCTTGTTTCATTCTTGTTTCAATTATGTCATCAATATTGAATTTAGAATATTTGTCTATTAATTCTTTAATAATGGAAGATTGTTCATTTATCTTAATGCCAAAAGAATTATCATTATTGGAAGCTTTGACTGTTCTTACAGCTCTTTCAAAGAATTTAAGTGTATCATTTATTTGACTCAGACTCAAGTTATCTGTTTTAAGATTGTCACAAATTGATGTATTTGTATCAGAAAGATGACATTTTATGTTGAAAATGGCTTTATACAACTCTGGAATACAATCAAAAGTAGCAGAAATCATTTTTGATATTTTAATCTTGCTTCCTCCTTCTTTTGTAATTCCATCATGGTTCTGGCCATCTGAAATACATTTTCCATGGCATCCTGTTGAATCTTTGGGATTCTGTAGCCCTGGCTGTAAGGTTTTGGGGCTGGTGCTTTCCCTTTGCCCTTGTTTGGAGTTTGTGGCTGCTTGTTCATGTTGGAATTGCTTCTGCTGGCCACTGTGGCTGTTTTTGGCACTGTTTTGGGTGGTGGAGGGTTGTTTTTCCTCCATTCTAGTGTCAAAAGAAACATGTTTTTCTTCTCCATCAATGGATGCCATCCATTGAGCAATTTGCAAGTATTGGGATGGCCCAGGAAATTTCTCACTGTCAGGTAAGAATTCATGCAATTCTTCCACAGGTCTGCAAGGATCTGGTACTCCTTGAACTGGAGTGCATTGTTGTATGCAATGTGGCTGGCTTTTTATATGTCCACAGAGGCTTGTTGTGGCGGTTTCAGCTCTTTTTGAAGGTAAAATGGTATTGTCTGCTTCAGAATGACCCATTTTAGTTGTTTGGAAGTCATCAACTGACCCTTTTCCTTCTGTACCTGATTGGCCTCTGCCATAATCACATCTATTACCTTTCTGGGAGCTGCTTGAGGGGTTATAGCTGGCTCCTGACCTGGTTGAAGGCATAATTATGGTTAAAAAAGGCTTAAAATAGTAATTTTACGTCAAAAAACTTACTATTGGCCAAATCTTTGGCTTTCTGAAGAGTATTACTTATTTCCAAGTTGACTAATTCAGAAGAAATTGGCTCTGGTTGAATATTCTGAGTCACAATAATAGTACTATTATGATCAGAATTAACAGTACTGGCAGGAATAACGCTGGTTACTGTTGAGGCTGTTTCAATGTTTTATTTTCTTACCACGTTGTCAGACAATAAAATTAATGAAAAAGCTAATTAATTAAGTAAAAAAAGGTTATTTCAAAAAAGAAATAAAAATATAAGCCTCACTTATAATATGAAAAAAATTTATTTTTTATGGGTTTTTTGAATTATAAGTATTTTTTATATGTTTTTAAAATTTTTCAATATGAGAAAAAGGATTTAAAAAGAGTAAAAAAATATGTCACAGGTAAAATATCATGGCTGGGCCCCCAAATGTAAGGTGTGGATATGAAACTTTGATTAAAAATCAAGTACTTTTCCTGTTCTCAAAATTTGTATAAGGTAAAAATCAATTAAAAATAGTAAGAAATATTATTTTTAGGAGAAAACATGCCAATTTTATTTTTTATAACTTTATTAGTATAAAACAATAATATTATAAAGATTTATGGTTTTACCAACAATAAAAATTTATCCAAAAATACCCTACAAGAGATATTTAAGGCTACAAAAGAAATTTCTTCAAGAGCAATTTCAATTGGAATTAATTGAGCAAAGAACTGCAAGCAATTAATTAAAGAACAGAGTCTTTAAAAAGATTAGTAAGAGAAAACACGCCCAAAAGTGACCAGCGTGAATTTGGAAACAAAGTGACAAAGTTTACAGTGATGAAAGATGCTTTAATTCACTTTTGGGGTGGTTCAGGGGTAAAGATGATTATAAAAGTTACAAACAATGATTATAATGATTTTTTCACGTGCTTAAAAGGTTCAAAATGATTTGAAAAAGGTGGTTGGAATCTTTTATTGATTGGTTTAACAGTGTTTAAACTAATTAATAAAAGGAAAAGATTCTAACATGAAGAGAAAAGAGGGGCAAAGAAAACATTCTTTTATAGCCATCAATTCTCTTACTCCAAAAGTAAAATTTACTCTTGTCAGTCATGGAAAACAGTCTGACAACAGAAAAGCCAATTATGGCATCATTGAAACCTGGTTTGGACCAAAAAGGGCTGGTTTCAGCCATTTTTAGCCATTTTAGACCCTTAAATCAGCCATTACTATAGCAATACCTGGCTTAGAGCCTTCAAAACACGTCAGAATGTGTGTAAGAGGTTTAGAAACCAGTTAAAACTGTTTTTACTATGATTGTTTTATCTTAAGGGTAGTTTTACCCTCTTGGAAACAGCTAAAACTACCCCAGTTGGTATCAAAACCTCATCATCAATTGAGTCCACAGACCCTGTAACTCAATTCCAGGCCAAAAGTGATGAACTTTTGCGTGAAATTTGACATCCCATGCCTGTAAGCAAGGATTTTGGGGGTCTAGCTCCCCCTTAGAGCTGGAGTTCCTTTTCCCCCCAAATTTAATCTTTCCAATTTATTTTTCCTTTAATTCCTCATCATGTATTATACTTATAATTTACATATGTAATTCAATTGAATTGAACAGTACAATACAGTAATAATTGATAACTCATATGTAAATCAAAGTTCACTTATGTAATACACGCGCACATTTTGACATTTCAATTGAATTCAATTGAAAATACTTCAATTCCTCATAACTTCTAAACTAAACACAACACCTCAGTTTTAACACAAAAATTGATGCTTAAAACCACATGTGGTGTGAATTAAATTAAAGGTTTAAGGATTCTCAACTTTTGTATTGAAAATACTAAAAACTTAATTTAAGCTTATTTAGAGTTGAGTTACAAGAATTTCACTCAGAGGTGACCCCACCTGATTTTTTATGAGGAATCCAATGGTGAAATAATTTTTATATGTTTATTTATTTGGATAAGAAGTTATAAAAATTTTTTATTTAACTTTTTTCCAAATTTATTTATTTTTTCACAATTTTGTTAAAATTTCATTTTTACTTAATTTTTTCAAGTATAAATGTAATTTTATAATTCCAAAATTTAATGTAATTTTATTTTTAGATTGTAATTAAATTTTTTATTTTGAATATAATTTTATATTTATATTTTGATTTTTATTTTAATAATACAAATAAATTTATTTTATTTATATTTATATGTTAATTTTGTATTTGTGGTCTTTTGGGTATATGAAATTACCTCTAAGGCTCACAGCTTTTATAAGTCTGTATAAAAAGACTTCTTTTGGTAATAATAATCATAAAAAATCAAGAGATAAGTATGAATTAATTCAAAGGGCTAAAAAGTGAAGAGAAGCTCCAAAAATTCCTCAAGTTATTTTCATCCTTGTATTGAGATTTCCATTTTAATTTAATCAGATACTGAGACAGTATTTGTGTTCTCAAAAGGTATCTTCAGAAGTTTTAAATCATTGATACAAGCTCAAGATTTCAAGAATTACTCTCTTTGTAATATTTTTCTGATAAATATTAAAGCATTAAGAGTTTGAAATAAGAATTAATCTTTTCTATTGTAAATAAAGCCAAAATTTCAAAAATCAATTAATTATAACCTGGTAAAATAGCAATATTTATTACTTGGGTGTCTCTGTACTTGTTTTTTGACATGCTTAATTCATTTTATGAGTGATTTAAATATGAATGTTCAGTAAATATTGATTAACCAAGCTTATACCATAAAGGTTTAAATTTTACTAGAATATCTCAAATATTGAGGTGTATATTTCTCAAACCTTTCTGGAACTAATGAAAGAAAATAATCTAGAAAAATGACATACCATATAAGTCTTGTACAATTATATTTCGATTTACACCAAATGATTCTGAAGTTGTTTTGAATTATTCCATGTGGCCATTATTCCCTGTGTGAGAATATTAATCTATAGGATTAAAAATATCCATTTTTTTGTAAGAGGTTTAGATAGATGATTTTCCCGAACTTATTAAAAATCAACCTTTCTATCAATATTCAAATTCATCTTTTAAGAGACATAGGAATTCATATTACCGACTCAGGGTAAAAGTAGATGATCAAGCTCTTTTAGAATAGAAAAAGAATGTTGAGATATTGAAGACAATATCTCTTGCAAAAAAAATAAAAATAAAAGTATCTTTGATAGAAAATAAAATTTGAAAATTATTTTCATTATGTACTGATGATGTTTATAAAAATGACTTCAAATTTAATCCAATTAATAATTTCAGTTAAGATATCCTCAAGCAAATAACTGAGAATATTTTTATCACGACGAGTCTATGAGCTAGCTAAGAATAAGGAATTATAGGCCAGACCTATTACTGTGAAATGTAAAATAGTATAAGATGTAATTTAAAGGGCTCTAATATCAAAAAAGAGTATTGATAAGTGTATCTATAGCACTTGTCTCCCTATTTAATCTGTTCCTTAAAATAATGATTAAAATTTTAACTATAGCTAAATATTCTAAATCTTACTTCTGTGTAAGAAAGTATAACCACATTAGAATAAGCTGTTAAGATGATGGTAGTTCTTCACAGGGGAGGAAGACTCCTTTTATCTTATATGAATCTGAAAGGAAGTATATAACCTCTTTCCAAATTGATTTATTTAAAATATCTACCCAGGCGGTTTCATTGTGCTTTAACACAACCAAAACACCTGTATTAGTGCACAAGTATGGCTTTGAAGCCACATAAGCCACATATTTCCCATTTGTTTCATAGGAGGTGAACGCTTTCACCTATGGAAGGTTCAGGAAGTTCCTACAAGCCAGGAAGGATCTCATGATGTACAGAATATGTCTATATGACTCTTCTCAGTAAGTCTATGAGTAATAAAAGTATAATCATCATTTGAATAGCTTTTATGCCTCATAATTAAGGTATAAGGGAGAGTCTACCATAGTAAAGCCCTTTAGAAGCAGTTATGGGAAGGTATAATCAAATTATGAGTATATCATTAAATAATAAGTCTTTTGATGGATTTTGCACCTCACAATTAAATTTACTGGTATAAAATCCCACAGTACCACTTGTTGTAGGATAATAACATTAAATACTTAATATATTTGTCAGGTCTCTATATAAAGGACTTAAAAGTTGATAAAATTGTAGCAACACATGATCTCTAAGAGAAGGAGACGCTTTTCACATAGTTTGTATCAAGTATGCAAAGCTATATGGGATCAAAGTACTTTCTACTTCCTGAAAAATAGTGCTGCTATTTTCTTCAAAGAAAAGTATCAAGAGATTTTGATCTGTTTAAGATACAAGGATAAGAAGGGTTATGCTATTAAAAATCCCCAATTTAGCTGTTTCATAAGATACGCTACTTGATTGGGGGTCTAATAAAAACTGTAGAAGATATATGAGAGATTTAAAAATAGTATAATTCTCTCTTGTTATTCTAAGAGTGAACTATATGGTAATTATTGACCCAAAGGTGCTACTGTCTTGAAGCTAGTACTATTGGATATTTGTCTGACAATTTCAATAAAGAGCTACACATTATGAGTCTGAAATCCAAAATAAAGATTCAAAATCAGAGGTAGATATTAAGTTTTATGCTCAGGAAGGGTTGGAAACCTTAATAAATCAGTAAATTCTTATTGGTTGGTGATAAGAATGATGTTTTATGAAAGTGAAAGATTTCCTCTTTATAATAACAACCTGTACAGAATAGTTCATTGAAGTCTTGGGTTTTGTGTTTGTGGTACTGTCATAACTTTATTTGATTAAATGGAGGTTAAAGATGTTTACTTTGCTGTTTCTTGAAGACCATATTTATGGCATCTTTGGTTTCATGCTTGTGCTCTGGCTTTGAGTCACAAACTGACAATGGTTGATAAAGTATTTTTTTTCAATTTTATTATTATGATTTTTTGTATTTAAAAAAATTATATGAACAATGAAAATCTTCAGATTTAATTAACTACAAAAGATCACAATAATTTTGACTCAAAAAATAAAAAATCAAAATACAGCTTATTTCTTTGGAAGTTTTTTCAATAAATTGAATCATTATTCCCACAAAATCATGTTGTTATTTTTCACTTGAAACAAAATTGGAAAAATTCAACTCAAAAATGGCTTGCTCTTATTTCTGGTTTCATTATAGAGCCACATATAAAGGATGAAATCATGATTCCATCCTCAAAATTAATATTGTAGTTCTCAAGGAAAAGCTTGTTACAGGAATTAAAGAGCTAACTGAAAAATATTTTTACTTTTAGGACAATTAATTAACACTATTTGTTCTTTTATAGATATGAATAAAGCATCTATACAGTATGGTAGTGGGGGAAAAGAAAAAATATATTGAATGTAAGAAAGTCAAATAGATTAAATATGAGAGCTTGAGAATATCATCCTGTATTGATTCCTTTAAGACCTATTTTCATAGTGTGTGACCATGATTTTTTAATCTTTCTGGATTTTTTTATCAAGTTTTACTTTTGCTCCACCAAAAAATATTTGTTCCTGAAAATGGTAATTACTATTCTATTTGTCTTTTTCCAATTCAAAATATTGAAAGCTTGTAAATTCTAAAAAACTGAATATAAAAAAGCTTCAATTGAAGGTGAAACTAATTATCACACAGAAACATTTCATTTTTAATCAGTCTTGGTAAAGATATAATTTCTTTCAATACAATAATCTTTGAGATTCACTTATATTTTTGGATATGAATAATCTTCATATATTGTGAAAAAGAATAAACCTGTAGGGTTTGGGTATGAAATTTTGATTTATAATCAAGAATCTTTCTTTTTGAAGAAGTCTCATGAGGTCAAATTAATTAAAATATGTAATTTCACTATTTTGAAAGGGAAAACATGCAAAGGTTGTTTTTTGAAACTTTATTAGTGAGAGCAATAATATAATGAATATTAATTGTTTCTCCAAGGATTAAATTTATCCTTAAGTACTTTACAAGGGGTAGTCAAGTATATAGAATAATTTCTAAAAAAATAGTTTCTTTGAATTTATTGAGTGTCAGCCTATGACTCAAAACCACAGCACAAGCATGACAGCCAGAATAACATAAATCAATGGTAGAGCAAAATACCACCAAAACATAGATCTGAGCCAAACCAGCTCAAAAGGTATCAAAGGAAAGAGGAAGCTCACATTTATGTAAATATACAGCTCCCCTAATCATAGGAAAAAGAATAAAAAGGTTATTCCTGCTCAAAGAAGTTGCCAAGCATAAACCTTAATTTTCACCTCTCATCTGAGATCCAGAGAAAGAGGCCCAACCCCAGAAAATGTGTATTAAACTTGAATCTCCAAGTAAGGGATATTCAATGGTACTTGCCAAATTGAGCCAGAACTGAAACTATAGAAGCTATGGCCAAAATAAATCCAAATAAGGAGGAACAAAATATTCATCCCTCATCCAACTTCTACAGTTTTAGTATGAGATACTTAAAGTGGGGCCATTTTGGAAAGAGGACAATCATGGATATCTGATGGTGCCATCAATTTCTCTATATCTCATCTAGAACAAAAGCTATGGGGAAAACAATTTCAATACAGATTTTTAGATAATCATATATCTGGAAAACTAAAATTGAACATGCCTTAACTTTGCATATTTAATGTTAGAGATACCAAATGAGGTACCATTGTGTAGATGTCAGCCTGTGACTCAAAACCAGAGCACAAGTATGACAGCCAAAATACCATAAACCAATGGTATAGCCAAGATACCACCAAAACATGGAGCTGAGCCAAATTAGCTCAAAAGGTATCAAAAGAAAGAGGAAACTCACCTCTTTCTGAAAATATAAGTCCCATCACCATAGGACAAGAAATAACAAAGTTATTCCTGCTCAAAGTTATTGCTGAGCATGAACCTTAATTTTCACCTCTCATCTAAAATCTAGAAGGAGAGGCTTAACCCCATCAAATGGGTATTCAAAATGAAGCTCTAAGCCAGGGCTATCTAAGGGTGCTAGCCAAACTGAGCTAGCACCAGTATTACTTGAGTTATGGTCAAATTCAGACCAAATAAGGGTGAACAAAACATTCACCTCTCATCTAACTTTGACAGTTTTAGTGTGAGATACTTAAAGTGGGGTCTTCTTGGAAAGAGTACAATCAGGGCTATCTGATGGTGCCATCCATTTCCTCATAGCTCAACTACAACAGAAGTTATTGGCCAAACAAGCATGATACAGCTTTTTCCCAGACCACGCCAATGTACAAAAATACTTGTACATGGGATAACTTTGTCATATTTAATAATAACCATGTCAAGTTGGGTACCATTTTGTAGAGCTCATACAGAGCTATTCAATGAACCAATTTTGAGCTTGATATCTCAAAAACTGACAGAGTTATGACCATTTTAAGGTCGAAATCCCACCTGCTGTCATATACAGCCTTACCATGGGATAATATCCCATAACCATGAATATGAGGTGTCAAATAGACAAAGAAGCATGTTTTTACTTCAATACCTCATATGTCAGTCAATACTGGGGTCCCATACAGTTTCTGTACAGCATTCTACGTGTCATACACGTCAGAATCAGGCTGTGAGGTCCCCAGATGAAAATTTTCACCCTGTATTGGTGAAAACCGCCCAGATGTGGTTTCAAAACCACATCTGAGCCCAATACAGGGTATACAGGTTGTTTGCAAGCCACAAGCCTGTCATAGAGAGTGAAAAATCTTCACTTCCTCTATGTGGAAAGGTCTAGCAGCCTTTCCACCTCAATTTCAGGATAAAAGGAGGGCTTCTCACAGTCAAAAGCCTTTCCTCATCCTGCTCTTGAATAACCTACGTAGTAAACTGTCAAGAACGGTTTTACTCTTGGTTAATAATCAGGTATAATTATAAGTTTTAATTATTGTAGTCTTTTATTATTGTAACCCAACAGATAAAGCTGCACCCAGGTCTTTCAACAGCGCTCACCACCACTATAACCACTATAGTGAAGCCCTTTAAATTTATTCTTAATCATCTCAAAACCTTCTTAAAGTATTTTTACCGTGTCACAAACATAGTTTGAGTTGTAAATAGCCTATATTACCACTCTTTCATAGCTTCATCCTGACAGTAGATCCCATCCAGGGCTACACAATGAACCAATTTTGAGCTCAATATCTTAAGAAATGACAAAGCTATAGCAGATTGAAGGTCAAAATACCACATTTAGACCAATACAGCTTTACTGTGCAATACTATCCCATAAATATGAGTACGAGGTTTCAAAGAAACAAAGAAGAATGTTTATACTTTGATACCTCATAGTTCAGTAAAATACAGGGGTCAATACAGGTTGTGTATAGCTTCTGACACATCAGAAAGACCATAACACACCTGTAAACTCCATTGGTGAAAATGTTCACCCTGTATAGGGTAAAAATGAAAGATTGTGGTTCTAAAGCCACATTCCCACCCAATACCAGTCTGTATTGAGTGTGTATAACAACTAACCAGCCCAAAGTAGTGATAATTTATACTCTGTGGTTGTCAGAAGAGGTAAACAACCTCTCACTACCCCAGAACAAGATCAAAGGAGGCCTTTTCTCATCAAAAGGCCAATACAGCATCCTTTTCTCAATACTCTCACATGGTATAGATTCTTCAAGAAGTGGTACCCTTAGAATTAAACAGGTATAATTATAATTTTAATTATCGTAGGGTTTATTGCTGTAAGCCAACAGATAAACACTGCAACCAGGGCTATCAATAGGACTCACAATCACTAAATTATTTTAGTATAGCCATTGTAACCATTCACTTACTTAATCATCATTTTTATTTTTTTTGTCACACACAGTTATATATTTTTATTATCATTGTATAGCTATATCATAGAGTCACCATGACATTGAGAAAAGGACTGAAAAAAGTTCACATGAGAACAGAATATATAGAAAGGGTTGTATTCAAAAAAAGCAACCAGAAAAAGCTAGATTTAATATGTGAGCCTTGAGGTATATTTCAAACTTCCAGATAGGGAAAGAATAAATTTTAACAGATGTTTTCAAATGGAAATACCACGAGTCACTTGCATATTAAAATTTAATCATTTTTCTTGAAGGAAAATATGAATAAATTTGTTTTGAGTAAGTAAATCCATAAATTTTGTACTGAATTTGGATTCTACAAAAAGGAGAACCTATGGTAACCTATAATTTTTAGAAGCTTAAATTTACCCCAAGAGGTATTAATATGTAAAATGATTCAAAAACTCATGATTAATACCAAATAAGGAATTTGTGTAAATTTTTTGTTTTTTGCACTTTTCTGCCAAACCAATGGGATTCAAGAAGTTCCCATGATATATATGCACTGATATCAGTGTTATGCATTTTCATGGGAAATGAAATTAGTTTTTTGTAAAATCAAGTCTTGCTAAATCAATACTGAATATTAGTCTTGAAGCCTGAATGACTATTTTTGATTTATAAATAGCTAAGGGGGACAAAAGACATTAAAGAGAACCAGGGTACCCCAATTTCTGACTCATCTGAGGCATATACAGTCACAGAGCTTGAATTTATGGCTGATAATTAATTAATTAGTTAATTAAGAACTTTTTG
Source organism: Austropuccinia psidii (assembly GCA_023105745.1). NCBI lineage: Eukaryota > Fungi > Basidiomycota > Pucciniomycetes > Pucciniales > Sphaerophragmiaceae > Austropuccinia > Austropuccinia psidii. Next base: position 12,970,054 of record JALGQZ010000014.1, read on the forward strand.
GAAGCATGTTACTAAGTCTAAGTCCCGTTCAATTATGATAAAGTAGAAACTAAGCTGCTATTTTGATGTGAGAAGGAAGTAATGAGTAGCTCTAAATCCTTTAACCATGTTCATTATTTTTTTCCACTTAATAAGCCTAAAGAAATTTATTGAAAATCTTTTGGCACTAGTATCCAATAAAGTACTTCCCAAAAAACAGCTGTAACTATGCTATTTACTTGCATCATGTAGAAAATGGGGTGAAAATTCAAAAATTCACTAAAAATACAATTCTTTATAGATCTCTCTGAAACATTAGAGACCATTGGAAAGAATATGAATAAACACTAAATAAAAAAGAATTTCCACTTAATAGTGTCAATTATAAGCCTTACTTTCAATCCATTTTTGCTGATTCCACATGAGACACCAACTCAGAAAAAATTCACAGAAATTAAAAAATGTGATGAAAATTCCAATCAGATTAATAATGTTGTAACAAAATATTTAATTTGGAATAAAAGAAAATTTACTGAGGTAAACACATTGTTTCTTAGCCATAAATGGGTTGGTAGCCACATAAAATTACTTTACTAGGTATTTATGATAATTCTACAAAACAAAAAGTGATTTAATCATTAATCAAAGAATGGTACTTTCTTTCTCACTAATTGGTTTTTCAGTTATCTCCATGGAATGCCTTTGCGAGCTGCTGTAAAATTGAAAAGAAGTATAATATTTCTTATTATTGCAAGATTCATCATTATCATTGATTTAAATCATTAAATCTTCAATACAAAAAGTAAGTATTAGTTTTTAGATCATTATGAAGTGTTTTCATTTTCTTAATAAAACAGGAAGACTTTGAATCAAGCAATATCACTGTTTAGAATAGTATTTTAGCTATAATTTTCTTAGTACTGCTTTATATAAACTTTTGATTCTTCAAATAAACAATTAATCTGTAAAATCACCTTTCAAAATCTTTTCAATTTCTGTTTTTGGTACAGGTAAGTGACCTATTAAATTCTTGAAATTTTTTATCTTTCTTAAAGAATCTATGATAAATATTTCAAAATATTATTATTGATTGATAATTTAATATTAATTTAATAGGAAGTTGTGTTATTGAATATTTTGATTTATTCTAGTAGACAAGTATTGTTATAGTCACTAGTAGTGTATATAAATTAAGATCAATAGCTAAGTAATTTATCATTCTTTTGTGGTTTAAATAGATGTATTTATTATATTTCACAAGAAAATAAATAGTAGTATTGATTAATAGTAATATTATGAAGATTTCTATAGACAAATATTACAAAACATATAAGCTGAGTGATAAAGTAAATAGTGATAATATATTCTTGAGTTCACTTTTGGGTGACTAAAGAGCTGGGAATATCATATTACTGAAAATGACTATAATTATTTATGAAAATGATTCAAAGGGTTCAAATCCTTCAAAAAAGTTAATTGTAATCTGATTTTGATTGACTTGAAAGTATCTTAAGCTAACTATTGAATTTAAAGGAAAATACATGGAGAAGAAGACATTCTATCATAGCCCCTATTTCCTTCACCAAAACTTATGGAAATTCACCAGTTGTGAGAAGCCTATTGGTAAAGGAAAAGACAGATATACAACGATTGGACCCTTTTATTAGCCATTTTGAAACTCTCAATCAGCCTTTAATATAGCAATGGTGGGCTGTGAGTATTCAAAGCATGGAAGAATTTGAGTAAAGCCCCTTTAAGGAAGTTAAAGCTTCTTTGGTTTAAATTGTTTCAGATTAAGGGCAATTTTACCTACTTTAAAGCAGTTAAAGCTGACATGGCTGGTATGAAATTCATAGACTGAATCAATTCACACAATCTGTGACTCATAGAAAGCTTTAGTGTAATATAATATTCTTTTACATGAATTTTTATTTTACACACACTGAGTCAATTTTTTTGGGGGGTCTGGTATGCTTTGCACCAAAATTACTTTTTTTCCTCCAAAATTAATGTTTCAAATAATTTTTACTTATTTAATCCAAAATTTATCATACTAACCACTGTTCCAATTTATAAAATGCAAATTAAACAGCAAAAAAGGAAAATAACAATTCCCCATCTGTGAATTAAATCTCACTTATGTAGTTAATGTTCACCTTTTTGCAACTTTAATTTAAATAATTAAATTTCTCATAGATTACAAAAGAAATGGAAGAACTAGTTTTTGACACCGAAGATGATGGCTAAGACTACATTTTGCTAATAGAGAATAAAGTATCTATCATCTTCAGATTTTTATTCTGTAAATATTAAAAGCTTAATTTGAGCTTATTTAAATCTGAGTTACAAATATCTCACACCAAGGTTACCCAAGGTAAACCTTCATAGGGAATTCAATGGCTAAGATAAATATAGATTTATTTCAGAATAAAAGCAACTTACAATAAGCTCTTAAAGCGTTTTTTCTCAAAATAAACTTTTTTAAAATGTTTTGATAACTGTTTATTTTTGTTTAACTTTTTAAGGAAAGTTATGACATTCCTTTTTTTAAGTTTTCTCAATTTCTTTTAGAAAAGGTTTTATTATAAATTTTACCAATAGTCAAAGAATTGTAAAGGAATAATTAATATTACTAATACTTTCTATCTGTGGTATTTTTTAAATCTGAAATGACTTATAAGATTCACATACTCCAATGTTTTTATTTACTAATGAATGTCAAAGCTTCCCAGAAAAGCTCTATTATTGATGAATATATAGGTTTTAATTTCAAGAAAGTGTATATTCAATAATTAGAAATGGTTTTACTTGTGGAACAACTGAACATAGGATAAATAAGATATATGAATTTTATGAAAAATGGTTAGAAACTGTTTGAAAATGACAGTAAAATTTTTTTACTCTCTGAAATTTTGATCTTTAAAATATAAAAAAACAAGTCAGAAAGATTATCATTATTATAATCAGAAGATTTGATCCAAATTCCCAGTCAAGTTTCAGTAATTTGGGCTTATTATCACAGAATCCCATTACAAACCACTGTAAACAATGCAGATGAGTTTAATTTTTTATGAAAAGGCTCTTTAATAATGCTATATGTACAAATTATTCATACTAACAGTGATTCTTTATATTAATTAACTGACAAAGTAGGTAACCTGACTCAATGATCTATAGTAGCCATAAAAATGATTAATATAAATTAATTTGCAACTAATTGTTTTCAGGTCAAAGTGAAGAGATTGAAAGATTTGAATATTACCTCATTCCTTCTAAATGTTAAATCATAAAAAATATTATTGAAATGATTCAGAGAATTGAAAATGGATAAGAAACTTCAGAGAAGAGTTCACTTGGTTTTCAAAAAATATATAGTGTACTGTGGCAATAAAAGGATATTTTAAATAAATCATATTAAAAAGGCTTCCAAGAACCAATGATTTAAGAAGATAATTCGTTAGGACTGGAATTCATGAGGATAAAAGTATTACATACCTAATATGTATATATATATGTTCTATCTTCCAAGAAAAAGATTGTAGTGTTTTCAAGAAAGTATGATATTTTGATGAAGAATTTTCTTAGAAAAATTTCAATTCTAATACATAAGTGCCATTTTTCCATAACCTGTATAGATATTTTTTTCAAAAATGAACTATATGATTTATGTCCTTTTTTCAGATAACAGATTAATATTTATACACTGAAGCATTGAAAAATATCTTTGGAATAATCTTTTGCATATTGACCCATTTGAAAATTTATTTCCTGATATAGGGGAATTATTTAAGATTATGGAGTATTTTTCCTTTGATTTAATTTCTCAGAAATATTAGCCTTTATCAAAAAATTGGTCTCCTTGGGTCACAGCCACTATCCAGGGGTGAGGGTATTCAATCTTAACCCCACTAAAACTAATCAAACCAGTAATCCAGTATGTACATCCATAATCTGTTTCAGAAACTCTTCTGGCTGAAACAGTAATACAGCCTGGTTCATCAATACATCCTGTAAATACTTTTGCAGGTCAGATTCACAAAATATATTTTTGGATTCACAGGTCTGAAACTGCATGATCACTCAATTCCACCACACCTCTGGTACAGACCCTGACCATCCATACAGGGGATGTATTATCCAAATCAATTAAAATCAATATTCCTCTCAAGAAAATTCAATCTTTATATCAGGGCTGGTGGATTCTCACATATAAAAGCCCCTCTTTCTCCCCCTGGGGAATTTTCCCACTTAATTGCTATAGCTGATTTATTATTTAGTAAATATTCTTATTCTTTATTTTCTAACATCTTATTTATTGGTATTAATTTGGTCTTTGAATTTAATAACCTGTTCAGTAGAGTTGTGGTGGCCACATCCTTATTAAACCTTCTGTTTCTTTCTGATGGGTTGAAACACTGGACTTGGACTTGTTTGTGGTTGGATCTTCTATCTTTCACTCTTATTATTATTTGCTTCTGCTTTTCTTATATTTACTTTATTAGAAATATCATTCTTATTACACTCTTGAGTTTATGCATTATTATTCCATCTGAGCCCTCCATAAGTGAGTCCCAGTTTACTAAATTCCAGGCTCTCTTTACTTCAAAGAGCCCCTGTGACACCTTTAATATAAACATTTATTATAAAAATGTGCACTGATATTGATAACACCTTCTCATATAAAAATCACAAAATGGATACTATAAATATCTTAAATGAAGCTCCACATATCAATTCAAAAAGAATTTTATCAATAAAAAATTAATATTGACAGAATTCACAAAATAGTAGGGAATATAAAGAGCTATATTTTTAGAATAAATGATTTTCCAAATAGCTAAGAATTAAAAAGCAAGAAATTTGGAGAATATTAATTTAGTGAGTTTTTCAACAAATAACTCAAGAGTGTTCCTATTTCCTAATCCAATTGAGAGTTGTTTTCTCCAAAATCATCAAAAACACCTAATTTTATATTTTTTCATAATGATTTCATTTGTTGTTTTTTCGGCTCACATAAATCTAATGAATTAGATACATATTTAACCAAAGCTACTTTTAAAATAATTATTAATGAAATAATTACTGAAGAAGTATAAGAACTAAGGCTCATAATTTACATTTATGAGATCATTTTCTGCTCTTAAGATTTCAAAAAGCACATGAAAAGGCTACACAAAGCTCTAGAAAATATGAAGTAAGTAAAAATGAACATTTTATTGAAGAAACTTCATTTGTTTTTTTAGATAACTTGAACCCTTGGGCCATTTTATATCAGGATTATTACTTGTGATAGACAAAAATGAATTTGAATCTGTATGAGTGAGATATTTACCTCAAAATAAGAAGTAAATTAATTATTCTGGATATTACAGACAGAAGATCAAACAGGCTTCTGCCATATACTGTAATTTTTATTAAATATGTGACAAACATAAAGTCTTTGAGATGAAATTTGACAGAGTCAAAGTTTTTGAGTAATTAAGAGTATTTCTTACAACAGATCCTCTTCTACAAATACCATAATTTAAAACTTCCTTAAATATCTCTATTGATTACCCAAAACATGATCCTCACGACTCACTAAATTAAGTACATCTAATATATTGCAAGCCAGTTAAAGGGATGTTTTGGTTTATACTAAGAATTATTGAGCTCATTTAATCAAGATATGTAGCAAATCACATGGAATGCTTATTCCTAGTTTGATCCTTGGAAAACGTTTTTTTTAAATTTTTGTCTTTTAGGTGATACCATATTTCAAATATGTGCACTATATCTGAAGAATTAGAACACCCAACAGACAAATGATCAGATAGCAGGTAGGTAGGCACACAGCAGTATAGAAGTAAACTGCCAATTTTACAAAAATTTGTGAACATAAAAAAATATAAATGGAAGTTTTAGATGGAATTTCCAAAATAAAATAGAAATTATTGGATATGTACACAAAGAATATGAAGCACATAGTGAAAATAAAGGGGTGTTACTGACATTAATACTAGCTTCTTTGAGGAAGTTATAAGTATCTATACCTGATTAGGAACTTTGTTTTTTTATTTCAGTTACTAGAACAAACATTAATAAAACCTATTTAAAACATTCTCTATTTGAAAAATAGAGAATATCCTAAAATGAAGGAATATTTTACACTATTCATGGAATAATTAATTACAGAGAAAGGTATACATGTGTTATGAAAAATTTAGGCAGAGAACTGATAGATACTTTGCCCAAGTAATGTGATGCAATTACATTCTCAGGACATATCTCTGCGGACAGAACCAGGAAAAAGTTGAAAGCCTATATAATTTAGAACTTCTGGTGCAATTATGCTAAAAATACTGAAAAATGTGTGACAGATGTCAGAAATCCAACAGATAAATTGAAAAAAAATACTTAGAGATATGATTAAGATCCAAGAGTCAAGGATTACATGCAAAAGCTTCATAATTCATCAAATCATTGGACTATATCTGAGAGTAGATGGAAGCTACATTACCTTAGTGGTAATTATATATATATTTACTAAAGCTCCTATATATTTACCATTCCACAAATATTATACACCCATTTACACAGAGGAATATTCATTTGATAGAGGAGTGCTATGAGGTGGTATGACTACTAACATGATAAGTGACATAAGTACCACATTATCTTGAGCATTTTGGAAAATTCTTCACCAACTCTTAGAAGCCAAATGTTCACTGCTTATAAACCAAAAAAATACTTATTTGCAGAAAGAATGATACCAACCCTGGAAGAAATGTTGGAAAAGCATTATTCAAATAGTGTAAATGTTAAAGAAAGTGATTCTTTTACTAATTATTGGTGCTCCTGTCAGCCTGTGACTCAAAACCAGAGCACAGGCATGAAAGCCAAAATACCATAAATCAATGGTAGAGTAAAATAAAACCAAAACATGGAGCTGAGAAAAAGAAGATAAGAAGGGATAAAAAGAAATAGGAAAGGAACCTCTTGCCAAATATATAACCCCCATAATCATAGGACAAATAACAACAAAGGTATTCAGGCTTAAAGCAGTTGCTAAGGATAAACCTTAATTTTCACCTCTCATCTAAAATCCAGAGAAAGAGGCTGAACCCCATCAAAGGGGTGTACAAATATAAGCTCTCAGTCAGGGATATCCAATGGTACTAGCAAGCTTGAGCTATCTTAAAAACTATAGAAGCTATAGCTAAAAATAAACCAAATATGATTGAACAAAATATTCACATCTCATTTAACTTCTACAATTTAGTATGAGATAATTAAAGTGAGGTTATTTTGAAAAGAGAAAAATTAGAGTTATCTGATGGTTCCATCCATTTACCCCTAACCCATCTAGAACAAAAGTTATGGAGAAAACAAGTTCCATACAGGATTTTAGAAAACTACATATCTGAATAATGACAATTAAAAAGGTATACCTTTACCATATTGAATGTTACCCATATAAAATGAGGTACAATTGTGGAGAACTCATCCAAAGCTAAAAAATGAAACAAATTTGAGCTCATTATCTTGAAAACTGACAAAGCTTTGAAAAATTTAAGGTCAACATCACACAGTTAGGCCAATACACCTTTAATGTGGGATAATATCCCATATGCTTGATTATGAAGTGTCAATTAGCCAAAAAAGCCTTTTTCTCCTTCCATACCTCCTATTTTAGCTAATCTAGGGTCTCCATACAGCTTCTGTACAGAATTTTATGTGTCATAAATGTCAGAAGAGGGCTGTGTGGTCCCCAAATGATACGTTTCACCCTTTACTGGTGAAAACTTCCCAGATGAGGTTTCAAAGCCACATCTTGGCTCAATAAAGACTATAAAGGCTTTGTGAAAAACACAATCAGTCCATGGAAGTGGAAAATCTTTACTTCCTCTATGTGAACTGGTGTAGAGGACCTTTTAACCCATTTTGAGGATAAAAAGGGACCTTTATCCACCCAAAAAAGGAATCCCCGTCCTGCTCTTACATACCTTTGTAGTACAAATGTTAAAAAAGTTAACATCTAATCATATTGTTATACTGCTTATTATAGTAAATAAACTGATACCCAGTGCACCCTGGGCTTTCAGAAGCACTCACCACCACTATATTTCTTAGTAAATACTTTAATAATACTACAAGCTCTATTTTATCTCAAATTACCATTTCACAGTTATATTTAAAGTTTTAAATACTCTTCTTATCACTTTTTCATAGACTTAGCCTGACATTTTGGGGTACTAGCTGTGTTTTTTGCATTTTTTTGGTGCAAAAGTGATTCCTTTTTATTACTTTTGCTTTTCTTAATATTATTTCATTGGTTTTTACGCATTAAAATACTTTAAATAAAAAATAATGATATATTAAATATCTTATATTATTATTTTTTAAGTGGCATACAACCATATATAACTGTGTTTTTTTATGCATTTGTGATGTGGTAAACTATAATATAATTACCACAGATTCATCTCGGGGTATTTCTTAATATAAAAATAAGAAATACCCCTATAATTATTTTAAATAATCAAAAGAATCCTCTGAACTTTCAATAAAAGCTTCAGAAGCCGTGGTTGAAAATATTGGAAGTCTCCATTGATCACATTCAAGCCACTTTATTCAGTTATTACTGTTAATTAAAGAATAAAAACTGTGAGATATTTGAGCTACAGTGGTAACCAAACATCTGTCAAGCAGTATTTTTGACATGGAAACTAGTATTACCAACCCACAGTCACTGTATAAAGGTGTAATACAGCCATATATTACACTAGAAGCCATTTTTTGATGTTCAGAAGCATTTTTAGGAGTCATAACTGACATAAGCCCTCTTTTTTTGACTTCTAGTGGAAAAAACTTCATACCACTAGAAGTGAAGTTACAGGAAAACTCATCAGTGACACCCTCAGACACAGAGAAAGTGCATAAGGGAAAAGGAAAGGGGAAAGGTGGAATCCTCATTTCAACTACAAAGTGGACACCAATTGCTACTCAGAGGCCTAGAAAACCACAGAATTCTGCCTCAATACAAGGTGAGCCAGCCTTGATAGCTTGTACTCCAAAGATAACAGTAATTGACCCAGTTGTAACTTCTAAAGGAAAATTTCCAAAAGATGAAGAACACAAGTTTGTACACAGAAAATTCAAAAGGTAAATACCATAAGAAAAAGAAGTTTTTGACTGATTGAAGACACTGATAACATGTCTCCTGTATACCTCAGAGACCTGGGCATCCCATGGAACAAGCCAGAGGAAAGAACAGTACTGTTCAGATCCAGAAGATAAGGAATTGGACAGCATGGTGACAGGAAAGAAACTCAGGTAAATCATTCTAACACTCCCATTCAACTTCCAATTCAACAGAGGATTGGGCAGACAAGGATCAAGTACTTCAGCTCTACCAACTCCTCAAAGACCGGTTTCAGTGGAGAGTGGAACACAAGAGGTTCAACCTGGATTAACACTGGGAAGAACTAGAGGAAAGAAGCCGGAAGATATTTCTCAGAGGGATGTCTTTCAAAGACTTTATACAAATTTCCAAAGGTTGTAATCCCAACAGGCAATTCAAACTCTTAAAAGAGAAGGCAGAAAAAACCAGCAAGAATCAAGCCACAATCCAGGATATAGAGGAGAAATGGGGCCAGAAAGAGAATATTATGAATCCTTCAGGATCACAAGGAGTAGGCCAACCCAGCTCTCCAGTGGTTTCAAACCACTAAGAGTTGAGAAAAGCAGGGGCCAAGAGTCACGATTATTCACAATTGCAGCAAGATTCCAGGAGAAGACAAAGATAAAAGGGAAAGAGCAGTACCACTTGCAGACAGAGGAAGAAAGAAGCAGACCCAATGACCCAGAAGTTGTTGGACTTAGTGAAGGAAGTACACAGAAACAACAAATAATTACCATGAGTAAAATGGCTACACCTGACAGCAGGTGTTGCATTTGGAAATTTGCTTGGACCCATCCAAGACAGAGCATGTACCCTTCTTGTGAACTGGGTTGAACCCAGGATTCAAATAATTTTTAGTATTCCAATTTATTCTAAGGCACTGGAATATTGTAGAGTTTCAAATAATTTCTTCCTTTTTTAATGGGATGGACTAGGTATACAGCATATAATACAAAAACTCTTTCTATTTATATTTTAAAATTGAAGAGAATATTCTCTTTGATAAATATTTGAATCTAATAATATACTTTAAATTTCAATCATTCAATTTTTTGCAGGCCAAAAGATTTTAAAGAAAATTTTACAAATTAATAAATCTTTTATCTTTACATATTTTTGACTTATTATTACTTTATTAAAGTATCAATTCTTGTTTCTTCTTCAAAAAATAGCTTCAAAATATTGAAAACATTTTTTTTAAACTGGTGCCTCTTCTGAAGAAACTTTATTGTTGACAATTCTTGTTTCAAATAGGGCTGAATTTCTGAAAATTCAGAATAACAAGATGAAGGATTCAAATCTCCCTTGAATAGAATTATTTCCAAAAAATATAATATATATATATTCATTTTTGAGTTAAATTTCTGAAATTTAAGTTTTATTTTAATTTTTTTCTTTTTATTATTCTTTTGTATCCTCAATCAATTTAATAAATTTTTCTTATCAAGCCCAAAAATTCTCTTTTCTATGGAGAAAATGCCTCACTATTGATTTTTTTATAATATGATTTCTAAATTCACAAGACAAGTAGTGGGATATATGCATAACAGCCTCATAAACTCGAGGAAATCAAAAAAATAAAAGGAAATTCCAGTATAGGGCCTGTGATTTCTACTACTGTAATTTTCTCAATTATCATCGACAAATTTAAAGTAGGCACCATTACAGGGCCTGTACTATAACAAATTAGAGAAATGAAAATAATTTTATAGTAGCAGGCCTTAAAAATCCTGCTAATCCCATTTCAAACAAAAACCAAAACATAGAATTGAAGTTAAAGCAAACTAAAAATATAAAAAAGGAACTCAGGAAAATTCAAAAAAAAACCATAAAAAAACACGAAGTTGTAAAATAATTAGAACAACAAATCACCAGCAAAAATGGGTAAAACAGCTCAAAAAAGTAAATATATATAAATTGATTTAGAATAGGAGAAAGATAGTCCTTCCTATTACCTTTATTAAGAAAATATAGAAAAAAGAGTCTTATTTTCATAATAATAACAACAAATTCAGCACACATTTTATATAAAGAGTTTATCCTCCATTTTTTGAGAAGGTTCTGTCATTCTATTTGAAATATTTTGTAAACAAGAATTTTTTGAGATATTCTTTGTGGGGTTTGTGTTTCTATTTTCATTTCAACAATCAAATTGAAGAGTATTAATTTTCTAAAAAAAGTTTAGAAAGAAAAATAAAAGTTTGTGAATTCACTGACAAATACTGATAGAACGAACCAATAATGGGAATTATCTAAATTCTTCAAAGAATGAAGGGAAATTTCACTAAATATCTGAAATATATCTGCCAGTATAGCATAGGGTAGTTTAGAATTATGAAAGATTTATTTCCTTGCAAGAATATTTAAATATTTCGAAGATTTAGATTTATTATAATTCTTTACTTTTTTGAAGCTCAAGAAATTTTTCCCTGACTTTAAAAGAGATATATTTTCAGATTGTTTTCCTATCTTTATTAATTAGAAAAGGTCATTCATTATTTGTTTTAATAATTGGACCATGCTTTGTAGAAAAAATTGAAATATGCTATTGAAAATTCCTTGAAAGACACCTTTCAAAAGCTTCTATAAAGAACTAAGACTTACCTGGTGAATCTCTTGTGGAATTTTCAATAATCAAACTCAACACTTGAGTGATGATTCAGACCATTTTTTATTTTGATTGGAAATAGCTCTGAAATGATATTTTTACACCTAAAGCTCAATTTCCCAAAGGATACAGACTATTTCTGTGGACTCAAATTTGGAAATATGAGTTTAATTAAAACTTTAACCATTATTCATGGAGTAATAACAAAGAAAAACAAAGTATGCTCTCATATTATCTTTTGAAAGCACTTGAAAGAGCTGCATATACCATTTCCTTAGCATCAACATATGAAAATATTATTATTCTCAATTGATAATTGTTTTGTGATTTATGAGATTATTGATGTAATTATCAATTTAAAAAGCTCACAGGACCTTTTGGATAGACTTTAAGAAATAAACTTGTTAAACGAACCTATTTATACAGGTAATTTTTACTTAATATATTTTTAGGGGTCTTATCATTTTAACTAAAACTAAATGAGTCTTCTCAGTTATTCATGTATAGGTAGTTTTTAAGTATTTCTGTCGGATATTTAATTTATATACCTGTTTGGATTCAATTATTGATAATAGAATAAAAAGGTGACCCGCATAAGTTTGAGGAAACTTCAATGTAGAGAAATTGAAAAACTCTTTTCTGAATTAATACTGATAATATGATTTTGAAATTATGTTGTATATATAAATTTAAAAATATATTTTAAAACAATAAAATTTATCAAATTTTCAAGTTCATTTGAAATTTTAACTTTTTGCTTGCATGGAGAGCTCTCTATATATCCTAATAATTACAAACTCCTTACAGATTAGTTTCATTGAATTGAAGATTCAAAATTCAGCAGAATACAGTGAAAACAATTAAAAATGATTATTCAGAAATATTTATTGCGAAATTGCTTTTGTATTATTCAATAATTGATGAAAGCAATGTTTGGCCATATCGACAGATTAATACTACCTTTCCTAAAATGTTTAAAGAGAATGCATTATTTCAGCTTGATTTAATTTATTGATAAATATATTCTTCCAATTTTCTCAAAATAACAATTCAAATGATATTAGTTTTTCACCCATTCTAGCAGCAAATTAGATAAAGATGATGATATAAGAACTAATAATTCCTCCACAGAAGCGTACAAACTTAATCTAAATTGGAATTAAGAAAAAAAATCCAGTTATTTACAAAAGTTAATAATACTATGGTTCTATTTTTATGAGCAATCAAAATGATTTTATTGAGCCATGTGTTTTATAGAATACCAGAATATTTTTCAGCTTAAACCATGGAACAGTATAATATAAATTTTCCCAATTATAAATCTTAAACCCAATATTCTACTTTGAATTTTTATTTCATCCATCTCTGAATGGAATAATGTCCTTTAGATCGGTTTATGGTCTCAAATAGGGGTTATATTGTTTCAACAAATAGTAAATCTTAAGTTTCCTCCCCTTAAAATGACTTTGTACTATAAATATCCACAGCTTATTTCCAATTTTAATCAAAATTTTAAGCTCAAAAGAAAGAAATAAGAAAGTATACAATTTCTCACAAATGTAATCTTTTCATAAAGGAAAACAATTAAAGGATATGGTATCTTTTCCATGGTATTTGGATTTTCTGAAAGCCTCAAAGTCCCAAAGAAATTTATCATTGATGATAAGATTGTTTAAATGCCAAAGAATTCCAATTCTAATATCATTGATCTATAGGCTCCCATAAGCTATCTTGAAATAAAGGTCATGTTGAAACCTCAATATATATGTAAAAATATATCACAAAATTCCGAGAGGTTGAATTTTTTGTAAATTAAATGATAAAACTTTATGAGAAATTATTTAACAAAGGGGATAAAAGTATAATTATGTTAATCATATATTGTTGAATTATTGAGCTTTGACAAGCCTTACCAAAAACTGATATTAAGACAAATGAATTGAGAATATGTGGCTTTAATTTCTTCCAAAACTTCTATTTCTAAATTGAGCTTCTTACCTATGCTCAACATGAACCCAATCTATCTACCATGTTGGATTCCAAATGCAACACCTGCTTTCAGGTGTAGCAACTTTTCTCATAGGAAATTGTAAATACATCTGAGGGAATCAGTACAACTACAATTAGAAATATTATCCACACTCAGCATGAACATATTTTGTTGCACCTGAGAATAACAAAAATAAATTAAATGTGGTTACAAATGTCCCAATTTTCCGAAAAAACTCAAGAAAACTTTGAAAAGCTCCATGAAAACATTTTAAGGTTATAAAAACTGATAACTTTACAAAACAAACCCATCCAGATTCTTAAAAAAGGCTATGCTAAACCAATCAAAGCCTCTGTAAGATGTGTCTATGGAACTGTTGATAATATTACTATTAATCAACAGTACTATGACTGTTCTTATGAAATATAATAATAAAAACTATTATAACCACAATTGAATATTGAAAGAATTATTTATTTTACGTGTTATACACTACTAGTGATTATAACAGTAAGCAGTAATTGTCTACTGGAATCAATTACAAGAAGAATTTAATAATAAAAACTTCTTTTATTAAAATAATTAAAATAATTTTAATTTATGATTATCTGTTACAAGAATAATTATAAATATAATTCTTGAAGAAACTATTACTAGATAAAAACTTTAAGAATTAGGATAAATAACTCACTATTAATCTAATGAACCTTTTAGAAGGTGATAGTAGAGATATTCGACGTAGAATTGTGGATTTAATGGATCAAAATAGGTTTTATGACAATATGACAACAATTTTTAGTTGATTTCTATTATTTTGAGTCTTTCTGATTGATTTCTGAAAGAATAAAACACTTAAGAAATACTTTTAACTAATACTTACTTGTTTGTAATAAAGGTATGATATAATAATGTGATTTTCTGGAAAAAACAGCAAGAGGACGCCTCTTTTAAGTATAAGACAGCTCACAGAGGTGTGCCATGGAGCAAAATGAAAAAAAAGTGAATGAGAAAACAATAAGACTTTTTGGATTATTTATTGCATCATCTGTTGTCATGTAAGATTATCATAATTGCTTAGTTGAGGCTTTTACATGACTACCAACCCATTTATGGTTAAGAATAAGAGGAGTAAGAACTGTAAATCTTCTTTGATTCCAAAATAATAATTGTTTTCCCAAATTTGACAATTTTATTGGAAATTTCATCACAACATGTACTTTCTGTAAATTTTTAAAGATTCTGTGTTTCATGTGGAATCCTCAAAAATGGTGCGAGCCTTGAGGTATATTTTACATACCCAAATAGGCCAAAATTATCTTAAAAAGGAATTTTGAATTATGCATAACTCATACATCATGCATATATCCAAAATTAATCATTTTTGATTTCAGAAAAGATGAATAACTTTTTATTGAGTAAGTAAATCAATGGATTTAAGGACAGATTTGGATTCTACACAGAAATTCACCCAGGGTAGCTCCATAGAGTGAATAAGCTCAAATTCACTCTTTGAGGTGGTAAAATGGAAAATAATTCAATACCACATCATCAATACCACATAAAAGATCCGTGAAAAGTTTTGTTTTTCTTAATTTCATGCCAAAATAATGGGAATGTGAGAAATCCCATGTTACATATACACTGAGAATAGTGTTATGCATGTTTTGAGCACTTAATATCATGGTATTCTTACATGGACTTTTGGTACACCCATAGTGGATATCTCACTTGAAGCTTAAATTTCTATTTTGACGTGAAAAATAAGCAAGGGGGACAAAAGACATCAAAGAGAGCCAGGGTACCCAACTTCTGAGGCCTCAGAGGCATGGACAGCTCCAAAGATTAGATACGTGGCTGATCTTGGCCCAATTAGTAAAATAAAACACTTTGGGAACTTGGTTACCATGTTACAACTACGGTAAATCTTAAGAAAATAGCAAATAACCTGCTATTTTGACGTGCCAAGGAGGTAAAAAGCTACTTAGACTCTTGTAACCATGTCAATTCTTAATGATTTTCCATGGATAAACCCCAAAAGAGTAATTAACACACTTTTTGGACTTGTATCCATTGATTTACCTCATAGCAACCAGTTAAACACTGATATTTGCAATTCTACATAGAAATGAGGTAAAAACTTCAAAAATTCATTAAAAATACACTTCTTAATGAATATTTCTGAAGCTTTCAGGACCAATGAAGACCGTATTATCTATGGTACAACCAAAAAGAATTACAGTTTTACCAGTAAAATTAAAATTTTACTTACAGTCCATTTTTGACTATTCTATGTGAAACACTGAATCTTCAAAAATTCACAGTAATTACAACCTGTGATGAAATTGGCAATAACATTGATAACTTTGAGAAATCAATGATTATTTTGAAATAAAAGAATATTTACAGATGTTACTCCTTTTATTCTTAACCATATTGGGGTTGGTAGTCACGTAAAAGCATCAATTAAGTAATTATGATAATCTTATGTAAGAACAGATGATGCAATTAATAATCCAAAAGGGTTTATTGTTTTCTCACCCACTGGTTTTTCAGTTTGCTCCATGGCACACCTCTGTGAGCTGTTGTTGACTTAAAAGAGGCCTCATCTTGCTGTTTTTTCCATACCATCATCATCTTATTATCATTTAAATCATTGTTACCAACAAGTAAGTATTAGTTAAAGCTATTCTTAAGTGTTTTAAATATTTCAGAATCAATCAGAAAGACGTGAAATCATATAATCCAACTATACATTGTTGTAATACTGTTATAAATAAATTTTGATCCTTTAAATCCACAATTCTACGTCAAATCTCTCTATCTCATCTTTCAGTAAGCTCTTTGGAATATTAGTCAGTAATTTATTCTTAATTCTTAAAGTTTTTCTCTAAATAATTAGTTTCCTTCAAGAATTATATTTATAATTATTCTTATAAAAGATAATTATATATTAAAATAATTTCATTATTTAAATAAAAGAAGTTTTATTATTAAAATCTTCTTGTAATTGATTCTTGTAGACAATTACTGCTCACTGTTAAAATAACTAGTAGTGTTTAACACGTGAAAGAAATAATTCTTTAATTATTTAATTGTGGTTATAATAACATTTTATTATTATATTTCATAAGAACAGACATAGTACTGTTGATTAATAGTAATATTATCATCCATTTCATAGTCACATCTTACATTTGGGGGCCTTGCAATGTTTTTTGAACCTTGTACCCTTGATTAATATATTTTTAAGCTCTAAAATATATTATTTTAAGAATTTTTTTCTTTCATTTTGAAGTTGAAATAATTTTTATTTTTGGAATTGTTTTGGAAATCTTTTTCATTGAGGAATTTGGTCTAATTTTATACTGTTTTTACATGTGGCTTTTTCACATCCAAAAACTTATAAAATTATTCTTTGAGCTACTCTGAATTAATTTTCATTCAAAATCTTAAGTTTTAATTTTTTTTCTTTAAAAAGAATAATTTTTTAATATTAAAAAATATAAAAACTTATGAAAAATATCCAAAAAATATTTTAAAAAGTATAAAAAATAATTTTCTCTTTTATAATTTTTTTCTAGTGTCTTTAATCAAATACTGTGCAGCTGGTAACAAACTCAGTAAGAGATATATTACCAGTCCCGAATATCCAGAAGAAGAATCTGAAGATAGTATTGAAGTGCAAATTGCTAAAAGAGGCACTTTATTTAACTCAGAAAAGAATAAATTACCACCAAAAGGTGTGTATTTTATCTTATATTTTCACTTTTTATCTTTAAATTGATGAGGAAATGGTGCATACCAGAAATGGAAGCAACTATTCAGTCCAACCAGATGGATTTGGACGCGGAAGAGGCAAGACCAAATTTAGAAGTGCCAAGTCTTCCTCAAGAAAGACACATTTGGAGGATTCCAGAGTTGCCCCCCATTCCCCAAGGTCTGTACCCACAGATTGTGACCTGAATTCTGAGCCCGAACTGATTCATGATAATATTTCCAGGGCTGAACCATTTTCAAGTGGCAGAAATAGAAATATATCAATTCCAATACAAAAATTGGTTCAGAGCAGCCAAAGAAGAGGAGTGGGAAATATGCCAAGCCTTTGGCAGGGGGCCATGAACTCCTACTTACACATCAAGAGCTTTCTGGGTCAGGGGAAGACCATAGAGCTCTTAGGAGGGTGGAGCCCCCTGTCTTGCAAAGAAAAGGTCAAAAAGATAAAGACCTGGTTGAAGAACCAAAGTCTTTTATCCATAGACCAGAAGAAGGAACTGGAAATGACTCCAGCTTTGGAGGCAGAGGCCCCAGTGGCGTCTACCAGCTCCAAACCAGCTCCAGAAATGTCCAAAGACAAGCCCAAAGGACCTCAGAAGAAACAGAGAGGTCCCAAGAACCATCAAGGCAAGGGCAAACGCAAAGCCAATTGGCACAGACCTTACCCACAGGGATACAGGATCCCCAAATTGGAGCCTTCAGCTGTGGAAAGTGTGTCCAACATGGCCAGAAATCTAATGGAATTCACAGCCAAAGAGCAGGAAAGGATGAACAGGACTTTTCCACACAAATAATAGATAAAATACACTTTGTTAAATCTAGTATTGATGTAGAACTTGGCAAATTTGATGCAAAGGTAAATAAAATCATATTGGACATGAGTGAATTGAAAAGAAATGACAAGAAATATACTGAATGGTATGAATTGACAAATGCCAAATTTGATTCAATTATCAATGCTTGTAGAAGAATTGAGAGTACATGTCAAGTTCAGAATGATGAAATGGAAGATCTTTCAATTTTTAAAATGAATGATAAACTTAAAATTCTGAAAGATCATGTCTTAGAGATATTTGAGAATATCAATCAGTTTGCTATACATTTAGAAAAAAGTGACAGTGAAAGGCAGAAGTTAAAGAATGAAATCATTGCAAATGTAGAACAAATTCATAAGAATTATGTACCACATATGCCAAGACATTCTACACCTTTGACTGAAGGAAAACCTTCTGTCAAAGGAAGTTTTACACCACTTTTAGGAGAAAATGTTGTCTCTGTTTAAGACATTCCCAAATTAGAAGAATGGCCAACATTCTCTGGTGAAGGAGAATATAACCATATTGAGTTTGTCAGGACTATTGATATTTTGCAAGAAGAATTTCATATACCTGATGAAATCATAGTGGGAAAATTACACTCTCTGTTTACCAGAACTGCAAATAAATTACCAAATGGGCCAATAACTCTTGGAGGTTTAAAATGGAGAATGCTTTTGAAAGTGCCATTTTTAACTCAGAGAAAGATAAACCAATTACTTGGTTCTTCAAGCAAAAAGACAGATCATCTGCCTTACACCCAGATATGTCTGACACTATGATTAATATAAAAATATTAAGAAAGTGTGGAGGAGAACTGGAACATGCTATCAAGATCAGTGTGTAGAGCCCTGTTCAACAGAGGACTACATTAATGCAATGGAAGATATCATTACCAGAACAAGAATTGGTAAAACTTGAACTAGAATCCCTATAGAATCCAAGATGGTCCCAAAGATTCCCAGAGCGGATAAAAGACCAGAAAGGCCTATCTTGAAGTGTCATAAATGTGGAAGTACTTCACATTTAGCCAACACTTGCACCAAAAAGACAAAAATAAATGAAGTTCAGGTCATTGAAGGAATTCAGTGTACTGAAGAGAAAGAGGAATCTGATCAAGATTCGGCAGTCTCTGAGGATACACCAGTGGAGGACTATCCCATTGAAAACATTACAGCTTTCTTTGAGGTCACAGAGATCCATACCCACTTGCAACAGTACAGTGAGGATTGCTAAAACCTGATCAATATCCAAGATGCCAAAATGTGTAAAACAAAACCTGCTAGAGGTAAAGGTTACACTGCTGGAGCATCCTGTATCACATCAGTTTTGATGAGTGATATTAAAGCCAAAGTAAATTTGGATACAGGGGAATTTTGCACTTGTGTGGACAAAGATTATCTCCAAATTATACTTCCTGAATGGAAAAACCATCTATTACCAATAGAAGGTGTGCAATTTAGTAGTGCCAGTAACAATATGTACCCCTTGGGTATATTAGACACTAATTTTTGTATTTCCACACCCAGCAGGAAGTGTAAGGATGAAAACTGAGATTGTGGTAATGGATAATTGCAAATTGCATCACATCATTCTTGGGAATGATTACTCAAATATTTATGGTATTGACATCAATAACCATAAAGACAGATATTTCACAATTGAGAATAAAAAAAGACAAAAATTTGCTTTTTCCAATATGCCAAAACAAATATCTGTGGTATCTTATGTCAAGGATACTTATAAAGATGAATTTGTGTCTAATCAACTTGTTGAAGCACAAATTAATCCATCATTGTCACCAAAAATGAGGAATGAACTTGTTGATGTGTTATACACATACAATAATGCATTTGCCTCTGATAATGAACCATTAGGTGCTATAAGAGGACATGAAGTTGATATTACTCTTAGTATTGACAGACCATATCCTCCAGTACTTAGAAGACCAACTTATCCAGCCAGTCCCAGAGCTAGAGAAGCCTTGGAAAAACATATCCAAGAGTTAATCCAACTTGGTTTACTAAGGAAAGTAGGTCATAATGAGGAAGTTGAAGTGACAACACCTGTTATTATTGCCTGGCATAATGATAAGTCAAGGATGGTTGGAGATTTCAGAGCATTGAATACCTACACAGTTCCAGATAGGTATCCAATCCCTAGAATTCAAGAAACGTTGACCAAATTGTCTAAAGCCAAGTATATAACATCAATGGATGCATTTAAAGGCTTTAATCAAAATGTTTTGACACCTAAAGCTAAGAAATTACTTAGAATTATCACTCACTGTGGTATTTATGAGTATCTTAGAATGCCATTTGGCATTGAAAATGCTCCATCCCATTATCAAAGAATGATGAATACCATTTTTCCCACAGAATTGTCTGAAGGATGGCTTATCATTTATATTGATGATATTATCATATGTTCTGATTCTTGGTCCTTACACCTTGAAAGAATTCCAAGGGTACTTCACAAAGTTGCAGAAGTGAACATGAAAATTTCACTTAAGAAATGCAATTCTGGTTTTGAAGAACTCAAAGCATTAGGACATGTTGTTTCTGGCTTAAGCTTGGGTATTGACAAAAACAAAGTGGCAGCAGTGTTACTTAAGCCAATACCTCAGAATAAAAAGGAAATGATGTCTTTTATTGGATTTGCTAGTTATTATAGGCAAAACTTGAAAGACTTTGAAATTCTAGCCAGGTCACTATATAGAATCTGTGATCAACAGACTGTATTTGAGATGACACATGAGAGAATTAAAGATTATGAGAAGATAAAGAAAGCTCTTACAGAAGCACCTTTACTCCTCATGCCTGAATGGAATATTCCTTTTAAATTGTACATTGATGCATGTGGAGATGAATTAGGGGCAGCCCTAAATCAAGTCCAAATTTTTGATGACAAACCTACAGAGGGACCAGTTTGTTATATCTCAAGACAAATAAAACCAACAGAGGCCAGATATGGTGCAAGCCTAATTGAGTGCTTATTTTTGGTATGGGAACTTGATAAATTACACTATTATCTTGATGGCAGTGGTTTTGAAGTGATAACTGACTGTAATGCAGTAAAATCACTTCTTAACATGAAAACTCCCAACAGACATATGTTGAGATGGCAAATAGCCATTAACGAATATAGAGGAAACATTACTATAGTCCACAAAGCAGGAAACATTCATAAGAATGCTGATGGACTTAGCAGGTGGGCATTAACCAACAATTCTGATAACCCAGCTTATGTACCTTTGGAAGCTGAACCACAGATTCCAATTGAAGGAATTAAAATAACTGATATTGGGACCGAATTCTTTGAAGAGGTCAGAGAATCTTATAAGCAAGACAAGAATTGCCATGTCTTGACTTCTTTATTAGATAAAGACTGCAAAGATACATCTTTAGTCAATGCACTAGATGAAGTTTGGAGAAATTCCTATTCTGAAGGGAGATTTCACTTGTTTGATGGGATTATTTACCACAGAACCAAATATTCTTGTGTAATGACATTATGAAACAGATTCCTTATCAATACAATTATTCATGAATACCATGATAGCATCTACTCTGGACACCTGTCGGAGGACAGAACACTTGAAAAATTGAAGACCTGTGCATGGTGGCCATCTTGGAGAAAAGAAACCATTGAATATTGCCATACCTGTGACAGATGTCAAAAAGCAAACAGGAGTACAGGAAAGAGATTTGGACTCATGATCCATATTCAAGAAACAAAATCCCCTTGGGAAGTTGTTCACATGGATTGGGTCACAGCACTTCCTCCAAGTGGTGACAAAAGTTATAATGCTTGTCTAGTCATTGTAGACAGATATAGCAAGACTCCCATATTCTTACCATGTCATAAAGATGACACTGCTATGGATACAGCTCTTCTTCTATGGAGTAGAGTTATTTCTCATACAGGATTATTTAAGAATATAATAAGTGACAGAGATTCCAAGTTCACATCTGCACTTTGGACCAATCTTCATAGATTGTTTGGGACCAAGTTATCATTCTCTACAGCATACCACCCTCAAACGGATGGGCTAGCAGAGAGGATGATTCAAACTTTAGAAGACATGATCAGGAGATTTTGTGCTTATGGGTTAGAACTCAAAGACTCAGATGGCTTTACCCATGACTGGTGCACTCTGATACCTGCACTAGAATTGGCATACAAGACATCAGTCCATTCTTCCACAGGACAAACTCCTGCTATGTTAGAAAAAGGATGGAATCCAAGACTCCCAGCAGACACCCTGAGGAAAGACTTGGTTGACATTCATCCTACAGCTTCCAGCTTCAAAATAATGCTTGATAAAGTAGAACATCATCCAAAACAAAGTATGAATGATGCTTTTGATTATGCAAAACAGAAGTGGGACAAGAGTCATAAAGTACCAGACCTCAAAGTAGGGGACTTAGTTCTAGTTTCAACCTTGAATTTTAATAATATCAAAGGCCCAAAGAAAATTAAAGATTCTTATGTAGGACCTTTTGTTATTGTTTCCTTACATGTAACCAATGCAGTTCAAGTGGAATTGAGTGGTGAATTGGAAAATAAACACCCCACTTTTCCAGCCAGCCTGATAAAGCCTTATTAACCAGCTGACAAAGAATTGTTTCCTTTAAGGAACCCAGCTCCTTTAACTGTGCCACCAGTGGAACAGAATGAAGACAAGAAGATAAAGAAAGTCATTAAAGAAAGGAGACTTAGGGGTAAAAATCAAAGAGAATATCTTGTCAGATATAGAAATCCAGTAAATGAAGATGAATGGCTGGCAGAATCAGAAATACCTGACTCAGATAAACTCTTGAGAAGATTTAGACATGAAAGAAGGCCACAAACATGAATATATCTATCAATGTGCTTTATGTTACTTGATCTAAGTGATGTAAGGAGGTTGGGCAGTGGACATTAGCGCCCTTTGGGGCTTTTTTATTACTTATACCATTAATAAAATTGTAGTACAATTTTATTTTTTTGTGGGAGGGAATGTGAGCCTTGGGGTATATTTTACATAACCAAATAGGCCACAATTATCTTAAAAAGAAATTTTGAATTATGCATAACTTATAAGTCATGCATATATCCAAAATTCATCATTTTTGATTTCAGAAAAGATGAATAACTTTTTATTGAGTAAGTAAATCCATGGATTTAAGGCCAGATTTGGATTCTACACAAACCTTCACCCAGGGTGGCTCCATAGAGTGAATAAGCTCAAATTAACTCTTTGAGGTGGTAAAATGGAAAATACTTCAATACCACATAAAAGATCCGTGAAAATGTTTGTTTTTCTTAATTTCACGCCAAAATAATGGGAATGTGAGAAATCCCATGTTACATATACACTATGAATAGTGTTATGCATGTTTTGAGCACTTAATATCATGGTATTCTTACATGGACGTTTGGTACACCCATAGTGGATATCTCACTTCAAGCTTAAATTTCTATTTTGACGTGAAAAATAAGCAAGGGGGACAAAAAGACATCAAAGAGAGCCAGGGTACCCAGCTTCTGAGGCCTCAGAGGCGTGGACAGCTCCAAATCTTGGATAAATGGCTGATCTTGGCCCAAATAGTAAACTAAAACACTTTGGGAACTTGGTTACCATGTTACAACTACGGTAAATCTTAAGAAAATAGCAAATAACCTGCTATTTTG
Organism: Austropuccinia psidii; assembly: GCA_023105745.1. Lineage (NCBI taxonomy): Eukaryota > Fungi > Basidiomycota > Pucciniomycetes > Pucciniales > Sphaerophragmiaceae > Austropuccinia > Austropuccinia psidii. The sequence continues at coordinate 12,994,059 of JALGQZ010000014.1, forward strand.
ACGTGCCAAGGAGGTAAAAAGCTACTTAGACTCCTGTAACCATGTCAATTCTTAATGATTTTCCATGGATAAGCACCAAAAGAGTAAATAACACCCTTTTTGGACTTGTATCCATTGATTTACCTCATAGCAACCAGTTAAACACTGATATTTGCAATTCTACATAGAAATGAGGTAAAAACTTCAAAAATTCATTAAAAATACAGTTCTTAATGAATCTTTCTGAAACTTTCAGGACCAATGGAGAACTGTATTATATATGGTACAACCAAAAAGAATTACAGTTTTACCAGTAAAATTAAAAGTCTTACGTACAGTCCATTTCTGACTATTCTATGTGAAAAACTGAATGTTCAAAAATTCACAGTAATTACAACCTGTGATGAAATTGGAAATAACATTGATAACTTTGAGAAATCAATGATTATTTTGGAATAAAAGAAGATTTACAGATGTTACTCCTTTTATTCTTAACCATATTGGGGTTGGTAGTCATGTAAAAGCATCAATTAAGTAATTATGATAATCTTACATGACAACAGATGATGCAATCAATAATCCAAAAGGGTTTATTGTTTTCTCACTCACTGGTTTTTCAGTTTGCTCCATGGAACACCTCTGTGAGCTGTTGTTGACTTAAAAGAGGCCACCTCTTGCTGTTTTTTCCATATCATCATTGTCTTATTATCATTTAAATCATTGTTACCAACAAGTAAGTATTAGTTAAAGCTATTCTTAAGTGTTTTAAATCTTTCAGAATCAATCAGAAAGATGTGAAATCATATAATCCAACTATATAGTGTTGTAATACTGTTATAAATACATTTTGATCCTTTAAATCCACAATTCTACGTCAAATCTCTCTATCTCATCTTTCAATAAGCTCTTTGGAATATTAGTGAGTGATTTATTGTTAATTCTTAAAGTTTTTCTCTAAATAATTAGTTTTCTTCAAGAGTTATATTTATAATTATTCTTACAAAAGATAATTACATATTAGAATATTTTTATTTTTTTAATAAATGAAAGAAGTTTTATTATTAAAATCTTCTTGTAATTGACTCTTGTAGACAATTACTTCTCACTGTTAAAATCACTAGTAGTGTTTAACACGTGAAAGAAATAATTCTTTAATTATTTAAGTGTGGTTATAATAACATTTTATTATTATATTTCATAAGAACAGACATAGTACTGTTGATTAATAGTAATATTATCATCAGTTTCATAGTCATATCTTACAAATGGACTGTAAGTAAGACTCTTAATTTTACATATAAAAGTATTATTATTTTTGGTTGTTATAAGAATTATACAGTTTTTAATTGGTCCTGAAAGCTTCAGAAAGATTCATTCAGAATTGTATTTTTAATGAATTTTTGAAGTTTTTACCTCATTTCTATGTAGAATTGCAAATAGCAGTATATGGCTAGTTGCTATGAGGTAAATCTATAGATACTAGTCCAAAAAGGGTTTTAATTACTCTTTTAAGGCTTATCCATGGTAAGTCATTAATAATTGACATGGTTACAGGAGTCTAAGCTGCTCTTTACCTCCTTGACACGTCAAAATAGCAAGTTATTCGCCATTTACTTATGCTTTACTGAAGTTGTGACATGGTAACCAAGTTCCCAAAAGTTTTTAGTTTACTAATTGGGCCAAGATCAGCCATGGATCCAAGCTTTTGAGCTGTCTATGCCTCAGAGGCCTCAGAAGTTGGGTACCCTTGCTCTCTTAGATGTCTGTTGTCCCCCTTGACTATTTTTCACATCAAAATAGAAATTCAGACTTATGCATGTACCAAAAGTGCATGTAAGAATACCATCATATTAAGTGGCCAAAACATGTATTACACTATTCTTAGTGTATATGTAACAAGGCACTTCTCACATTCATCTTGGCGTGAAATAGAGAAAAACAAAGCTTTTCACGGATCCTTTATGTGGTATTGAAGTATTTTACATATTACCACCTCAAAGAGTTGATTTGAGCTTATTCACTCTATGGAGCTACCATAGGTGGAATTTTGTGTAGAATCCGAATCTGGCCTTAAGTTCATGGATTTATTTACTCAAGCAAAAGTTATCAATCTTTTCTTAAATCAAAAATGATGAATTTTGAATATATGCATGACTTATGGGTTATGCATGGTTCAGAATTTATTTTTAAGATAATTGTGGCCTATTTGGGTATGTGAAATATACCTCAAGGGTCACAGCCTCAGAAGAGACTAATAAGAGATTAAAACAAGTCTTAGAGGAGAAATACCACTGCAAGCGGGATAGGAAATACCTGGATTAAGACATAAAAAAATTGTTTGATTTCTGCCAGAACGTGAAGCCACAGAGCCAGGGAAGCGTTTTTGGAAATAATTCACACCTCCAAGAGGACATCAAAGCAAAAGCCCCCAAGGGAAGTAAGCACAGATTCCCATCACAATACCAAGATAGAGATAATATGACTTACATAGAGAAGGAAGCTTTGAAACAGCTTCCAGAAGCCACAAGCTGGCAAAACCTGTCTGTTGTAGCAGAATATGATCATATCAAATTCATTTATGATATTGATAGATTCTTAATTGATCTACCAAGTATATAAGACTACTGGATCACAGCTAGACTAAATAAAAAATTAACAGGACATGCTATTAGTTGGTACACAGAAATGAAAGAAATCCATGGCAGAAGAAACTGGCCATGGTAAAAGAGTCAGATAATCCAAAATTACAGTAATAGTACTTGGATATGGAAAAAGACTATGTCATTTGAAAATGATGAATACTTGGTGGACAAAGATCCTTATAAGTGGTGTCTTAAACAGTCTAAAAGCCTCAAAGGCATTTATACTCATATGAGAATTCAAATGAGGAATCAAAAACTCCTGACACAGCTACCAGGAGAGCTATAAAATGAAGTAAAGTGCAGGTGCAACAAATGTCACACTCTAAATACATAGCCAACATCTAACAAGATTTAAGGAAGAGAACAAATATAGGGAAATATTCCCTGTATGAAGGCAAAGGTTTCAGAGAGAAAACCTATCAGGGTTGAAAATAAGTACAAAAACAGAGAAAAAATGGAAGAAATGAATAAGAATAAGAACTCTTTTTTCAATTGTGGGTAAACAAACCACTATGCTAACAACTGTCCAAGGGAAAAAAAGAAAATTTATTCCATTGGAAACGTCCTAGAGGAAGAGATCCAAGCAGAGTATTATGAATCTAAATCTATGGGTGATACAATCAGAGAGACCTCTGATGATGACCGAGGCCCAATCGAGGAGTTTCTGGTGGAGTACCAAAAGGAAACACAATTAGAAATTCAGGAAATCCAGTTGGGAGAAGGACTACCAAAAGACACTGCAAAAAAACTTGTGCAAGCACACAAAAGATGAAGAGACCTTCCTAGTCACACAAGCTCAAGAAATGGCATAAATTCATGGGACAGCCACTAGGATTACTGTTTTTGTTGAAAATTCTCAGCACCCATTGATCATTTATAGTGGAGAGAACTTCTCAATAGTGGCCAGAGAAAATCTACACAAGAACTTCCCAAATAGGGAAAGCCAATTCTTTCCAACTAAGGAAAAGAATTCCAAAAGTGAATCAGTAAAGATGACATCCATTGGGACTATTATCAAAGAGATAGTTATACCCCACAGGAAAGGTAATATTAGACTCAACCCAGAGATTTTAGTGCTTGAAGATGCCCACACTTAATGTTTCTTACTGGGAACAGACTACCAAAGGATGTATGGCATCAATATTTACAATAGTAAGAGCAGGAATGTTACCATAGGTACAAAAAAGGAAAAGAAATTTTCACTTGACATATACCAGTTGTCTAACAAAGACCCCTTAGAATAATTACTTAATGAATTCAAAGAGAGACAATTAAGTGCTAACCTTACTAGTAAGCATAAACTTAGTTTACTAAGAACTCTGAGGAAGAATAGATTGTATTTTGCTACAGGGGAAGAACCCTTGGGAACGATTAGAGGCCATTATACCAAATCTGATAGGTAAACCATACCAAGGTTACCTCATGCTCTAGATTAGCTTGCAAAAGACAAATACATTACCAAGATGGACTGTATGAAATGATTCTACAAGAATGGAGTTAAATAAAACTCCATGAAGTTACTCAGAATCATATTCCACATGGGTATATCTGAGTACACCAGGATGCCATTTGGCATAAAATGCACCAGATCACTTCCAAAGGATGATGGACACACTATTTCAAGAAAAAAAGTATGGGAAGGCTGGATGGTAGTATATATTGATGATATCATTGTATAATAGGAAGCATGGGAAGACCATGTGCAGTAAATAGAATGAGTCTTAAGTAAATGCAAACCAATGAATCTGAAAATTTCACTTAAGAGGTTTAATTTGGCCAAAAAGAACTATTGGCACTGGGACATAAATTCTGAGGCCTTAGCCTGGAAATAGATCAGAAAAAAGTAGTAGAAGCACTTCAAAAGCCAGTAAAAAAGAACATCAAAGAGATGCAATATTTCCTTGGGCTTTCTAGCTACTACAGAAACCAGATCAAATTATTTTTTAACATAACTAGCAGCTTATAGAAGGTATGCTCAAAAGATGTAGTTGCTGAGATTACCAAGGAGAGGAGGCATGAATATGTAAGTATCAAAAATAAACTCACTGATGAAACCTTCCTTATTCTAACTGACTTTCAATTAACATTAAAGATATACATAGATGAAGCTTTCAGACAAATTTTGGGGTAGCCCTTCAGCAAAGAAGAATTGTAGATGGTGAACCTAGGGAAGGGTTAATCTGTTACATCTCCAGGAAATTTAAATATTCAGAGGCCATTGTAACATGATAGAATGTGATCTAAAACTTGCCAGGACAGCATTGTGACAGCCATATATGGAGAAACCCAGACTGAATGCTTGTTTTTGGTTTGGGAACTGGAGAAAATTTATTCCTATTTGGAGGCTGCAGTATTTGAAGTATACATAGACTGAACTGCACTCAAGTCTTTTCTCAACATGAAGACAGCTAATAGACACATTTTGAGATTGCAAATAGCCATACAAGAATATGGAGGAAATATGACCATCATATAAAAGGAGGGAAAATTCCATACTAATGCTGATGGCCTCAGTAGATGGCCATTTGCAAACATTGAAATATATCCAGCTTCCAAACAGAAGTAACTTTCAAGATCCCTATCCACATTATGGAAATATATAGGAAGAAGAACTTCAGATTTTCCAATTGGGAACCAGGGAGTGGTACCCCAGATACTAGCCAAAGTAGACCAGAGGAGACAGAAACTCCCATATTTGAGACAAGTTCCTTTGGGATTTAAAATTAATTCTTTTAATTAAGTTACTAAATATTATGCCAAATAAAGAAAGTGTAGCATATTATTGAAACCCCTTCAACAAAAATAAAGGAGCCCAGAGCTGGAATACCAGTTAGAAGAACCCTGGTTGAGGGATCATAAATAAAATAAGGTTTCAATTTTAGATGGACTCCTTTATCACAGAGAAAAGCACACCAGTGCCCTTACAGTGATACACAGAAACCATATCTCCCTGATCCTTCATGAATTCCATTACTGCCCTCACATGGGACACATGAGTGAAGGCAGGACAAAAGACAGGGTAAAAAGAAATGCTTGGTGGCCAGACTGAGAGAAAGAGTTGAGTGCATACATCAACACTTGTAAAAGATTCCATCAGGCAAACAGGAAATATGGAAGAAGTATAGGCCACTCCAGCACATAGAGGATCCCAAGCACCCTTGGGAAATCATTAACCTGGACTGGGTAGCAGGCAATGTCCCAGGAGGCAAAGAAGACTTCAATTCTTTCCTAGTCATAGTAGACAGGTATAGTAAAAGTGTCAGATTCCTACCATGCCACAGGGAGGACAGAGCTATCGACACAGAAATGTTATTCTAGAATAAATCATAGCTACATGTCGAGTCCCTAAAATCATCATCAGTGATAGGGACCCAAAGTTCACATGAGAATTTTGGACTAAGTGCTATGAAATGCTTGGAACCAAAATTTCATTTTATACAGCTTGCAATCCACAAACAGATGGGCTACCTGAAAGGATGATCCAAAAAATTGGGGACATAAACAGAATATTTTGTGCATAGGGCATGGAATACAAATATCATGAGGGATATACCCATGACTGGGCTATACTTCTACCAGCAATACAACTGGCTTATAACACCAGCAAGCACTCTAAAACAGGGAAATCAACCTCAGCGGTAGGAAAAGGATGAAACCCCTCATTGCCTGTGGATCAATTGAAGAAAAACCTTCTGACTATCCACCACACAGCCAAAGACTTCCATGATATGTGGAGGAAGACATGTGAGAAGGCTGAAAGATGCATATATCAGAAAAAATAATAAAACAAAAAGAGGTATGACAAGAGCCACAAGGAACCAGAATTTAGAGAAGGGGACCAAGTGCTTGTGTCTACTTTGGATTTCAATGAACTCAAAGGACCCAAGGGAATGAGAGACTCATTTTTGAGACCATTCACTATCCTTATATTGATAGGGAAAATGCAGTGGAGGTCAGACTCACAGAAGAATTCTATAGGAAACACCCAGTCTTCTCAGTGAGTTTAGTCAAACATTACCACCAAACAGGAGAGGAGAAGTTCTCCTCCAGAAAAAAGAGCCACACTCAACAAGAAATAGTGGAAGTAGAGGCCTCCCCTTTTCCCGTAAAGAAGATCAGACTTAATGGGGAGGACAATAGACAATACTTGGTCACATTTGAGAACAAAACTGCTGATAAAGAAAAATGGTTGGCAGAAGATGCCATACCAGATGGTAACCTTCACCTGAGAAGATTCAGAGTCTCTAGGAGGGCTCAAAAGGCTCATAAATGATGATCCTTTTTTACAGGGAGGGTATATCAGCCTGTGACTTACAAACAGAGCACAAGCATGACAGCCAAAATACCATAAATTAATGTTAGAGTAAAATACCACCAAAAAATGGAGCTGATCCATAAATTCTCAAAAGGTATCAACAAAGGATTAAAGTAATATATTTCCAAATATATAACCCCCATAATAATAGGACAAAGAATAACAAAGTTATTCAGGCTCAAAGCAGTTTCTGAACATAAACCTTAATTTTCACCTCTCATCTAAAGTCTAAAGAAAGAGGCCAAACCCCATGAAATGAATTTTAAGATTGAAGCTCTCAATTCTTGCTATACAAAGGTACTAGCCAAACTAAGATATCATAAAAACTACAGAGGATATGTAAAACAAGAAGCCAAATAACGGTAAATAAAATATTCACCTCTCATCTAACTTCTACAGGTTTAGTGTGAGATACTTAAAGTGGGGTCATTTTTGAAAGAGTAAATCTGGTTATATCCAATGGTGCCATCTATTTTCCCATAATGCATTTAAAACAAAAGTTATGGAGAAAAAAGGTTCTATGCAGGACTTGGGAAAAATGCATATTTGAATAATGGAATCTGAAAATAGTATAGCTTTAAAAATAAAAAATGAGGTACCATTGTGTAGACCTCATCCAGGGATACACAATGAACCAATGTTGAGCTCAATATCTTGAAAAATCACAAAGTTATGACAGTTTTAAGGTCAAAATTCCACACTGGGGCCAATAAACCTTTACTGCGGGATACTATCCCATGGGTTTCATTATGAGGTGTAAATTAGACAAAAGAGCCTTTTTACCCTCCAATAACTCATAGCTTAGTGAATATGGGGTCCGCATACAGTTTTTTTACAGAATTCTACCCTTCATGGACATCAGAAGAGGGATGTGTTGTCCCCAAATGGAAAATTTCACCCTGTATTGGTGAAAGCTGCCCAGGTGTGGTTCCAAAACCACATCTGAGCCCAATACAGGCTATACAGGGTTTGTAAAAAGCCACAAGCAAGTCCTTGGAAGTGAATAATCTTCACCTTCTCTAGGTGAACTGGTTCATAGGACCCTTTAACACATTTTCAGGATAAAAAAGGACCTTTTTCTGCCTAAAAGAGGAAGACCCAGCATGATCTTACACTTCTATGTAGTACAACTGTAAAAAACTGCTATAAACTTGGAAAATAATCAGGTTATACTCTAACTATACTATTGTACTGCTTATTATAGCTCAATAACCTATAACAAGTGCACCACGGGCTTTCATCAATGCTCACCACCACTAGATTTCATAGTAAAGCCCTTAATACTACTATAAGATATATTTTTATCTTAAATTACTATGTCACAGTAATGTTTAAAGATTTGGATACTCTTATTATAACTTTAATCTAGAATTAGCCTGACAGTTTCCTTCTTCCTCCCCTTGAGCTAGAATTAAAACCTCTGTCAATTCTAGCACCATCCAGAATACTGCTGTGGTATTCCATACCTGTTAGCCAAGTTCCAAGTGATTTTTTGAGGATAAAAAGTTGGAAAAATGAATATTAAAATACCTAATTTAGAAACTCACCACTCAAAAATAACTCTCACAATCACATAATTAAAATAATAAAATCAATAGTATTGGGTGAAAAAATAGTTGACAGTCAGCGTAGAAACAAAAAAACAAATTGCATCCACAAAGTAGCAGTATATACACCCTAAATCAATCAGGAATATTATATTACCAAGAATTCAAGTGCAAAATACAGTTCACATGACACAAGAGTCATCTGAAAGTATCAAATTCAACTTAATGCAAGAAAAACCCACTAAAAAAACTTAAATTGCATGACAATACAGACACCCAGATAAGGTTATTCAATCCAAATGAATGAGATATGTACATGAGAAAGCCACAGGAACAATAATTTCAAATCAAATAAATTTCAACTAGCTGCATGAAAGGGAAATACACTAGAATTTAAACTACACATCAGCTACAGTAATCAAGAATTAAACCTAAAAAAGATATCCCCACATTACACAGTATGCTCACCTTGAGCTGAATAAATCTTACAAAGAAATTATGCAAGGGCTTATTAACATGACACCATCTTCATCTTTTTACTCACCAGCATCGATTCCTTAAGGCTGTGTATACTGATTAAAGCAGTGTAAAGGAGAAGTCCTCTGATATTTTTATCAAAATCCTCACCAAGCAAAAAAATATCAATCTTAATTTTTCCCAATGAAATGGTGAAAATATTCCAATAATATGACACCATTCTCAATTTCTTCTACAAGCCTTACTCCCTCAAGGCTGTGAAAGCTTACTAATGAAGTGCAACAGATAGGTTATCTGAATTTCTGTACAAAATTATAAAGCAAAAAATTATCTTCAGGGAAAAAAACAAAGATTTAAATTGAGAGCCCATGGGTCCTTCTCACAACAAAAAAAGAGGCCTACCTCCTTCAATTTCTCCTCTTCTCCCAATTTAATCAATTATATACCAAGAAGGAGAATCATTTCCCATCCCTTAGTAGTAGGCTGATATAACAGTTATTAGTGGTTAATGTAGAAATCATTATCATTTATATTAAAGTACACTAATACTGCTTTATAAGTAGCTGGTGTTAACAGTAGGTCTGCCAGTAGTATAAATTAATCTTTCAGTAAAATAATCATATTCAACAAAATATCTATATTACACTCTTCTCACTAGAAGAAAGGTTATAAAACTATCATTATGATAAAATTAAAAATAAACAAAATACACATTGGTAGCTTTATAACTGTTACTATTAGTATGTCTCATTAATTATTATCATCCCAATCATCATCAGTCGGTAATATCATAAGTATTAGCTTATTTATCAAACTTCACCAGTATTTATTTTAAAGCTATAGTGTTATTATGATCCATAATTACTATTCCTTAATAGTTATCACTATTATTATTATCAAAAGTATAGTTAACATATTATAAATGTTATTTATCAATTACACCTATTTAACCATTAGACAAATTTTTATATATAATAATGTCACTATATCTTATCACATTAAACTATCACCCATTGAAAGGAATACTTTGAGAAAAAGAAAAAACTTAATTCACCACTGATTACTATTATATCTACTATTTATTTACTCAAGTATTGTTTTATTATCTTCAAATGACCTACAAATCTATTATTTGAAATGAGAATCATTTTATCATTAGGCTGATTATTAATTAGGTCTGATAAAGACTTCTGAAAAGTACTCTCTATTTGTAAGGCCACAGTCTTAAATATTGATTTGTGAGCTCTGTAGGGAGAGTCTTTAGTATATTCAGAGGAGCAGCTGAAAACCATTAGAGCCCTTTTTTTCAGGATTATTTCTGAAATTAAAGCCTCTTTACCTGTGATTTCACCCTCAAGGACTTCCTTATCCAATCCTACACTAAAGGGGGTTCCACACTTCCATACTTGACAAAGGTTTGAATCCAAAAGTACCCCATCATTTTCTAAGGAATCATTTTGTATATAAACATACTATCTCTGAAATATTCAACAGAGTTTTTCCCAATTGAAAAGGGCATTTTTAAAGATTAATTGTAGATTTTTTTTCAATCTCACAAATGAAAATGGAATATTTAACTTGCCACTCCAGAACTCAAAGAAGGGGATCTATTTCTTGCACTTTTGAAGAAAACGTTTTAATTAAGGATTTTACTTGAGAAAAGTATATAAAAGTAGAGTTTTCTGAGAAGGTGAGTAACAAGAGCCCAATCATTCCTTTTAGTCTTATTAAACACCAAAGATATTGTGATTCTGAAAGATTTTCCTGAAGAAACAAAATTAACCAGAAGACACCTCCTATTTAGACGTCTGGATTGAAGAAGCTTATAAAGGTTCTTAAAGAAAGAAAGTTAAAAACTATGATGGTGGGAGAAAATATTTTCAAATGAAATGATCCAAGATGTCAGGATGAATATTTAGCAGGAAAGAATCTTCCAAAGGATATTACTGAATCCCCTAAGCTTCCCAGGACATCCAGGAACACTGGAAACTAAAATATTACTGAGTAATTTTCCCCTTTTAGGGGAGTAAATGTGAGCCATAGAGATAATTTCATCTACCCAAAAGATAATAAAAACAAAAAAGAATTAAATAATATTTCTTTTTCCTGAAGTGAAAGCTTAAAGCAAGAATATAACCTTAACCTAAATTGAAAATCAATTAACAAAGTTGATAAGAAAAAGTAAATTTAATATTATATTTATAGAAAATGAACAAAGATGAAGCTTCATTGAGAAGAAAGAATTCCACTCCTTCAAAAAATGCATAAAACCTATTTCAAATATCTTACTATTTGAAAAATTCTGAGTGGAACTTGACCATTTGATTCCCTATAAAAGTTTAACTTTGGTAACCCTTGGGCTAAATCTTTGTGTCTCAACTTTGAATAAGCTTAAAATAGGTTTGGAGGACTTGCATTATTAAGATATGATTTTAATTGTGCTTCGTTTTAATTAACACTAAATACTGCTCGAACAATCATATTTTTTGTTAAAACTGAGTTGTATGTACCTAAGAGCTGATCGGAAATTGAATTATGTTCATAAAGTTTATTGAACTGTATGAAGATATATTAGATAAGTCAAGGTTAATTGGTTAATGAAGGAATGAGTTTTTGTTTTGCTTAATTTAAACCTTCATTTGGATTGCATATTGAGATTTTTGAGATAACACATTTGAGAGGAGATAAATAAAAATAATTGGAAATATTATTTTTTGGGGAAAAAAGAATCTTGGTTAAAAGTTGCTCTAACTTCTTCGAAGATCCTTGACTATTTGTGTTTGATATAAAAATAAATGTAAACTTCATGAAATTAGGATTCGGTATGATTCAAATGGTCTATAAATAAATTGATAATGCACTTTTGATACCAAACAAGATCCAGTTTAATTGTTGACAAGCGGATAAAGATATTCTGAAGTTATGAAAATCCTCATAAAAGAAGCTTTAAATGCTTCAGAAGGATGATATACACAGTATTACCTCTTTCTATGACTCAAATAAGCTATTAATTGAGTGATGCTTGGTTTCAAGTCCCAAAGTGGCTAAAGCCAGCCCTTTTTGTTCTAAATCAGGGCTCAATAATTCCAGAATTGGTTCTTATTTTCTCAATATATTTCCCACATATTACGAAATCCTCTTTAAAATTCTTAAGGAAGATACATTGAGGCTATAAAAGAATTTCTTTGTTTCCCCATTGTTTCTTTTCATTTAATTAGAATACTTTTGACTTTATAATACTTTAAACTAAGTTTGAACAAATGGATGAAATATTTTTTCCATGGATAACTTTTTATTTTTGTAAAGAAAACTCTTTCTTATATTACTATTTGATACTGCTAATCTTAAAGCAATATATTTGGAGGCTTTTTCTGCTCATGTTTTCAATACTATTATTTCTGACCAGTTTTAGCTTATATTAGTTGTTAGGACAGTGAAAATGCTAGTCCTTTAGTCAAAGTTTATATGCAAAAAATAAACTCTATTTGGAAGCTAAGTACATTTATTTCTTAAAAATCCCTGTCGCCATCATCTTTAAATTTCCAATAGTAATAAGAGATACCTAATGTGAGGAGTTTATCTAGTTTTTCTTGAGAAATTAATAGACTTTCCTGTGATCATTGAAATTTATAATCAATTCAAATACCTCTAATGAAGAACTCATTAATCTCTGAAAGATATCCAGTATTTATGAGCTATGGGTACAAAGAACCTTTTTGTAAATGGTGATAAGGAGATACAGTCATTTCCATTAAAAAAATATAGAAAAAATATCCTTTCACTCTAAAAGTGGATTTGGTTTAGCCATAAAAAATGGAGGATATCTTTCTTGAAAACCCACACTTGGATTTCTTTTCCAAATATCTAAAAACTTATATTCATAATTAGATTTATTACTCTTGAAATCTCTTTTCTCTCTCCCCAATATAAATACAAATACATTAAGTTATTTCGAATAATCTCTTTTGTGAAAAGAATATTATGGAGATATGAAATACTGGCTTATTAATATGAAAAAACTGTATACGTATATAGGAGAAAGCATTGAGAAATTTCATCAAGGATAAATAATGCACAGTATTTAATTATATTATTTTTCTCTTATGAGCTATGATATCAAATCAATAAGTAATAATTAGATAAATTTCATATCATCTTGTTGGTAAAAAATAAGTTTTTTCTTTAAGTTTGTATTTATCAAGGTATTTTTTTAGAATAAGTAAATTCTCATTAAAAAAACTCATCAATTAAATAAAAAAAATTATTATTTATTTACTTATTTATTCATCTATTCATATTATCTAAAGAAATATTTAATTTCTATATCCATTGTGTATAAAAGTTTCTTTTTGGTATTGATATATATATATAAGAAGTTTCATTTAATATTTGCTTAATGACAATTATTATTGACATACTATCATGATCAAAATCTGAATATATATGAAACAATAAATAAAAAATAAAAAAATCTAGTAAATTATTAATTTTGAAATTTATTCAATTTATTTTTTTATTTATTCTATTTTAATAATTCAAATCTTAGTAGTTTTTTTTGATATATGAAATTCAATGTAAGAAATTATGATAGCTAAGAGGCTTAAAACCTTAATTTAAAGACTTATGAGATATTCAATGTATTTTGAAAAAAGTATTTAAAATTTATATTGAGAAAGAATGAGTCTCCTTACACTCATAATATTTTAGTAAGAATACACAAGGGGCCCCAAATATTTACAAACATTCCCAAAAGAGAAAATTTGGATTTTAATTTATTTTTTGTGAATTATTTTGGAAAAATGACCATTTGTTTGAAAAATTGATTAAAAAACTTTTCAAATTATTAATTTCTCTAATTTTTTACAAATAAAGATCAGCATCTTAAGGAAAAAATACAAAACGTACTTCTTTTGGAAATTTCTTTTGGGGGTGGGGAAAATGGGATGTCCAAATAGGGGTCTTTTTATGAATATAAAAAAAAATGTGGCTTACTAATCATTGTGAAGTATTTAATTTATATATCTTTAAAATCAAAATTATTATGTCTCAATATGAGTGGGGATTTGACAATGGATGAATTTCAGTCTGAATCAATATCTAAGACAGTGGATTTATTGTGAGGAGGTGAAAGGTTGGAAAAATAGAAAATTATGTGCAATTGAAACTTTACTTCCCACACAATCGATGGGGGTTTAGCAAATCACAAACTCTGTGCAAGAAGCAGATAAACATTGGTGGAATATTATTTGGGGAATATAAATGAGGAAAAAAAAAATTAATTGGACTGTGGAACGGAATAAAACAGGTCTTTTGTACTTATTGGTAATTTGTTCACATATGTGGGGCATGGAAATACACTTTCTCTTTGGTGCTTGGGAAACATCTCCATACCATCCTAGTCTGTCTAAATAAACTACTACTGAAGCTAATAAGGTATTAATGGATTCATAAATATGTTCATTTTTTGAATTTATTAAATGAGTTCCCCTTTAAAATCAGCCCATTCACCTTGATTCTTGTAGATGTAATGGGAAACTGTGCTGTAATAACAATTTCCATCACCCTGGAAATTTATTTCCTTGAAAGTATATTTTAAAATGAATCTTGGAAAGTACTCTGAGACAGGGATTATCATTAAATTATTGAAGAATTAATTCAGGTGAAGAAACAATATGAATCTGTCAAATATATCAATAAAACTCACAAGTAATTTGGTGCAATAATCACTTGTGTGATAATTCCTTTGTAAATGCTCACAGGTAAGATCAATTTGATGTAAAAGTTTCAAATTTGTTAAAGGTATGTGTGTGCTTTATTTTCTACAGTTATTCTTTTCTTGGAAAATATTTTTGACCTTCTCAGGGTTATTAAAATCAGCTATGGAGGGGGGAAATGATCATTAAGAGGAGGATTAATCTTCATAATCTTCATATTAGTCAGTTTCCATGGTCCGAGAGTGATCAAAAGCAGGTGAATACTTTCTCAGGGATGTTGTTCTGGTGTTTTTGGAGAGGGGTCTTCCTCTTCTTTTGGGTTGGTTGGAAAGAACACCAAATTTTGAGGGATAAATTTGATTTTTATTCTTTTAATCTTGAGCTCTTCCAAATTTACTATTGCATTTCAGAGGGTGTCAATAATAGTTTGATTCTCTTGGGTGTTGGAAATTTGTTCAAATTTCACTTTCCCAGTCGAAAAATCTTGAAAAATCTGAATGATTGGAGTAATCTCTGCCCTTTTTCTTTGTAAAATACAATATCTTCCAATAATATCTCCAAATCATTGTTTCTTTCTTTTTCAAAAATTGAATAATTCTTTTTATATCCAATATCTAGATGAAATCATCTGGAAAATAAAAAAAACTTTCCATATAAGTCAAAAATAAAGAAAAACTCACAGGTAGTTTAAAATGCCATTGTGGATGGAGGCCTGATAGTTCCAGCCTGTGGCCATTGGAAAATTCCCATTTTGTCTTTTCTTTAAAAAAGTATTCCTTGATAATTATTTTACTTCTTGGAATATTTCCCTTTGGAGGGGACTTTGGTTTTGACATTCCCAAAAGAAACTTGAAGGTTATAATGAAAGGCCTTTCCATTCAAATACCAGATGTGAGATGGGAAATATTTCAGGTGCACTATCATTTATTTGTAAATACTGTTTATAACTTCAATAAATTGATTTTGAAGGACATTTGGAGGGCTTGTCAGCCTCCAAGAGAGTACCAGTGGAAGTTTGGAGCCAAAGCTTAAGCATTGCATGGGAACCTTTCTGTGAGCCTGTGAGGTATGTATGAACTATCCATAAGGCCACAAATAGCTTTTTATACAGCTGATTTAGTCTTAAACAAACTTATAAAATGAATTTCAAACAAAATATAACAAAAAAAGAAGTACAAATTTATTTTTGATAAACAAATCTATCAATATTATGTTATTTTTGGAGTCTACACTAAAGATGGCCTAGGGCTGACCCATAGGGTGGTATACCAAAAAATTCTTTTCTTATCTTGTTGGAAGGTTTAAGAATCTCACAGTAAAAATATACATTTTTAAAATTTTTATTAAAATTTGTAAATTGCTAATTTTAAGCTTAAATTTGAAGTTGCATAAGGTTTGTGCAAGCTTACCAAAATTTGACTAAAATTAAGGTGTTATGCATATGAACTGAATTGGCCAAGAATTTTCCATACAGGCTTTAAATCCTGTGTTAGATAAATCAAAATTGATTAAAGCCATTGTATGTCTTTAAATAAATAAAAGGAAAATATTTATGCAATAAGGTGGGACAAAGGAAACAAGCTAAATAGAGATATGGTACCCAGCCTTTGGTTTCTGAATGAGATTAATTAAGGATATCAGCCTGTATTGGAGGACCTTCAACCTTACTTGAAGTCTAAGATTAGACTTTATATAAATCAAAAAGTTTGAACTGGTATATTGCCATATAGAAAGGAATTACAAGCTGCCAAAGGTAAATACCCATATATAGACTTTCAATCAATGTTTTAATAACTTTTAAAGTTTGATAAAGCTTCAAAAGGCTTAAATAAGCTTAAATTTCACAGCTATAAGTATTAAACCCTTATCAGAATTTAAGATTTAGTGTGTATTTATAATGTATTTGGAAAAATAGCAATAAATTCCAAAATTGATTGAAACTCCAATTCTTTATGAATTTGCTTGAAAATTTTACACAGATTACTACTCAATGTTCTATGTGTATAATCTAAATTGTAACTATATTTAATAAACAGGCTTGTTGTTCATTAGGCTTGAAATTAGCTCATTCAATTATTCTTGAAAGAAATTAAGATTTCTTTAAAAAATAATAGACAATCCAGCTTAAGAGATTTTCACTTGAAGCTTAATTTTTCATTTATTAATGTGATTAATGCTAATATAGATAGACTTATTTCATATTTAAAATTGAATTAATTAGCCCAAAAGAGGCTCAAAGCTATTAGGAGGTAATAATAATACTGGTAAATTTCAATTGAAATGAAAAATAAGTTATATTGAGTTAAGAGCCCTATTTTTAAGTATGGTTTTTAAGTGGTGATATGAGAACACCCTCTATATCCATTATGATTCATAAGAGCTTATTTGAAGGCATAAAAAGAGCCTTTACATGACTGTTTTTGTCCATCACATTCAGCATTTGATAAATCAGGAATTTTAAACAGCTAATATTTTATTCAATATAAAATCTTATATTATCAAAGTAGTTCTTGAATAATTTTACTCTTCATAAATTATAAATAAAGAATTTGAATCATAGAGCTTAGATTATGGTGTTTTAATCACTAAAAATTAATTTTATTATATAAAATATTTTTCTTTTAATATCTTTTAAATCCACCAATTTCATTGAGAGCTCTGAAAATAATATTCTATCATGTAAAAATATTTTTTTCTTTGAAATATTGTCTTTTGGTGTGTTTTCAGCTTATAAATATTATTTAATACTATAGCTTTTCTGGTTGACATATTGTATTAATTGAATATTATGAGTAAGCTTTTCTCTGAATTCTATATTTCTTTTTCTAATATTAGTTTTTTTATATATAATTTCTTTATTAGAATTATCTCTGCACAGAGTGTGTGAAAACCTATTTCATAAATAATATATTTATTATTTATAAGTGGTTAATATTATTATTTCCCACATATTATTGTCTCATTAAGAGCTTTTATATTTCTTATTATTATAACTGTCAGTGACTACAATAATTGTAGAATAATTATCATTTATTATAATGATTAAGACGTTTTTATCATTGAATTAATTTATAATAATTGATTTTTCTACATATAGTCATTTTTAATAATTAAATCACCTTGTGGCTATAATATTAAATTATATTATATTTTCTACTGAGGACAGTAATAGTACTCTTGATATCTGTTACTATCATAATAAGGTTCATAGACAAACCTTAAGCTTTGACTCTTAAATTAGATCCAAAACCTAAATTAAAATGGTAATTGGTCCAGGCTGGAGAGAAATAGTCCCTCAGAGGGATCAATTTATTGGCGAAATAGTCCACTACTGCGGTATTCTTGATTTAATTCTGCATTTTCTTCCAGGTTTCCTTTCATAATGTCTCACTAAAGGAGTAAACTTCCTAATAAAAATGTCAAAATAATTGATAAATAATCAAAAGGAAAGGAAACCAAGGAAAAAATATTTAATATATTTCAGATCCCCGTGCAATCCTTTTGAGCTGGCCCATGACCAATCTTTTTCAAGAAATGGAAAGATACAGCCTTATTGATGCTCCAAATACAGGTAAAAATGTTGGAATCTGGGAATAGTTTTTAAAGAGAGCTTTTTGAGGCCAAGTCTCTGTCAATAACAATAATTCTGGGTGGGACAGTATTTATTCTGTTGAGTACCGGCTTGATAAATTTCTCGCAGTCCCATGTGTACAAGGCGTAAAAATATAAAAAGTTTGTGTTATATAAACCTAACCTCTTACCTACTCTACTGTCATTCCGTTTTCTATTTATAAATTAGTTTTGTGTTTTTGTCTCAAACATCCTCATCAAGCATAAAAAATTAACTTGGTACTCACTCTTTTATATTTGATCATTACTGCATGATAAATTATCTATCTCTGTTCAAAGAATTATCATTTGTTTTGTAGGTGTCATATTAAAAATCTTGCCATTTGGTTTATTTTTGCCTAAATATCAATGGACTTACTGTCTCAAACAATCCAAGAATAATAAACTGAAATACATGATCTCAAGATTAAAAATCTTTATCAAAAAGACAATCTACAAAAATCATTCAGACCTTAAGTGATGACAATAACTTGGAATGGAAGCTGAGAATGATTATCTGCTTAAAAAAGAATAATATATTAATACTGTGTCAAAAAATATGTTACAGGGAATGGTGAAACACAAAATCAAACAGTGGAAGCAAAAATTGTAGATGGAAATGTTGAAGCTTGTGGAATAATCACTAATCTCATGGACTCAAGAACATTTTCAGCTTTAGTCACACAGGAAGAAAACACACAAAATAGCTACCAACTATGGAAAAAGGTCAAAAAACAATTTCAATCTTCTTTTTTCAATGGCGAATCCATAATCTGTAGTAAATTTCAGGAACTAATCTATGAGGACAATTTGAAAGAATTTATCCCAAACACTTGGAAATGTCTCAGCAATATAGCCTCAGTAGGCATAAAAGTAAAATATTAGATCCTTGCTTTCTTTGTTCTCACAAAACTTCCCAGAAAATTACATTCACGGATAGAAAAAGTAACACTACACACCGAAGCTCAAGGAAATTCCAATCCAATACTCAATGCGCTACATGAAGTGGCTCTATCAACAGATTATGTCAAAACTCTAGCACTTAATGAAGAAAAGTTTCCATAGAAAGTTTTCCACCACTGTAGTAATGGAAGACATAATCCTCTTGTCACCACACATTGTCCAGAAAGATGTTGGCCGCTAAATACTGAATGAAAAGCCAAGAGATAAAGAAAAAAAAGCAAATTTCACTATTGCTTGAGCTCTGTTTACTCGTAATTCAAAAAAGGTTAATTAAAAATTCACAATAGTTCTAGATACAGGTGCATCTAATCATATGCTCAACAGCAAATGTTTCCTGAAAATCTATATCCAGACCATCAAACTAATGTGGACACAGGACGAAATAAGTCTTTCCTAACTTCACAAGGTAGAGGATTGGCTAAGCTCTATGATTGGCTTGAAAATCTATTGCTATTTCCAAAAAGCCTTTACATTCATGATCTCACAACTAATCTGCCATCTCTATCCACTATTGCAAAGAATGAAACACAAATGAAGAGAACCATTCAAATTTTTGAAACTTATTTAGAAAACAATGACAAATCTTCTTTTGTTTTTCCTATCTCAAGTGGTGTATTAGAAACACAAATCAATATTTCCACCTCACATTTTCTGAATACTCAAGAAAAAGATAGTGGTGACCTTTGGCACAAGAAATTAGGTCATATGAAAAAAGTTGACATTAATAAATTAATTAACACTACTGAATTCATTAATGTTGGCAATGAATCTATAAAAGGTAAAATAATTCAACTTAATTTTAAACACTCATTCAAAACAACTGATCATGTATTGGAAAATGTACAACTTGATCTATGTGGACCTTTCCAAATACAATCTTTATCTGGTGCTACGTATTTTGGCATTATCATAGATCAAATGAGTGGCTTCCTAACCACTAAATATATAAGAAATAAAAGTGATTACTTCAATCAATTCCCCAATATTAGACTGTTAGCTGAAATTATTCACTCAAAATAAATCAAAAACATCACAGCTGATGGTTGAGGAGAATTTGTAAAAAAACATTCCAAAATAATTTAATAGAATCAGGAATCAACCATGAAAATTGATCCACCATGCACACTTCAACACAAACCATTTTCAGAAATAGGTAATCAATCGGTTCTAGAAAGAGCCAGGCGTATTTTCTTCAATCAAAATTACCACTTGAATTCTGGGAAGAAGCAGTTTCAACAGCAACTTTCTTATGAAATTTAATTCCCAAAAATAATAATCATATGACTCCATATGAGATATGGAATGAATCAAAACCACCACTAAACAAACTAAAAACCTTTGGTTGCAAAGCCGGGTTGAAAATTCCAAAAACTTTGATCTCAAAAAAATTTGAATTGTAATCATGGGATGGAATCCTTGTAGGATACCAAACTGAAGCATCCAGTTATCAAATAATAAGACCATTAAATCAAAAAAATATAATAAGTAGGAATGTTCTATTTTATGAGGAAATATTTCCCCCATTGATCTCCCAAGATCAAAATGTTGATGGAATTCTCAATATTTTTTCAGGTCTATTCAAAATATTAATTCCAATATAAATGAGAATACTCCCAAAGTCAAATAAATTCCATCAGAGGATGAAATTGAAGATCTCTTCTTAAATTAACTAGAACAACAACTACAGTGGACTTGAAAGATTGGCCCTAGACATCCTACTCTCATTTCAAGTGATATTAATAGCTAAAATATATTACTATTTTCTTGAAGACAACCTAGAGAAAACATAACAAATCAAAAGATTTTGGTTCCTAAATTGTTCAATGAAGCAATTTATAGTTCAAATAGAGAAAAATGGAACATTGAAATTAAAAGAGAACTTCTTAAAATGGAAAAAACGAATTTGTGAACTCTTACGGGGAAAGAAAGAAATGATCATACTAGCAATAGCAAATGGGTATTCACAAAAAAGCAAGACAAAACAGGAAAAACCATTGAATACAAATCTTGTAAGGTTTGACTATGGAACAATAAGTAAAAAATTCCTAATATTTTACTTATTGTACTCTGAATGTCCTTATGACATTTTAAGAATAAGATAAAAGATAATTATAATAATAAGGAATTATTATAACTATGGTTTAAAATATTCATATTATTAAATAAATATAATAATATAAATTATATATTAAAAATATTAATATAATAAAATAAATATATTAAGTTATGATAATAAATATATTTATGGCACTTTATTATTGTTAAAAACAAAATCATAAAGGTGTAAAAAGTCCTTTTTAATAATAAAAAACAATTATAATGATAATATCACTAATATTAAAGTTATGAATTAATATAAATACTATTTATATTAATTTAAGAATTATTTAGAAAATAATAATAAAGAGAAATGATTATAAAAAGAGAAAATAACTTACTTTTGCCACGTAATATAATAGTTTTGAATACTTTCAGGCCAAAAAATATACATAAAACTTATTTGAATTGTATTTAAAATTAAAATTAAAAGAAATTACAAATTTACTTGTTTTTACGCTGCATTAGAGATTTTAGAGTAAATTAACAATAAAGAATTAAAAATTGATTTAATCATGTCAGAATTGATGATTATAATAAAGATGAACTTTATTCTTTGAATATATGATAGTTTTATATAAAAATAACAAAGCTTTTACCTTTTTTTAATATTTTAACATTTTTGTTGCGTCTGAGGGGGAAATAGAGTAAAAAGAGCTCTATTCATAGTAAATTCTTCCCTCCTAGAGTCCAGCAGACCACTAATACACCTCCACTGATGTTAGCTACTGGAATTGGTAAGTATTTAGAGTTTTAGTGATGATTACATCACAATTAAACCATCTTATCTCATTATTATGCCATTATTGCCAGTTATCACTATAACTATAAGTTTTGTTACATAATAGGCTTGAAGGAAACCCCAACATTTGTGCACTTTATTAGTATGAATCATGAACTAATAGTATTCACCAGTTTTATCACTTATATAACTTTTTAGCTTAAAATATGATTACAGTGAGTGATCATATATGATTTATTTTAAGCTTAAACTTTGATCATGGATAATTTCTAACTTATACATGCTAAAAAAAAGAAGAGAGTAGCTAATGATAGCCTAAAATGTCATAATCTAACTTCCAAGAGAAATTAATTACATCATCAAAAATTTATTTTTGATGATTTATCATGTAACTCATATTTTCTGTTGAAATTCATTATTTCAAACTTCAAACCATTATTCCAAGGGGCTTTATGTTGAATATAATGATAAAAAATACATCATTCTTCACGTATGAACTAGTACAATGTCAATATCCACTTTATTCTAAGCTTGAACCACTTTCGCAACAAAGTGGTCAACAGCCATAGCAATTGTATTCAATAAGCCCTTACAAGTTACAACCTTGTTTGCAGCTTTTCAAATAAAGTTGATATCTATATGCCCACAGTAATTACATGGTAAATTTATCTTTGGTTTAACTCTCTATCTTGTGTATTTCAAGAGATATGACCTAAACACTATGGATATATGCACTGATCATAAAAGTGCATATATTCAGGTTATTTCCTTAAATATTGACTTGACAAATGTAAAATAAAAATTTTATATTTGTAGTTAATCATGAGGAATCCAATGGTACAGCTTATTCAACACGTTGCTTCATTTGCTTCTGAGATAAATAATAATTTATGTCTTTTTTGTGGTATTCTTACTTATTATTCATTAATTACTGACTTTACAGATAGGCCACAAAAATGATATAGATGCATTTTATAATGAGAACTCTAGTGGCATAATTTATTCAACATTTTTACTCATTAGATTCTAAGTTAATTGAGAATATATACCTATTTATGGCCTTTTCATTTATTTTCGGATAATTATTTAAAAAGAATAATTATTGTAAAGTTTTCTTGAGCCCTTTTTTGATATGTGGTCATATCTCAAAGGCTGACAAAGCTTGTCTTTGTGCTCATGGTTTCCATCAAATAGCAGGATTAGACAATCAAAATACCTTTTCACCAACTGGTAGACTATCATAATTATGTACTCTTATTTTGTTTTCAACAATTAAAAAATACAATTTACATCAAATTGATGTACAAAGCTCTTTTTTGAATGTACCAATGCAAGAAGGAATTTTTCTGGAAATTCCTCAAGGCACCATATCAAATAAAGAAGCTCAAGTATTCCAACCCAACAAAGCACTATATAGCTTAAAGAAAGCCTCTTTATAATAGTACAAAGAATGTTTCAAGCTGGTTAAACAAATCTGGTTTCAAATTTTACATTACAAATGTTTGTGATTTCTTGAGGAAACGCAAATACCCTATTTGGATATATGTACACCTGGATAATCTTGCTGTCAGGCTGAGTCTATGATGAAGGGCAAATAAATGTATTTAAAAATTCAAATCTGCTTAGGACATGGATTATTAAGATTAAAAAAAGGTTTTTGATTGATGGTATAAGGGCTTTGATATGGGAATAATGGTGGTGAGTGCTGTTGAAAGCTGTGGGTGCAGTCTTACCAGTTGGATTACTATAATAAGAACTACAATAGACTTAGATTAAGGTATACCTTATTATTTTCCAAGAGTATTACTGTTTTTGACAGGTGTACTATGTAGGAACTCAAGAGCAGGATGGGGATTCCTTTTCTGGTGGACAAAAGGTTTCCTTTCATCCTGAAATGGGGTGGAAAGGTCCTGTAGGCCATCCACGTCAAGGAAGTGAAGATTTTTCACTTCAGAGGGCTAGCTTATGAGTTGAACAAAGCCTTTATACTCTATATTGGGCTCAGATGGGGTTTTGAAGCCACATCTGGGCTGTTTTCCCCAATACAGGGTGAAAAGTTTCATCTGGAGACCACAAAGCCCTCTTCTGACATGTACGATGTGTATAAAGCTGTACAGAACCTGTATGAGACCCCAGTGTTGAATGAACCATGAGGTATTGAATTATCAGCAAGCTTGATTGTATATTTGACACCTCATAATCATATTTATGGGATAGTATCCCATAGTAAAGGTGTATTGGACAAACTGTGGGATTTTAACCTTAAATCTGCTTTAAGTTGGTCAGTTTTTGAGATATTGAGCTCAACGTTGGATCATTTTGAAGCCCTGGATGAGATTTACAAAATGGCACCTCATTTGGTATGGGTACCAT
The DNA here is from genome assembly GCA_023105745.1 of Austropuccinia psidii. Lineage (NCBI taxonomy): Eukaryota > Fungi > Basidiomycota > Pucciniomycetes > Pucciniales > Sphaerophragmiaceae > Austropuccinia > Austropuccinia psidii. The sequence continues at coordinate 13,018,517 of JALGQZ010000014.1, forward strand.
TAAATATGGAAACATTATTCCATGTTCAATTTTTGTTATCCATATATATTATTTTCTCAAAATCTGTATGCTACTTGTTTTCCCCATAGCTTTTGTTCCAGATGAGATATGGAGAAATGGATGGCACCATCAGATAATGCTGATTGTTCCATTTACAAAATGACCCCACTTTAGGTATCTCACAATAAAACTGTAAAAGTTAGATGAGAGGTGAATAATTTACTTATACTTAGTTGACCTTATTTTGTCCATCACTTCTGTAGTTTTGGTGCTAGCCAAATTTGGCTAGAGCCATTGGATAGCCCTGACTTGGAGCTTCAATTTGATTACCCATTTGCTGGGGTTAAGCCTCTTCCTTTGAATTTCAGATGAGAGGTAAAAATTAAGGTCTATGCTCAGCAACCTTTTTGAGCAGGAATAACTTTGTTATTATTTTTCGTATGATAATGGGACTTTTATATTTCAAAAGAGGTGAGTTTTCTCTTTCTTCTGATAGATTTTGAGCTTTTTTGCCTCAGCTCTGTTTTTTGGTTGTCTTTTGTCTACCATTGGTTTATGTTATTTGGCTGGCATCATGCTTGTGCTCTGGTTTTGAGTCACAGGCTGACATACCCTCCCTCCAAAAAGGCTCGTCATTGATGAGACTTTTCAGCACTCCTAGATTGTCTGAATCTTCTAAGGTGAAGTTTACCATCTGGTATGGAATCTTCTGCCAACCATTTATCCTTATCTTCTGTTTGGTTGTTGAATCTGATCAAATATTGTCTCTGGTCTTTACCATTCAGTCTTATCTTCCTGGCCTTGATGATCTTTTTCACAGGGCCAGGGGAGTCTTCCACTTCCATCATTTCTTGTGGGGTTTGTGTCTTGTTCCTGGAGGGGAACTTACCATCTCCTTTCTGGAAGGAAGGTTTGACCAAACTCCCTGGGAATACTGGGTGTTTCCTAGAGAATTCCTCTGTAAGTCTAACCTCCACTGCATTTCTCCCTATCAGTCTGATGATAGTGAAGGGTCCCACAAATGAGTCTCTCATTTTCTTTGGTCCCTTGAGGTTATTAAAGCTGAGTGGAGATACTAACACTTGGTCCCCTTCTTTGAAGTATGGTTCCATGTGTGTTTTGTCATACCTCTGTTTGTTGTACCCTTTAGCCTCAGCTATTACCTTAGCAGCTGTATCACATGCTCTCTTCCACATTTCATAAATTACTTTGGCTGTGGGGTGGATAGTTAGAAGATTTTTCTTCAAGTGATCCACAGGTAATAGGGGGTTCCACCCTTTTTCTACCAGTGAGGGTGATTTCCCTGTGGTAGAGTGTTGGCTGATGTTGTAAGCCAGTTGGACCTCTTGTAGAAGTGTGACCCAATAATGCATATATAATTCATGGTCCTGATATTCCATGCCATATGCACAGCATCTTCTGATGATGTCCTTCATCATCTGGCTCATCCTTTCTGCTAAACCATCTGTCTGTGGATTATAATCTGTAGAAAATGCCAGTTTTCTTCCAAACATGACATAGAGATTGGTCCAAAATTCTGATGTGAATTTTCAGTCCCTATCATCAATGATGATCTTAAGGATTCCACATGTGGATATGATGTCATTCCAGAATAAAAAGGCTGTATGCATAGCTGTGTCTTCCTTGTGGCATGGTAGGCACCTTAAGCCTTTACTATACCTATCAACTATGACTAGGCAAGGATTGAATGTTTCCTTTCCTCATGGGACAAGTCCTGTGACCCAGTCCATGTGGATGGTTTACCATGGGTGTTTGGGTTCCTCTATATGTCGAAGTAGCCCATATCTCTTCCCATGTTTTCTGTTTTCCTTTTGGCATCTCTCACCAGTGTTGATGTATTCACTCAACTCTTGTTCCCATTGCGGCCACCAAGATGTGCTTGTTACCCTCTCTTGGTCCTGTCTTCACTCATGTGTCCCATATAGAGGCAGTCATGGCATTCTTGCAGGATCAGGGATATGTGGCCTCTATCTATCACTATGAGGGCACTAGTATGCTTCTCTCTGTGATAGAGTAGTCCCTCTATAAGGAAAGATATACTATCCTTATAGTCCACCAACCATGGCTCCTCTAACTGGGATTCCAGCTCTGGGCTCCTGTACTTCTGTTGAAGGAGTTGTAACAATATTCTACACTGTTTGTGCTTGGCATAAGCTTTAGTTACTGAACTGAAAAATTAATTATGAAGTTCTGAGGAGCATATGCCTGATATGGGAGGTTGTTTCCCTTCTGGTTCAGTGCTATCACTATCTGAGGCAGCAAATTCTGGTGCCAATTCAGAAAATATGAAGTTTTTCCTTCTATCTATTTCCATAAAATGGATAGGAATTTTGGTAGCCATTTCAGGGTCATAAGCTGGGTTACTTTGGAAATTGTCTATTGGCCATCTACTGAGGCCATCTGCACTGGTGAGGCTTGTGCCTTCCTTGTATATGATTTCCATTGTGAGGTTTGTCTATGAAACTCTTGATAATAGTAACAATATCAAGATTACTATGACTGTCCTTAGTAGAAAAATATACAATAACAAAAAATTATAACCAAAAATTAAATATTATTATTAAAAAATAATTATATTAAAAAACAAATTTAATTATTATTATATAATATAATAATAAAAAAAGTTAATAATTAAAATAAATTATTATTATTATATTATTGTTATAGTCACTGACAGTTATAACAATAAGAAGTGTAAAACTCTTAATGAGACAATTACATGTGGAAAATATAAATATTTAACCACTTATAAACAGCATAAATATTATTTACAAAAAGAAGCTATAACACACACTGTGCAGATATAATTCTTATAGACAAATTTCATATAAAAAACTAATAATGCATAAAAAAATGATAGAATTTTAGACAAAAACTTACTTATGATATATTTAATACAACGAGTCAAATCCAACAGTTATTATATTAAATAATTATTCTAAGTTACAAATGGGACAGAAATCAATATTTTAGAATATAAAACAACTTTTTATAATAAAAAATATAATTAGAAAGGTTTTAATAGGAATTTGTGGATTTTAAAAGATATTTTAAAGACAATAATTCTATAAAATAAAATATATTATTTGGTGATTACAACAATAATCTGAATTCTATGAGTTCAATTCTTTAATTTACAATTAATAAAGAATAAAATAACTTAAGAATTACTTTAATAATAGGATTCCATATGTAATAGAGCTTTACCTGTTTAAATATCTAATATGATTGGATTGGATTGAATTGATGGACAAAAACAGTGATGAATAGACTTTTTTTATGTCTGTAGAGGAGCTCTCATGAATCATAATGGATATAGAGGGCGTGCTCAGGTCAAAAATGAAAAACCATGCTTGAAAATAAGGTTCTTAACTTAAGGTAACTTTTTTTTAGTTCCAATTTGAAGTTACTGGTGTTATTCTTAGCTCCAAGTAACTTTAATCCTCATTTAAGTTGTTGATTTTGAGTTTTATCAGAAAATAAGCTGATTTATGTTAAAGTTCATCACATGAAAAACTTAATAATCAAGTTTCAAGCAAAAATCTCTTAACTTCAATTTTTAATTGTTTTCAAAGAAATCTTAATTTTCTCTAAGTGTAATTAAAAGATTAATTTTCCAGGCTAATTACCAATACAACCTGTTCAGAAAAGATACCTAAAGTTTAATTTATACCCAGAAACCATTTAATTGTAAGCTGTGTGAAATCTTCAAGCAAATCCCTCAAGATTTGGAGTTTTAATGAGTTTTTAAAGCTATTGCTTTTTTTCCATGTAAAATAGGAATACACACTAAACCTTAACTCTTGATAAGGTCTTAATGCTTATAACTTTAAAGCTTTAAGCTAATTAAAGCTTTGAAAGCTTTAAAACTTTAATTTCAAGCTTGCATATTGAAATTTACCCTTTGGCAGCTTGAAATTCCTTTCCAAATTGGGATAAAGACAGTTTAAACTTTAAGGTTGGATCAAAGTATAATCTTAAATCTTAAATGACATTGAAAATCCTTCAATGCTGGTGGACAACCTTAATCAAATCCTTGCAGATCCAAAAATCTGGGTACACCAGCTCTGGATGGTCTTTTTTGTTTTTCCCACCTTTTTGTGTGGATTTTGCCCTCTTATTTATTTATAGCCATACTATGGCCTTAAACACTTTTAAATTAAGCTCACGCAGGATTTACATCCTGTATGGCAAACCCTTAGTCAATGCAGTAAATATACACAGCACCTCAATTTTAGCTAACATTTTGTTATGTTTGCATAAATCTTATGCAACTTTAAATTTAAGCTTATTTAAGCTTAAATTTAACAATTTTAAAATTTTTTTGAAAATGTTAAACTAGTACTGTGAGATCTCAAAGCTTCCGATAACTTAAGAAATAAGTATTTTTGAGTATAACACTGTATGGGTGTACCCTAGGTTATTTTTGGTGTAGAATCCAAAAATGAAATAATAATTATAAATTTTTTTATCCAAAAAAACTTATACTTATTTTTTGTTATTTTTTAATTATAATTTTAACTGGAAAGTCCTTTAAAGACTAAATTAGCTATATATAAAGTTATTTCTGGCCCTATGGGTATTTCATATATACCTCACAGGCTCACATTCCCTACTACTAAAAAAAATTGTACCACAATTGTCTTTAGTAGTATACCCCCAAGTTAATTGGGGGGGTATCACCCACTGTCCAACCTCTCTACTTATACGCTTAAGTATGTAAAGCACCAAATTCAGATGTTTTATTGAGGAATTAGTCTTCTCTCATGTCTGAATCTTCTGAGAAACTTTTGGGACTGAGGTATTTTTTCTGCTACAATCCATTCATCCTCATGTTGTGGATTTTTGTACCTGACCAAGTATTCTCTTTAATCTTTTCCCCTAAGTATTTTTTCTTTCAAGACTTTTATTGTTTTTTTCTCTTGACTTTTATCAAGTGGAGGTACTTCTAAGGGTGCTTCATTTCATAAAGGAAATAATTCCTTATCACTCGAAGTGTAATGCTTTACTAGACTAACAGGAAAAGCTGGATGTTTTTTTTCCAATTCTACTGAAAGTTCTACCTGTAGTGCATTTGTACCATGAAGGACTTTAATAATATTTCAGGCCATAAGCACAAAATCTTCTGATCATGCCCTAAAGGGTTTGAATCATTATTTCTGATAACCCATCTGTTTGCAGATGGTATGTTGTTGAGAATGCTAGTTTTTTACCCAAAAGCCTATGTAGATTAGTCCATAAGGCTGATGTAAATTTTGGGTCTCTATCACTAATTTTATTTTTAAAGAGACCAGTATGAGATATGACTCTGTTCCGAATCAAAAGGGCTGTATCCAGAGCTGTGTCACCTTTATGAAATGGGAAAAAGATTGGGGTTTTACTATATCTGTCAACAATAACAAGACCTGCATTGCAACTTTTATCACCTCCAGGTGGTAAGGAAGTCACTCCATATGAACCACTTCCCATGGGGTACTTGGTTCTTGGATACGAATCATTAAACCAAATATTTTACTAGTAGCTTTATTGGCTGTCTGGAATCTATAACAACTATGACAGTGCTCAATGACATCTTTTCTCCATGATGGCCACCAGGCACATTTCTTAATTCTTTCCATTATTCTGTCTTCAGACAGATGTCCAGAATAAACGTTATCATGGAATTCCAGTAGTATTGTGTTGATTAACATTCTACTACATAAGACCATGACACAGGTGTAACAGTGTCATAAGATTTTTTCCAAACATCATCCAGAGAATTAGCCAAGAATGCATCTTTGCAATCTTTGTAAAGTAGAGCAGTAAAAATATGACAATTCTTATCCTGCTTATAGCTTTCTCTAACTTCTTCAAAGAATTTTTTTCCCACATCTGTGACTTTAATTCCTTCAATTGGAATTTTTTGTTCTGCACTTGTAGGAACATAGTGTCACAGGGTCTCTTCAAAGTGAAGAGGGCCTGGCACTCAGTAAACTGGGACTCACTTATGGAGGGCGCAAGGATATGATAAGAGATGAATACACTTAGGAGTGTGATATGATGAATTACTAATAAAAGAAATATAAGAAAAGCAGCAACAAAAGAATAAGAGTAAGAAAATAAAAGAGCCAACCACAAACAAGTCCAAGTACACTGTTTCAACCTGTCAGAATGGAAAGGGAAGGGTTAATAAGGATATGGCCACCCAACTCATACTGTACAGGCAAAGAAAGAAAAGGCAAAGACTAACTTAAAATTAGATAGTTATAATAACCAAAATAAGGATAAGAAGAATTATGAAATAATAAATAAACTAAATTAATTAACTGGGGAAAAGTCCCCAGGGGGGAGAAAGAGGGGCTGGTATATGTGAGAATCTACAGCCCTTCTCCAGAGAGAGAATTTCCATGGGAGGATTTGATGATTGAATTGAGTCTGGCCAATACAGGTCTTGTACAGCTGTACAGGGCCTGTACAAGAGGAGTGGTGGTATTGAGTGATCATACAGTTTGAAAATGGTGTATACAAACTGTATTGGGTAATTCAAACCTGTACAAGTATTGGCAGGCTGTATTGATGCATCAATGAATACCCTTATCCCTGATGAGTGGTTGCTACAATATCCCTCTCTTGAAACTGGTGGGCTCCTGAACACCATAATACCCTGCCACTGTTTGGTGGCATCTCAATATCCCCACATTTTTCATAAAAAATTTATTTTAATTTTCATTTCCTCTTCACCATTATCCTGAAATCCTTTTGCCAATTCTTCCCTGGCAACTTAATTTGATTCCCCCCTTCCTTAACTTGAGTAAGTCTTCCACTTCGAGATATGCCTTCTTTTATTTTTTTGATTCAAAGAGTCCTTCTTTTCAGGGAATGGCCTTGGGTTGTATCCCAAAATGATGGCCACTGAGCTCTTCTGCTCAAAGAATGATGCAAAATGAGTATATCAATGTATACTCATATGACAAGGGCCAACCTGATGTTGGGCCCTTCCTTGCCTTGACTGAAAGTGTCTTGGAAAAGAATCTTCAAGGGGTCTTGTCCCCATTGACCTTGAAAATACCTCCCCTGGCCTTACCAAAGCTATTTTAGGCCTTGGTCCTTGCTAGGGTGCTTCCTTGATAAAATTAATTTTATGTCCATTTAGGCCTTTTTTGGGTCTTGGGGTGAAAATGGTGAAAAATTGATATATGGCCATTTTTGGCCATTTGGCAGTGCTGGTGTCCTACGCTCCCCGGGCCATATGCCATGGACCGTACACCGCTGTCCACGGTCTGTGTGAGCTATTGGAGGCCCCCTGGGCCCAATTTTGCTGGGGACCCAGGGGTGCCATGGGACCATAAATTGGCCCCTGGCCCAATTTCCACCTTCATGGCCTGGACCCATTGAGAGGGTCCAGGACCATCAATATCCTGGACTCCCCAAAGCTTCAGGGGAGGTCCTGGGTGATGAATTCAGCCCCAAAGGGGTCATGAATCTTTGGGGGGGCCATAATTGAGTTATGGCCCCATTTCCTTGAGGTCATTGTCTTTACTTGAAGTGGACTGATTCTGACATATTGAATCTTGTGCTTGCATATTTCTTAGTCATGAGTTCCAAACCAACTGAAATCACTGAATCTTCTCCTTCTGAAACGCCACATTCTGTTCATTGTGGTTCTGGCATCCTCAGTCAATTGGTTTCACCCTCCATGGCTTCTTTGGGACATTCCGATCCCTCCAAAACTTACGACGGCTACAAGTCAGTTGAAGTTCTTGATCCTGCTCGTACTGAATGTTTGGCCAAGGGTAAGGATTGTTTTCAACATTACAATACCCAATTTTCAAAGTGTCACTATTGTTTCATTGGAAAGAAGCCATGTTGTTGTACCGGGTTGCAAGCTTCAAATGTCAGGAGGTATTGATGGAGTAGAAAGGATGGGCCTTTTGAAAAGGAGTTTCCAGTTTCTGAGGAACCTACTCATGATGGAGCTTCAGGGTTTTATAATTGTGAGTAATTTGAGTATTTTGATTGAATTTGGTACTGATATTCTTGATTTAGTGACTGGTTTTAGGAAGAGGGATGTGGAAAGGTGGACTAATGTTGGAGGACCCATTCCAGCTGGTGGTAGGCCAATATACTCCAGTTCAGAAGTCCCAATCTCCAGAATCAACCCTGACGGTGCAGTGAAGAGGATAAGAAGAAGTGCTGATTCCCCACCTGATCCAGATGCTGAAGGTAGTGATTAGTTGGACGGTGAAGAAGTTGAAGTTATTCCTCATTCAGTTGGACATCAATCCAGCACTTCCTCTTCTCAGCCTCTGACAGAAGATTCCATAGTCACATAATTCCTGGTACTCCCAGAACTTTCCAACCTACTCTTGCTTCCATTACTACTTGCCTTCCTCCTGCTTCACCAAGTACTTCCCATGCCAGGCTTGCCTTAAATCAAGAAGTAAGACAATCACCCATCCAGCAACCTAGGAACTCACTCATAACCACCTCTCAACATCTCAAACCTATGGCCAGCTCCAGAAGAAGAAGAGATAGATCTTCTCCTTGACCCTTTCCTGCTGCTCATGTATTCCAAAGAAGAGATTGTTGGCCTATCCGAGTTACCAGAGAAGATCCAAATGTGGCAAGTGAAAACCAGGACGCTGTGGCCAGGTTGCTCAGGAGAGTTGATAGAAATAGTAGGGAGGTGATTATGTATGCAAATGATAGAACTATTTCAGGTACTGCTTCTGAAGATATGGCTGCAAAATTTTCCTGGTATGAACATGAGTTTATAAATGACTTTCAGAGAACCTTTGATGATCTGGGTAGAGATAAATAGTTTCTTTGTTCTTGTTTGTGTTTGGTTTGACTTCTATCCCCACTCTTATAACTACTAAAAAATGAAAAAATAAATGGAACCTCCCAATACATGACTTGGGAGGGGATGCTGCTGCTTTAAAGAAATAAAAGAAAACAAAATTATACAAGTAAAGAAAAAGAAAGAAAATGAGAGTAGAGAAAAGAAACAGAGAAATTCCTGAGGTTTGTCTTTCTTGTGGTGAGTTGCTTGAATTTCGGCCAAGATTTGTCTGAAAGATAAAACCAAGCATTTGAGGCTCACATAGTGGCCAAGGTAATGTTTTACAAGAAGTAGAACCCTCGGGGATGCACACCAGGAGATGGAACTTACTTTCATAACTCCCACTCCCCAGCAAGCACCATAAAATGAAACAAATTTTCATAAATGACTTGAAGTAATGAGTGTCTTGAATCATGATTATTGGCATAAATTGAAATAATAATAAAAGAGAAAGAAAATAAAGATAAAAGATAAAAGAAGGGCAAATTTGGCCATATCTTGATGAAGGTCCAAATTTGAGGGTATTGATGTTGCAAGGCCTTCTGAATCTGTCCAAAGAATTGACAAGTGCTCACAAAGTGGCCAAGGTGATGCTTACAACAACATTTTGGTAGAATACCCCCTTAAAGGTGCATGCCAGGAGAGGAACTTACTTTCATAACCCCTTCTGCCCACCAAGCAGCATAGAAATCAAATTCTTGAGGTATTTGGACCAGGCTTGTCTGGATACAATGAGTGGAAGTCCTTGACAAGGTCTGGTGAGTTGGTAAGGTTGGAAGCTGGTTCCCAAGTTTTTCTTTCTGGGTCTTCAATGAATCCTATCCAATCTACAAGATACCATAATTTACCTCTTCTGAGTTTGGATTCCAGAACCTGAGCCACTTCCCATTCTTCTTGCTCCTCCACAAGAGCTGGTGGTGGTGGAAATTGATTTTGAATTGGGATAGTTGCTTGCTTCACTGGTTCTAATAAGGACACATGGAATACAGGGTGAACTGACTTCCATTGTTGAGGCAACTTGAGGTGGTATGCATTGCTTCCAATCTTCTTAATGACTTCAAAGGGTCCCAGCCATCTTTCTGAAAGTTTCTTGGGGGGTCTTGTAGTATATATGTTTTTGGAAGTGAGCCATACCTTATCCCCAGGTTGGAAATCAGGTGGAATTGACCGTTTTCTCGTGCATACTTCTTGAATCCGCTTATGGATGACTCTAATTCTTCTTTGACAACTTGGTCCAATGATTGGATTTTGTTGATACCTTTCCAGCAGGTGAGTCTTGAGAAATATGGATTGAGTAAAAGCTGGGATTTCTCCCATAAATGGTAAAAAAAGGTGATTGCTTTGTTAATTAATTTTCTTCATTAATAGAGGCAAATTCAGCCAGAGGGAGCCAAGTGTGCCAGTCATCTTGATGGTAACTGACATACATCCAAAGATACTGTTCTAGAATCTGATTTACCCTCTCTGTCTGTCCATCTGTTTCAGGATGGAAAGCAGCAGAAAGATCTTTTGATATCTTGAGCTGCTGACATAGCTTAGTCCAAAATGATGAAACAAATAAAGAACCTCTATCACTAACAATACTAACTGGACGGCCATGTTGGGAAAATACATGACTAATAAATATTTGAGCTAAGTACAGGGAAGTGATTGATCCTTAAGTTGGAATGAATATTTCCATTTTTGAGAATCTTTCCACAACTACTAAGATTGTATCAAAGCTGTTTGACAGTGGCAACTGAGTGATAAAATCCATTCATAATGAATTCCAAGGACCAGACTGAATTGAAAGAGGCTTGAGTAATCCAAACTTCTTATGATGAATGTTCTTTTTTCTTGAACATTGCTTACATGAGGACACATAGTCCTTAATGAATTTATTCATGCCAGCCCAATGAAAATTCCTCTTGATGAGCTTGAGGTTGTTCTCCTTGCCAGGATGGACAGCCAATGGTGAGTCATGACTCTTTTGAAGAATATTGAGTTGGCTTTCTTCATTTCTTGGGATTACCACTCCATCTTTGAGTAATAATAGCTTGGCTTGAGGTTCAAGAGAATAATCTGGAACTGATTCACCTCTTGCTAGTTTCTTGAGTATTTCTTTATAGTTTTTGTCTTGCCATACTTCTTTTTGAATATTGTCAACTAAATCTGAGAATATTTCCACTTTTATTGAGAATAATCTTGACTCTTGAATGCCATCTTGCTTGATTACTTGATGAAAATTCTGAGGATTCTTGCTGATGAAGTCCACCCCCCTTTCTGGGTACATGCTATCCCAACATGACAAGGTATCTGGTAAAGTGGCTAGCCTGCCTTGGCTGTAAGTAAGAGTGAAATGAAACTCAGAAAGGAACTCAGCCTAACGGGCCTGACAATGAGTAAGAACTTTGGAAGAATTGAAATACTGAAGAGAAGAGTGGTCTGTCAAGACCTCAAAAGGATTGGAAAGAGAAAGAAGAAAAGCTCTCCAGCGCTTGAGAGCCCAAACTATGCCAAGGAGTTCCTTGTCATGAATTTCATAGTTCAGCTCAGCTGGGAGAAGCTTGCAACTATAAAATGCAATGGGATGCTTTCCTGAGTCATTCACCTGACTCAGTACAGCACCCAAGGAATAATCAGAGGCATCAGCCTCTACAATAGTTGGTAGAGAAGGATTGAAATTAGAAAGGATAGGAGCAGTGGTGAATGCGTCTTTGAGTATTTGAAACTGACTAAGAGCTTCCTCATTGGAGATAAAGGGAGAGTCGTTTTTGAGAAGGGAAGTGGGAGCAGTGATTTTTTTGGAGTAATTTTTAATAAAACGTTGATAGAAATTGGCAAAGCCAAGAAAGGATTGAAGAGCCTTGATGTTCTTTGGCTGAGACCAATTCAGGATTTGTTGAACTTGAGAAGAATCCATCTGGAGTCCATCACTTGAAACAACATAGCCCAAGCATTCCACACTTGAGGCATGGAATACACACTTGGAGGCTTTGGAAAACAAATTATTATCCCTCAGTCTTTGGAGGACAAAGGCCACATGTTTGACATGTTCCTCCTAAGAACTGGAAAAGACTATGATAACATCTAAATAAACCACAACAAAAATATCCAAGAAATCTGAAAATATTTCATTCACAAGATTCTGGAAAGAAGCTGGAGCATTGGTAAGGCCAAATGGCATAACTACCATATTTGGTTCTAAAGGCAGTTGAGTGCTCATGCCCCTTGTTGATTCTCAGGAGATTATATGCACCACACAGATCTATCTTGGAGAAGATAGTGGAACCATTAAATACGGTAAGAATCTGGTTCATAGGAGGAACAGGATACCTGTTCTTCCTAGTGACAGCATTGAGTTTGCGGTAGTCAACACACAAACAAAGAACTCCATCCTTTTTCTTAACAAAAAGGACAGGTGCTGCCGTTGAAGAGGAGCTTGGCCTTATGGAACTTTTCTCTACATTCTCTGAAATGTAGGCCCACAGTGTTTATGACTCTTGATTTGATAATGAGTAGATAACACCAACTGGAGGTAGAAGACTCTCCAATTCAATATGATGATCACAGGCATGGTTTGGAGGAAGTTTTTCTGCTTTCACCTTGGAGAACACGTCCAAATATTGGTGATAAGCAGAAGGAACTACCTTCAAAACAGTTTCAATTTCTTCTGGCTCTTCCTCCTCATCCCACTGCTCCTCCAGGGAGGCATGAAAAGATAAGGGAGGAAGGTCCATATCCCCTTGAAAGAGATGAAGTGAAGATATAGCAACATCTTCTCCAACATCTTTTATCTCTTTGAAGACTTCATCTCTTAATGGAAGTAATGACTGAGAGGGAATGATGGAAGGGAAGCTGTCTTAAGTTCACCAACCAGAGCAACACTGTTGACAGCAGTGGGAACATCATTACTAGTAGAAGAAAGAATACCACTATAATCCTTATGACTGGAATCATAGGTGATCAATACATTTTTCCAATCAATAATGGGATTAAAATGGTAGAGGAAATCATAGCCCAATATCAGGTATTCTCCTTTGGGTGAATCTATGATAAAAAAATCCCATTCAAAGCTTGGGAAGGAAGGCAAGTCAACTACCCACTTGGTATAATGGGTGATGAATAAGGCAGGGGATTCATTTGAATCCAGAATGAAAAGAGGAATCTTTTCAGGGAGCTCTGACATAGTCAATGAGTACTTCAGAAAGAAATTCTTTGCAATAAAAGAGTTTGTAGCACCAGAATCAATGAGAATACTATAAAAAATATCAGAGACAGAAGAAAAAATAAGAAACTTTAAAGATTTTCTGACACTAGTATTCAAAGTACACAATTGTGCTCTTGAAGGAAATAAGTGAGAACCATTGAACACATCATGATTCCCACTCAGGCTTTTCCCTGCTTGCTAGGGAAGCCTCTTGATGACCCAAGCGTTTTCTGAGGTCTCTTGAAGCATTTTTCAATTGGGTGCTTTCCACCACAATAAGTACACAACCCTTCTTTGATCCTCTCCTTTTCAGAACCAATTAATTTATTGTCCTTATTGAGGAGAGCAGAATGGAGCTTATCCTTTGAAACTTAAAATTGCTTGCCCTTCTTGTTCTTATTATGGTGAGGCCTTTTTGAAGATGAGTCCTGAGGAGGCCTTAAGGATTGGATCCAGTAACAGGAAGCTTCTTTTCTTTATGACTACCCTTCTCTTTCTTCCTCTCATAGTATCTAGTAATGAAGAGTATGAAAATTACCAGGGTAGGAAGCCAACTGGTCCAAAGGTCTTGATGCCAATCCTCTTATATAGACATGGATATAAGCTCTTTCTCCCCAATCTCCAATTCTTGACATTAATATTCCGAAAACAGCAATGTAAAAGGATACATGACCACTTTCCTTCAACCTCAAATTGTCAAGCTCTTGTTCAGCTTTCCTGACTTCATTGGGATCACCAAACAGAGTGAATAAGTGAGTTTCAAATAACTGCCAATTATTGAGGAGGTAGGAAGGGTCTTCATTGGAAATATTGGAGAGATAGGGTTCAATCCATTTGCCAGCTCTACCAGTGAGAAAAGAAGTTGAGTAAAGGACTTTCTTCCTGTCAGAGAAGAAATTTGCTGGATCATTGTGGAAAATTAATTGACAGGATTGGATAAATCCTCAAAATTTATGCGTATGAGTACCATCAAAAGAATCAGGTCCCTTCATTGATGGAGTCTTGAATGCAGGGTCTTTGGAATTGTCCCTGGGGGCTTCTTCTTGAGAAAGCTCTCCCATAATAGTAGCCATTTTCTCCATGATTTTGAGGAAACTTGGGTCAGATTGAGAGACAAGAGGTTGATTAGTAGGGGCTAGATTAGAACCCTGGGGTACCTCTGGAGCATTTGCCAAGGCATCTGCCACTTCAGTTTCCCCAAAATCTTCCTCTTCCACAGACTCCTTCCCCTCTTCATCTTCAACTTCTCTAAGTCTTGCTCTTGAACCTTCAGACATGCCAGGATGACCACCCAAGAGGCCAGAGAAAGATATTGATCTTCTTGATTTCATTCCCCCTCTTCTGGAGTGTTCTGCTCCTTCCATTGGTGGTCCTCTGTACAAATTTGCACTCAGTTGATGAACTGATGGTGTGTGGTCAAGAGGAACCCTTGCTGTAGGAGTGAGAACAGCTGGATTTCTTTGAGATATAGTATTCTTGGCTGGAGGGCTATGATGAACTGGAATTATTGAGAAATTAAGAATAAAAACTTGATGATAGTTGAAAATAAGGAATCAAAGTTTGGCCAAATCAAGAATCAATAAAATCTTGATAATCTTGAGGAATCAATCAACAATCAATCAATCAATTTAACAATCAATTCAAATCAAATATCAATAAATCTTGAAGAATTCAATAATCAATTAATCAATCAATGTCTTCAAGGTCAATTCAAGGTCTTGAGGGATCAATTGGTCAATCAATATCTTCAGGAATCAAATCAATAAATAATCAATAATCAATTCTTGAGGATAAGTCAATTATCTTGAGGAATTCAAAAGTCAATTAATCCAATCCAAATAAAATCCTGAATTTCTGCATCAATAACCCAAATGAATCCCAATCAATCAACCAATCAATAACTCCTAATAGGCCTGAATAATAGAACAGAATAATTTGATTTGAGATATAAAAAATGAACTGGTCAGCAATGATTAAGAAAAAATAGAAAGAATGAATTTCATATGAATGAAATGAAAGAGATGAAGATTGATCAGAAAGAAAAATCATAATCATTAGAGAATCATAAAGTCATGAAAGATAATGATTGATGAATGAGAGAAATGAACATAAATGAATGAAAATGAAGAATAAAATATGAGTTAATTAATTTAATGTCAAAGGGGCTCTTTGAAGTGAAGAGGGCCTGGCACTCAGTAAGCTGGGACACACTTATGGAGGGCTCAAGGATATGATAAGAGATGAATACACTTAAGAGTGTGATATGATGAATTGCTAATAAAAGAGATATAAGAAAAGCAGCAACAAAAGGATAAGAGTAAGGAAATAAAAGATCAAACCACAAACAAGTCCAAGTCCACTGTTTCAACCTGTCAGAATGAAAAGAGAGAGGTTGATAACGATATGGCCACCCAACTCATACTATACAGGCAAAGAAAGAAAAGGCAAAGACTAACTTAAAATTAAATAATTATAATACCCAAAATAAGGATAAGAATAATTATGAAATAATAAATAAACTGAATTAATTAACTGGGGAAAAGTCCCCAGGGGGGAGAAAGAGGGGCTGGTATATGTGAGAATCACCAGCCCTGATCCAGAGAGAGAATTTCCATGAGATGATTTGATGATTGAATTGATTATTTGCAATACAGGTCTTGTACATCTGTACAGGGCCTGTAAAGGAGTAGTGGTGGTACTGAGTGATCATACAGTTTGAAAATGGTGTATCCAAACTGGATTGGGTAATTCCAACCTATACAACTATTGACAGGCTGTATTGATGAACCAGATTGTATGCATGTTTTAGCAAGGAAGATTGCTGAAACTGAATTTTGATGCACATGGTGGATTTTCTGTTTTGAGGTGTTTGAGTGGGTGTATCAATGAATACCCTTACCCCTGATGAGTGGTTGTTACACATAGGCAGGATTGTCAGATGTATTGGGTAATGCCCATCTACTCAAGCCATAAGCATTCTTGTGAGTCTTTCCAGCTTTATGTAGTATGTTCATATTGCCTCTATACACCTGAATAGCAATCTGCCATTGTAACATGTGTTTTTTTGGAGTCTTCATGTTAAGAAGTGATTTTACTGTGTTAGAATCAGTAATCACTTCAAAAACACTACCATCAAGATAATGATGAAGTTTTTCCAGAGCGCAAATAAGGCAAGGCACCCCATTTGGCTAGCCCCATATCTGGCCTCAGTAGGTTTAATTTGTCTTGAGATAAAACAAATGGGACCCTCATAAGGCCTGTCATTGACAATTTGAACTTTATTAAGAGCTGCACCTAGGCCTTCACCACATGCATCAATATACAGCTTGAAAGGAATTTTCCAGGGGGGTGTGTTAGTTAAGGAATACTTGATTTTTTCATATGCTCGAATTTTTCCTGTGTCATTTCAAAGACAGTTTGTTGATAATGAATTCTGTAAAATAATTTGGAATGCATTGCAAAATCTTTATGGTGTTGTCTGTAATAACTGGCAAGCAACAACAAAGACATCATTTCTTTTTTGTTCTGGGGAATTTGTTTCAGTAAACCTGCAACAATCTTGTTTTTGTAAAAAGCAAGGCTCAGTCCTGATACTACATTTTCTAGAGCTTTTTTCTCATGAAACCCAAAATTAAATTTTTTAAGAGATATTTTCATGTTCACTTGAAGAATTTTTCTAAGGACTAATGAAAGTCTCTCTAAATAAAATGTCCAGCTTTCTGAACAAATTATAATGTAATAAATATAAATGATTAACCATACCTCTGATAATTCATGTCGGAAAATGGTATTCATCATTCTTTGATAATTAGAGGGTGCATTTTTAATAACAAAAGGAATCCTCAAGTATTCATAAATACCACAATGAGCATTAATCCTCAATAACTTCTTAGCATGAGGTGTTAAAACATTCTGATGGAAAACTTTAAAAGCCTCCATAGAAGTGATAAATATTTCTTTGGATAATTGAGTCAAAGTCTCATTGATTCTAGGGATTGGATACCTGTCTGGAATAGTGTAGTATTCAATGATCTAAAATCACCAACCATATTTGATTTATCATTATTACAAGTAATTATTACAGGTGTTGTGACTGCTACTTCTTGATTGTGCCCAAAGTTTCTAAGAACTTCCAGTTTCATTAGTTCATTAATATGAATTTCTAATGCTTTTCCAGCCCTAGGGCTATCTGGGTAAGCTGGTATTCTTAATAATGGAGGGTAAGGTCTTTCCACATTAAGCATAATGTCCACATCATGGCCTTTGATAGCTCCAAGTGGTTCATTATCAGAAGCAAAGGCCTCTATATTGAAATAAAATTTCAATAAGTTCTTCCTTCATTGCTAATGTTAGTTCAGTACTAATTTGTGCTTCAATTAACTGATCTGAAACAAATATTTTTCTTTATTAACATTCTTCACTTGTCTAATGACAGTAATTTCTCTTTTTTCTAGAGGAAAAGCAAATTTTTGCTTTTTATTTTCTCCTATAGTGAAATATCTGTCCTTATGATCATTAATATCCATTCCATCAATATTGAGATAATCATTTCCAAGTATAAAGTGTTGTGAAGTACAATTATTCATAACAACAAATTCAACTTTTAATCAGATACTTCCTGCAGGATGAGGGAATATCATTGCAGCTTCAAGAATGCCCAAGGGGTGCATATTATGGCTAGTCCTGCTGAATTTTATACTGTGAACATTTGAGATATGACCAAATACCCAAAAAGGTCACAAGAAATATTTAAATTAATTATACATTAAAAATAATTACCTTAAAGCTACAAAAATGCCATAAATTGGCATAAAACTTGGTTTAACTTAAAACCCAATGAATGAAAATGTGAAATAAACTATACCATTGGATTCCCCATGGCACAATACACATATACCCTTTTTATGGCATATCTGTAAAGTCAATATTTAATGAGTTATAAGTAATAATACCTTATAAAAAACACAAATCCTTAATTATTTCAAATACCAATGAAACGGCATGTGTGATAAATGGTACCATTGGATTCTCCATAAAGCTCCACACATAAAACAATTAAGAAGCTAATATCCAAACTCAATACTTAAGGAGTAGAGCTGAATATATGCACTTTTTTGGTCAACACATATATTCAAGGATTTTAGCTAATATCTTTTGGAATATGCATGATAGAGTGATGAACCAAAAATAAAGTCATCATGTATTACTGTAGAAATAGAGAGCTGAAGCTTATTTCACAAGCTATAAACAAGGTTAAAACCTGTAAGTGATTATTGATTAAAATCAATAGAGCTGTTGACCACTTTTTTGTGAAAGTTGTCCAAACTTAAAAAGAAGTAGAAATTTGGACTCTACTAGCTCATTCGTGAAGAATTATGTATTTTCTATTATAATATTCAAGGTATAACCCCTTGAAATCATGGTTTGAAGTTTAAAATATTAAATTTTGACAGAAAAGATGAGTTACCAGAAAAATCATCAAAAATACAGTTTTGATGATGTAATGAAATGCTCTTGGCAGTGTAATGAGGGCATTCCAAGCTATCAGAATCTAATCCCAGAATATATGTAGCAGGTATAACTTAAAAGTTATTAATGATTAAAGTTTCAGCTTAAATTTGATCATTTATGATCACTCAATGTAACTTTAAATTAAGTTTAACAGTCATATGAGTGATAAAATTGGTGAACGCTGTTAGTTTATTATTAAAACTAATACAATCCACGAAATCTGGGGTTCTGCCAAGCCTTGATGTCATCAAACGTAGAGTTATAGTGATAACTCTAAATAATGGTGTAATAATGAGATAAGATGGCTTGATCATGATGTAATCATCAGCAAACCTTAAAATATTGATCAATTACAGTGGATATGATCAGTGAACAGCTACTGGAAGCCTTTTCTACTCTAGGAAGGAGGTATTTACTATAAATAGAGCTCTTCTTACTCTGTTTTGCCCTCAGATGCTTACAAAACATTAAATCATTAAATAAAAAGGTAATTTCTTTATTATTTATATATAAAACCTTTATATTATTAAAGACCAAATGTAATCTTATAATAATCTTCATCTTTGACCTGATGATTATAATTATTTAATTTTTTTTGTTTAAATTTCTCTTAAAAACCTCAATTCCACGTAAAATCAAGAAAATTTGTAATTTCTCTTAAATTTTATTGTAACTACAATTTAAATAAGTTGTATTTACATTTCTAGGAATGAATGTATTCAAAATTATTATATTAAACATTGAAAGTAGTTTCTTTCTCTTATTATAATAATTTTTCTCTATTAATACTTTTAATAATTCTATAATTAATATAAATAGTATTTATATTAATTTATAACTTTAATATTGGTAATATTATTGTTATTAATTGTTTTTGATTAATAAAGAACAATTTTTTACGCCTTTATTATTTTTTGGTAACAATAATAAAGTGCTTCTAAATATATTAATTATCTTATATTAATATATTTCTTTTATTATATCATTTTTTTATAATATAAACTGTATTATTATATTTACTTAATAATATAATTATTTTACGCCATAATTATGATAATTCTTCATTATTATAGTTATTTTTATCTTATATATTTCATTTATAAGGACATTCATAGTACAATAGGTAAAATATTAGTAATTTTTACTTATTGTTTCATGGTCAAACCTTACATATACCTTCAATTGGCATTACGCTTTCTTTCAAATGGGTATAAATCCTGTCAAGGTCATGTTTTCTAATACAAGTACAGAAAGCACCTGAGTAAAGATGTGGCTTGGATTCTCTGTTTTTTATCACAATATTAGTGATACAAGATGCTCCAGCTGTGTAACCATTACCTCTGGAAGGTTTGGTTTTCTGAATTTTAGCATCTTGCACATGTATGATATCCATACATTCATCACTATACTGTGTTGAGTGAGTTTGGGCTTCTGTGACTTCAAAGGAAACATTAATATTCTCTATACTCAGTTAATCTGCTACTTCCTCTTCTTCAGAAGGATCAGAATCACTGTCATTTAAAGATATTTTTTTTCCTTTTGTGTCTTCAACTTTATCTATTTCTATCTTATTTATTCTTGTCTTTTTTGGACAAGTGTTTTCCAAATGAGATGTACTTCCACATTTATGAAATTTTAAGGGAGCTTTGTCATGTGGTTTATTGGTTTTTGTAATTGGTTTCCCACTGTTCTTGTTATCCATTGGGGGTTTATACCAATTCCTTCCAATTTTTGTCCTAGTTGTGATTTCTTCCATGGAATTGATATAATCTTTTGTAGAGAAAGGCTCAATACATCTGCTTCTTATAGCATGCTCAAGTTCACCACCACATTTTCTTAATATCCTTTCATGAATCATTGTTTCAGACATGTCAGTGTGAAGAGCAGTTAATCCGTCTTTCAGTTAAGAAGCCAAGACATGGGCTTGTCCCTCTCAATATTAAAAATGGCTTCTTAATGAGAATTTTCCATTTCAAATCTTGAGGAATCATTTTCCCATTTGGAAATAATTTGTTCTTTCCACCAAGGCCAAGAATGTTTACCATGGTCTTGCCTCATTTTGTAATAACATTTCTTTGCTGAGTTGGTAAACAGCAAGTGTAATCTGGAGCTTATGTATTCATCTGGTATGTTAAACTATTCTTTAAACATATTAATTTTCCATAAATTCCATATGATTTTACTCTCCTTTACCACTGAAGGTTGGCCATTCCTCTAATCTTGGAATTTCTTGAAATTTAAGAGCAGTCTCCACTTCTGCATTTCTTGAAATTGTATGAGGTAAGTCATTATTCAAGTTTAGCACATTTCTGTCAAGAATTGGTGTGGACTGTCTTGGCAAATCATTCTCCAGTGATATATTATTAAAACTTGATTGAATATCTTCTTTCAATTAAAGTATTGCTTTATCACTTTTCTCCAATTTTTCTTTCAAAAGGGCTGCATGGTGGCCAGTTGAGTTTTCCAAGCTCTGAACTTTTATTCTTAATTCTTTAAACTTTCTAGTTATAAAAGAAATAGAATTGTGATCTGGTTGATTGAGTAAGGTAACGTTAGACTCAATTCTGGAACAGATTTGTGTCAAAGACAAGATATTGTCTTTATTCACATTTTCTAGACCAATTATGGTCTTTTGTGACTCTTTTACTTGGAATATCTCTCTACCCAACTTCTGTTGGATATACTCAAAATTATTAAAATTTGCTAAAATTTCTTTATGAAAGGTTTCAAAATGAGTTACAAGCTTTACAAGGTCCAATTCTTTGGAAAATATTTGTTTAATCTTTACTCCTCCTTGTTTTTGAATTTCATCAGAGTTCTTTCTATATTGAACACATTGTCCATGGCTGTCTTCTCCTTCTTGGGAATTCTGTAATTCTGTGGGTAAGGCTTGTTCCACTTGTATTTTGCCTTTCCCTTTGCCTTTTGCTTTCCCTTCTGATTGCTCTTTGTGTTTTTTGTCATTGTTTGGCGCTTGTGGAGGCTTGGGGAGGTTTAACTGGGCTGTTGTCCTTTCCTTGGGCCAACTTCTTCTTCTGGTCCTCTGACAGCATGCTTTGGGTTTTCAACAAAGCTTTTATTTGTTGAACTTGTCCCTTGAAAGACATGGGTGTCCAACCCCTCATAAGTTCTTGTGTATTTTCTGGGCCCATGGACTTCTTCACTTGAAGATAAGAGTTCATTTTGCCTATCCAAAGATTTGGAAGAAGTTCCCACTCCTGATGCTTTGCTGCCATAAATCAGTTCTTGTACTGAGACTGGTATATATCTATTGTTGCCTTCTGGAAATTATTCAGGTCTGACAATAGGAATAGCAGTTATGTCAGCTTCTGGACTCTCAATAAGAGTGTAAAAGGTGCTGGCTAACCTTTGGGAACTGGGGGAAGTTCTGGAATCCTCCATTTGTGCTTCTCCTCTGGGATGAAATTCTTGTCTTTTGGATTTTTTGACTTGAATGTCCTGGTCCATATCCATGTGATTGGATGGAGTAGTTTCTTGCACTTCTAGTAGGAGTCATTTCACGGATAAAGTTGTTTGAATGTAATTTATGGCAAATTACGTCAAAATTGAGAAAAAATGTGCAAAAATTAAAGAAAAGAATTTTTTTAATAAAGATTTTTAATTTTTTTTATTTGATTTTATATTTTCTTTGAAAGAAATAATAATTATGCAATTAATAAGTTATCAATCAAAATTGTATTATTCTTCACTTTATATTAGAATAACTCAAAGAAGAAATTTCAATTCTGTGATGTGAAAAAGACACTGGTTAGACAGAAGAAATTTATTCCAAGTCACTCAATAGTATATTGGTACAAAAAATATTCTCAAGAAAAAAAAACTTTATTAATATTATAAAGATTATTTATAATGGATAAGTTACCAAAAAAGCCAATATTAAGATAAATATGACAATTTTATGTCAAAAATGAGGAAAATAAGGTCTATGATATGATTTATGTCCCAAATATTGGTTAAAATCATGGCCAGGCCCCAAAATGTAAGGTTTGTCTAAGAAACTCTTGATAATAGTAACAATATCAAGAGTACTATGACTATCCTCAGTAGAAAAATATAATATAACAAAATATTATGACCACAACTTAATTATTATTATATAATATAATAATAAAAAAACTTAATAGTTATAATAAATTATAATTATTCTATTATTGTTATAGTCACTGACAGTTATATCAATAGAAAGTGTAAAGCTCTTAATGAGACAATTACACGTGGAAAATATAAATATTTAACCACTTATAAATAATATAAATATTATTTATGAAAAGGAATTATAGCACACACTGTGCATATATAGTTCTTATAGAAAAATTATATATAAAAACACTAATAATAGACAAAAAAATTATAGAATTTTAGACAAAAACTTACTTATAATATATATGTAATAAAATGAGTCAAATACAACAGTTATTATATTGAGGAATTATTATAAGTTGAAAACACGCCAGAAATCAATATTTTAAAATATGAAACAAATTTTTATAATAAAAAATATTATTAAAGAGTTTTTAAGAGGAATTTGTGGATTTTAAAAGATATTTTAAAGACAATAATTTTATAAAATAAAATATATTATTTGGTGATTACAACAATAATCTGAATTCTATGAGTTAAATTCTTTAAATTACAATTAATAAAGAATAAAATAACTTAATAATTACTTTAATAATGAGATTTTATATCTAATGAAACTTTACCTGTTTAAATGTCTAATATGATTGGATTGGATTGAATTGATGGACAAAAACAGTGATGAATGGACTCTTTTTATGTCTGCAGAGCAGCTCTCATGATTCAGAATGGATACAGCGGGCGTGCTCAGGTCAAAGCTAAAAAACCATGCTTAATAATAAGGCTTTTAACTTAAGGTAACTTAATTTTAATTCCAATTCAAAATTACTGGTGTTATTCTTAGCGCCAAGTGGCTTTATCCTCATTTAAGTTAATTATTTTAGGCTTTAATATACAATACGTTTATTTATGTTGAAGTTCATCACATGAAAAACTTAAAAATAAAGTTTTGAGCAAAAATCTCCGAAACTCAATCTTTAATGGATTTTTAAAGAAATCTTAATTTTCTCTAAGTATAATTAAAAAAATAATTTTTTAGTCTAATTACCAATAAAACCTGTTCATCAAGGATATGTCAAATTGAGTTTATACACAGATAACATTGAATTGTAAGCTTTGTGATATTTTCAAACAAATCCATCAAGATTTGGACTTTCAATCAATTGTTGAATTTATTGCTATTTTCCACGTAAATAGCAATACACACTAAACCTTAACTTTTGATAAGGATTTAGTTCTTGTAGCTTTAAAGCTTTAAGCGTGTTTAAGCTTTGACAGCTCTTGAAACTTTAGTTGCAAGCTTTCATATTGGAATTTACCCTTTGGCAGCTGGAAATTCCTGTCCAAATTGGGATAAAAACAGTTTAAGCTTTAAGGTTGGATCAAATTCTAATATTAAAGCTTGAATAAGGTTGCAAATCCTCCAACACAGGTGGAAAACCTCAATTGAATCCTTGCAGATCCAAAAAGCTGGGTACCCCAGCTCTGTTTGGTCTTTTTCCTTTGTCCCACCTTTGTGCATGGGTTTTGCCCTTTTATTTATTTAAAGCCATACTATGGCCTTAAGCACTTTTAAATTGAGCCCACACAGGATTTACATCCTCTATGGCAAATCCTTAGCCAATTTAGTAAATATACACAACACCTCAATTTTAACTAAAATTTTGGTAAGTTTCCATAAACCTTATGCAAATTTAAATTTAAGCTTATTCAAGCTTAAATTTAACAATTTTAAAAAAATGTTAAAGATGTTACAATAGTACTTTGAGATTCTTAAATCTTCCAATAACTCCAGAAATAAGTATTTTTTGTATGACACCCTATAGGTGTACCCTATGTTATTTTTGGTGTAGAATCCAAAAATGAAATAAGAATTGTAGCTTTGTTTATCCAAAAAAAGCAATATTTATTTTTTGTTATTTTGTATTTTAATTTCAACTGGAAAGTCTGTTCAAGACTAAATCAGCTGTATATAAAGTTATTTGTGGCCTTATGGGTATGTCATATATACCTCACAGGCTCACAGTAATGTTACCTCTATACTCTTGGGTGGCTATTTTCTACCTCAACATGTGTCTATTTGTAGTCTTCATGTTACATAAAGACTTCAAGGCTGTGCAGTCTGTGTAGACTTCAAATACTGCACCCTCCAAGTAATAATAGAGTTATTCTATAGCCCAGATTAAAAATAGGCATTCAGTATGAGTAGCCCCATACCTGTCCTCTGAATCTTTCAGTCTCCTGGAGATGTAGCATATTACTCCCTCCCTTGGTTCACCATCCACAATTTGTCTTTGGTGAAGGGCTTCTCCCATGCCTTGACTACAGGCTGCATCTATATATAACTGGAATTGTAGTTTAAAGTCAGGTAATATGAAGAAAGGTGCATTAGTGAGTTGATATTTGATACTATCATATGCATCCATTTTTTCCTTGGTAATTTCAAAAAATATCTCTTTTGAACATGACTTGTATGGACTACTAGTTATGTGGGAAAAGTTTCTGATGTGGTTTATGTAGTAGCTAGAAAACCCAAGTAAAGTTTGAATCTTTTTGATGTTCTTTGGTACTTGTTTTTGCAGTACTTCTGCTACTTTGTTCTACTCTATGGCCAGGATAAGGCCTGAGAATTTATTTCCTAGTTCCAATAATTCTTGTTGTCCAAAATTACACCTCTTACGTAAACAATTTAGATTAATGGGTGTACATTTACTAAGGACTCTGTCTTTGTACTGCATATGGTATTCCCATGTCTCTGAGTGTAAAATGATATCATCAATATATTCCACCATCCAGCCTCCCAATATTTCTTCCTGAAATATTGTGTCAATCATCCTTTGGAAATGGGCTGGGGGATTTTAAATGCCAAATGCAATTCTAGTGTACTCATATATGCCCATATGAAATTCAATCCTGAAAAACTTCATGGATTTTGGTTCAACTCCATTCTGTTGAAAGACTTTCATAAAATCCATCTTTGCTATGTATTTGGCTTTTTCCAGCTTGTCCAGGGCATGAGGTATACTTGGTATAGGGTACCCATCAGCTTTTGTTTAGCTATTCAGGGCCCTGAAATATCCACACAGCCAAGAGTTGCCATCATTCCAGGTGATAAGGACAGGAGTGGTGATTTCCACCATTTTATTATGTCCTATCTTCCTTATCATATCCATATCTAGGGGTTCATTGATGTGTCTTTCAATTTTTTTCCTGGTTTCCAAATTTCTGGATATGGAGGTCTTCTGAGAATGGGTGGATAAGGTCTTTCCACATCCAGATATAGTTCTATATTGTGGCCTCTGATCTTGCCCAAAGGTTCTTCACCAATGGCAAAAGCTGATCTATCTTTCCTCAGTATTTTTATTAAATTGAGCTTTTGTTTACTGGCGAGGTTAGCACTGAATTGGCCCTCTTTGAATTCATTCAGCAATTCTTCTAGAGGGTCTTGGTTGGATATATGGTATATATAAAGTGAAAATTTCTTTTCCTTGTTTGTACCTATGGTAATGTGGCTGTTTTTACCATTTTAAATGTCAATACAATACATCCTTTGGTAGTATGTTCCCAGTAAGAATCCCTGGATGTGAGCATCTTCAAGCAGTACAAAATTTGGGTTGCATCTGATATTACCTTTACTATGAGGTATGATTATCTCTTTGATAATGGTCCCAATGGATGACATCTTCCCTGATACACTTTTAAAGCTCTTTGCCTTGGCTTGCAAGAGTTTCTCCTCCAAATTTGGGAAATGGTTGTCCAAGTATTCTCTGGCCACTATTGAGAAGTGTGCACCACTATCAATGATCAATGTATGTTGAGAATTTTCAATAAAAACAGTCATCTTTGTGGCTGTCTCATTTATATATTCCATTCCTCTAGTTGGTGTGAATAGGAATTTCTGAGCATCTTGTGTGTGTTTACACAAGTTTTTTTGAGAGTGTTCTCTGATGGCATCACCCATAGAGTATGATTCAGAATCCTCTGTTGGGGATTCTTCCTCTGGGACTTGTTCAATCGCATAGACTTTTTTCTTTGCCTTTGGACAGTTTTTAGCATAGTGGTCTGTTGACCCACAATTGTGACAAGAGTTTGTCTTCTTGGTCACTTCTACCACTCTTTATTGGAGTTTTTCTTTAATTTCCACCCTGAAAGGTTGTTTCTCTGTGAAACTACTGCTTTTTTATGGGAAATATTTCCCTATATTTTTCCTTTTCCTTACATCTTGTAAGGTATTGCCAATGTCATCCAGAGTGCAACTCTGGTTGGATCCGCATTTTATTGCATGCTCTAGTTCTCCTGTAATCTGTTTAAAGAGTTTTTGATTCCTCATTTGAATTTTCATTTGAAGATCAATGGATTTGAGTCTTTTATACTGTCTAAGGCAACACTCATATGGGTCTTTGTTCACTGAGTACTTGTGATTTTCAAATGAAATGGTCTTTTGCCATATACAAGTACCATTTCTGTACTTCTGGATTATTTGACTCTTCCACCAAGGCCAGTTCCTTCTGCCATGGATCTATTTCATTTATGTGTACCAAATACTAGCATGTCCTTTGAATTATGTATCTAATCTGGCAGTAATCTAATACTGTAGTATGCTTGGTACATCAATGAATATTACATCAATATAATCAATGAGCTACATTTGATCATATTCTCCTGAACCAGAGAATTTTGGACAGCGTTAGGCCTATGGAAGCTGTTCAAGTGCTTCCTTCTGTGAATAAGTCATGTTATATCCATCTTGGCATTGTGATGGAGATCTTGAATTATTATCCAATAAGACATCTGGTTTGATGTCCTCTTGGTATGGATTATTCAAAGCATGGCCTTGTGGTTGAGGCTTCATGTTTTGGAAGAAATTAAGCAATTTGTTTATTTCTTAATCCAGAAAATCCCTGTCCCTCTTGCAGTGGTATTGCTCTTAAAAGACTTGATTTTGTCTTTTATTTGTTTCTTCAGAGGCTTTGCTTAATTTGGAACATCTCTCTTGGATGGCTTTAATTGTTGCTTCTTGCAAGGTTGTCAATTATTGCAACATTAAATTCCTCCTGTGGAGTTCATCAAGCTTCCCTTGAGTTTTCACTGAAAATTGGGACATTTGTAACTAAAATTGATCACTGTTTAAGTTACTCTCAGGTGTAACAACGTTGTTATCATTCTGAGTGGGGGTAATATTTCTATCAATAATGCTACTGATTCTAGAATTATTTAAAACTATTTCTGGCTCTCCTTACTTCTTTCACCAATTCCAACAACTTCTGGATCATTGGGTCTGAGTCCTTCTGCCTGTGGGTCAAAGAAGTCTTGTTTTTCCCTTTCTATCCTTGTCTTCTCCTGGAAGCTACCTGGTATTGTGAACAATGGTGACTGTGGGACACTGATATTTTGTTTCCTGAATGGTGTGAAGCCACTGTAGAGTTGGCTTGGTCTACTCACTGTAAGCCTGAAGGAATCAGAGTAGGTTGTGTCTGGTTCAATTGTTCTTCTATAGCTTGGATAGTGGCTTGATTTTCCCTAATCCTGGATGCCCTCTCCTCCAGGAGTTTGAACCTACTGTTGGAATTCCATCCTTTGGTGATTACCATAGGATCTTTTAAGGGTATCTATTTGAGACATATCTTCTGGAAATTTGCTCCAAGTTCTTCCCAGTGTGATGCTAGGTTGAACCTCTTGTTGTCCATGCTCCATTGGAATAAGTCTTTGAGGAGTTGATGGAGCTGAAGAACTTGATCCATATCCTTCCAGTCCTCTTTTTTGAGGTTTCTGTTGAATTGGTAGGTAAATGGTAGAGTAGGTATGATTTCCCTCAGTGTCTTGCCATCCACTATTATGTCCAAGGTGTCCAGTTCCTAGTCTTCTGGTTCTGAACAGTATTTGTCTGTCCTCTGGCTTGTTCCTTGGGATTCCAAGATTCCTGAGGTGTACAGGCAACATATTAGTGTTTTCAAGCAGTCAAAAAATTCATGTTCTTGAGGTATTCAGGTTTGGCTGTGCCTTGTACAAATTTGTTTTCTACTGCTTTGGGAAATTTGCCTCTAGAAGGTACAACTGGGTTAATTACTGTAATCTTCCCTGTACAGGTTATCAAGGTTGGTTTATCTTGTATGGAAGAATATTTTTGTGGTTTTCAAGTCATCTGAGTGGCTATTGGTGTCCATGTTTTGGTGGTTATGAGGCCTTCACTGTGCCTGTATCTCCTTCTGTTTCTGAAGGTTCCACTAGTGCATTGCCTTGCAACTTGTTCTTGAATGGGATGAAATTTTCTTCCACTGAATCGAAGCAAATGAGGGCTTATTTCAGTTAAAAATTCTTAAGCTGAAATTTGCATTTCTAAGCATGGCCTCTGAGCAATATATTACTATATTTTGCCCTTGTATTATGAGCTATAATTGAAATTATAAATTATACTTCAAAAATAATGTATTGTGGATTTATGATATACAGTTTGTATCCAATATCTCACAGTTGAACTTTTAATTGAAAAGTGTAATCTTATAAGTGGTTCTGTAATAGACAATGGAAATTATCAATGTGTCCAAGCATTCCTATGAAACTGTTATTCAAAGTAAAGAGGTTTTCTTTTATTTGAAAAAGAGATAGATTAAGGTTTTATAAGTGTTTTGATATCAAAAACACACCCAAAGTAGTCTTGTGATGATTAAATTATAATCATACCATGTTAGAAAATAAAAAACATGGTGGTATATGATTATATACCACTAAAAATGAATAATATATAATATTTAATACATTATTCATTTCTTTCAAAGATTTCTACTCCTAAAAAAAGCAATTCTTAAAAAAAGAAATATAAGAAAAAACTCACTTTTTATGCCAAAATGGTCCAAAAAGTGCAAAAAAACATGGCCAGGCCCCCAAAATGTCAGGCTGAGTGTATGATGTATTGCTAATTGTTTCCTTTCCCAAATGACCCCACTTGAGTTATCTCACACTAAAGCTATAGAAGTTAGATGGGAGGTGAATATTTTACTTACCCTTATTTGACCTTATTTTGGCCATAACTTCTGTAGTTTTGTTCCTAGCCAAATTTGGCTAGTACCATTGGCTAGCCCTGACTTAGAGCTTCACCTTTAATATGCATTTGCTGGGGTTAAGCCTCTTCCTCTGGATTTCAGATGAGAGGTGAAAATTAAGGTTTATGCTCAGCAACTTCTTTTAGTAGAAATAACTTTGTTATTCTTTGTCCTATGGTGATGAGACTTGAATATTTGGAAACAGGTGAGTTTTCTCCTTCTTTTGATACCTTTTGAGCTGGTTTGCCTCAGCTACATGTTTTGGTGGTATTTTGCTCTACCATTGGTTCATGGTTTTTGGCTGTCATGTATATGCTCTGATTTGAGTCACAGGCTAACAGTTGCCATCTTTGGAACAGAACTTGAATATTTTCAAAAAGGAACCAAAGAAAGATTTCTATATAAGTATCTAGGTAAAGTTCAATTACTATTAAGAATAAGAATTAACCATCTTAGTGATGCATTCAGTATTACTCAAGAACACTACATTACTGAATTAGCTGAAAGGTATAAGCTCAAAGGTCTTACTCCATCAAACACTCCACTCAAACCTCACTTAAAACTAAAAACCTAATCTAATAAGGAAAATGAAGAATTCAATAAATTAGAAATAAATTATAGAATTGCAGTTGGATCATTAAGCTATATCAGTTCCAAGCATTTTCCCAACATTACCTTTGCAACAAGCCACCTTTCTCAATTTCTTGAAAAACCTGCTTTACAACACTGGAATGCATGTCTAGAAGTATTTCAATATTTATTCCACTCAAAAAGCCTGGGTCTCACATCCAAAAATCATGGCTTCAATAGCTCTGAAACTTATGCAGAAACTGATTGGGGAAATAATCCTATTGATTGAAGATTAGTATCTGGTTTCATTGTTGGTGTAAATTCACATCTCATTTCTTGGAAGTCAAAAAAATCACAGACCTTATCTCAATAAGCAACAGAAGCTGAATGAAAAGCTCTCAGTGATTCTTCCAAGAAAACCACCTGCTTAGTCACTCTCATTAATGAAGTTCAACTAACCTCATCTCTATTGGAACCCTCACTAATCAATGACAACAAATGACCCATTTATTTAGCACTATGTGATATCAATCACAGTGGTTTTGAAACTAGGAATATGGACATAAAGTTCCACTTCATACAAGAATTACTCATGAATTGCATAATGTTATTGAAACATGTTTCCACCACCTCAATGAATTCTGATTTCCTCACCAAATCTGTAGTTAAAACAATCTTTATGAAATTTATTAAATTTAATAACCTTTTAAGGAGAAATGTGTGCTCTCTCTCCACGCTCTTTGCAAGGGTGGATGTAAAAATATAAGAAATTTGTGTTATTCAAACCTAACCTCTTACCTACACTACTTGTGACCTCCTCAGAAGACATATCTCATTTCTCAGTATCTGAGCTTTATTTTTTGTATCCTCATCTCATTCCTTTTTTTATTTATAGTTTAGTCTTATTTCTTTGTCTCAAACATTCTCATAAAACAGAAAAAAGGTTTTTTGGTACTCACTCATTTATATTTGATCATTACTGTGTGATAAATTATTTATCTGTGAGCCTGTGAGATATGTATAGCATACGTATAAGGCCACAAATAACCTTTCATGCAGCTTATTTAATCTTGAGCAGACTTCTCAATTGGATTTAAAATAAAAAATAAAAAAATAAGTATACCTTTTTTTTGAATACACAACGTTTTAATTATTATGTCATTTCTGCATTCTAGACCAAAAATAACCTAGGGTAGACCAATGGGACGTTATACCAAAAATGGTCAGTTCTTATGTTATTAGAAGATTTAAGAGTCTCAAAGTGCAATTATGAATTTTTCAATTTGTTTTTTAAGATAGTTAAATTTGAGCTTATTTAAGCTTAAATTTAAAGCTGCATAAGGTTTATGAAAACATACCAAAATTTTAGTTAAAATTAAGGTGTTGTGTATATTTACTGAATTGAATAACAATTTGCCATTTAGAATGTAAATACTGCATGAGATCAATTCCAAAGGGTTTGAGGCCATGATATTTCTTGAAATAAATATAAGGGCAAAATCCACACAGAAAGGTGGGACAAAGACAAAAGACCAAACAGAGGTGGGTTACCCAAATTTTTGGATATGCAAGGATGAAGTTAAGGTTTCCCACCTGCATTGGAGGATTTTCAACCTTATTTAAGCTTTGAGATTAGACTTTAATCCCACCTTAAAGCTTAAACAGGTTTTATCCCAATTTGGACAGGAATTTCCAGCTGCCAAAGGGTAAATCCCAATATGATAGCTGGAAATCAAGCCTTTAAGAACTGTCAAGCTACAATTATAAAAAACTTATCAAAAGTTAAGGTTTGGTTTGTATTGTTATTTTACATGGAAAAGTAGTAATAATTTCACAAATTCATTCAAAATCCAGTTTTTCATTGATTTACTTAAAACATTCACCGGATTAATAATTCATGTTATCTGTTTATACAGTAAGTTTTCATTATCTTTTTTATACTGGTTTAATTTCTAATTAGCCTTGAAATTGACAATCTTCATTATTTTTAAGGAATATTAATATTTCTTTCAAAATTAGTTATGAATTCAGTTTATGAGATTTTTGCTTGAAGGTTTATTTTTGAGTTGCTCAAGTGATGAAATATAATATAAATGAACTTATTTTATATATAAACTCCAAATAATTAATCCAAAAGAGGATTAAACTTGCTTGAAGCTAAGAATAAAACTGGTAGCCTTAAATTGGAATTAAAAATAAGTTAATTCAAGTTAAGAACCTTATTTTCAAGCATTGCCTTTAAGTTTTTACCTGAGCACACCATCTATATCCATTATTAATCATGAGAGGTTCTATGCAGGCATAAAAAGAGCCTACACATAACTGTTTTTTCCAATAACCAATAAAGCATTTCAATCAATTAGACATCTAAACAAGTAATATCTTATTAACTATAGAATATTATTATTAAAGGAACTTCTTAATTATTTGATTTTTTATAAATCTTGAGTTAAAGAACTTAAATTATGAAAATAAGATGATTGTTGTAATGACCAATAATATATTTTATCATTCCATATTATTGTCTTAAATATCTTTTGAAATACACAAATTCCTCTTAAAAACTCTTAAAACTTATTTTATGATGAGAAAGCTGTTTTATCTTTTAAAATAGTGATTCTTTGCATGTTTTAGATTTAAAAAAATTATTTGATATAATAACTGTTCTTGTTTGACTTGTTGTATTGAATAAATATCATAGGTAATTTTTCTCTAAAATTCTATATTTTCTATCCATTATTAGTTTTTTTGTATAGAATCTTTCTTTAAGAATTATCTCTGCACAGTATGTGTGAGAATTTCTCTTATACATAATATTTATATATTATTTATAAGTAGATAACTCTCATTATTTTCCATGGGTAATTTACTCATCAAGAGCTTTACGTTTCTTGTTGTTATAATTGTCAGAAACTATAGAAATAATAAAATAAGGGTGTTAGTAAACACACGTAAGCCCTTACGTGTTTTTACCAATTTTTGGTAAAAATACATAAGTGACCTTAATTTTCAAAAAAAATTCCTCAGGCTCAGTTTTGAGGATTTTTTTAATTTTTTTTTGCCATATTTTTCCCGACTTGGCATGTCAATAAGCACAAATTTTTTCAAAATTTTTTGTTTGCCAAATTTCACCAATTTGGCCAATATGCCAAAATGGCATATTTTTTTCAAAAATTAATTTAAAATCTTCCCACTTATGAATTTCCTTAATTTTTTTTAAAAATGAAGGGTTCAATGTGAAGAATAAAGAACCAGAATCCCATAATGTTGGGAATTTTTTTGGGGGGACAAGTGAAGGCACAAAAAGGGTTTTTTTTTTCAAATGTTTTTTCCCGTCATTGTAATATGCCTATTTTTGAAGAGTGAAATTAATAACTTCCCACTTATGAATTTCCTTCATTTTTTTTTTAAATTAAAGGGTTCAATTTGGACAATAAAGAACCAGAAGCTCATGAATTGGGAAAAATTTTTGGGTGGGACAGCAAGTGAAGGCGCAATGAGTGTTTTTTTTCCACTGTTTTTTTTCTTGTGTGTAATATGACTATTTTCAAGTACAAAAGTTCCACATGTTTGATAAAAAAGGAGACTGAGGTGGGATTTAAGCAATAAATATGACTGAGGAGGGGGATAATTGGCATAAATTGTATATACAAAAATCATTCAATCAGAATCAACCTCCAAAATAGTGGGTTTTTTCGGAGAGGGGGGAGGAAGATTGGACAAATACAACATTCTGTGTTTCTTAAATTTATCAGCCCACCCCAGGGCTTGTTTTTGGGCATTAATCTCCCAGTCCACAGTAATGGGGGGGACTGGATAAACTTTAGAAATGATGATGTCCAAAGGAACAAAATGAGCACAACTATTCAAGAAGCAGATGAAAATGGGGGTATTATCATTTGGAGGACAGAAATAAGGGAAAAAAGAAAAAGA
The DNA here is from genome assembly GCA_023105745.1 of Austropuccinia psidii. Taxonomy (NCBI): domain Eukaryota; kingdom Fungi; phylum Basidiomycota; class Pucciniomycetes; order Pucciniales; family Sphaerophragmiaceae; genus Austropuccinia; species Austropuccinia psidii. Next base: position 13,052,700 of record JALGQZ010000014.1, read on the forward strand.
TTGGGCTGTGGAATAAAAGAAAACTGGTCTTTTATACTTATTTGCAATTGGATCCCCCATGTCAGGCATGGACATCCACTTGCTTTTTGGAGCCTGGCCAACATCTTCATACCATTCAATTCTGTCTAAATAAGAGGATACTGAGGGAATTAAGGTGTTCATTGCTTCATAAAGGTCTTGATTTTGGTGAATTTCTTCAGCCAAGTCACCTCTGACATCAGCCCATTGATCTTGAGTCTTGTAACAGAAGTGGGATACTGTTCTGTAGCCACAGTTTCCATCACCCTGGACATTGATGGCCTTGAAGGTGTATTTCAATATAAACTTGGGCAAGTCTTCTGAGCCAGTTATCTGATAAAATAAGTTCAAAAAATGAATAAATATCAAAATAAACAACATAAAATTACATTAAAAAGAATCAGAAACTCACAAACAGCTTGGAGCATTCATCACTTGTGTGATAATTGCTTTGACAATGCTCACAGGTAAAGTAAATTGCATCATAGATATTCAAACTGGTGGAAGGCTTGTGTGATTTTCTTTGTGAGGTTTTGCTTCCAATTGCCAATCTTCTGGACCTTCTAAGGGTTACTTCTGATTTATTTAATTCAGTTGCTGAGGGTAGTGAATCTGATGAACTGATGGATTTATATAATGAGTCCTCAGAATATTCAGAATCTTCAGATGAGTCCACTTCCATAATTGGAGAGGGGACATTTGACTGGGATCTTGAAGTTGTTGTGCTGGTCACTTTTGATGGGGGTCTTCCTCTTCTATTGGATTGACTTTCAATAATTTCAAATCTTGAAGGTTCTCTTTTGTTTTTATTCTTGGCTAATTGGGGTCTTCCACGGATATTCTTGCATTCTAGAGGGTCTTCATAATATTGATCATCCTCTTGACTCTTGGGAATTTGATCAAATGGGACTTTTCTAGTCAAAACATTATGAAAATGTTGGAGTATTGGAGTGATTTCTGCCATTGGTCTTTGAAACAGGTCTTCCCCAATGTCTTCAAATATTTTCTTGGCTTCATTCATTCTTTCTTTTTCAACACTTTGATCATCACCTTGAAAGCCAGCCTGAGAAGAATATGACAAATAAAATCAGTTAATAAGAAAAAAAAAAGAAGAAATTAAAAAACCCTCACAGGCAAATTCAAATGCCATTGAGGATGGAAGTCTGATAATTCAAGCCTTTGGCGCTTGGCAAATGCCTTTTGGGTCTTATGCTTGCAAGGAATGCCTTTATAATTGTTGTATTTATTGGTGCATTTTTCATTTGGAGGAAATTTTGTTTTGAAATTTTCAAAGGCAATCTGAAGAGCATAATGAGACACCTTGCCATTGAGGGCACAGATGTGTGGAGGAAAATTCTTGAAATGGACAATCATTTCTTTGGAGATTTTGTTGATAATTTCAATAAATTGTTTTCTGAATGCCATGTGGAGTGCCCTGACTACCTCCAGGAGAGTACCAGTGGACCTTTGGAGCCAAAGTTTAACCATGGCATGGGCACCTTCAACTCTGGAGGTGGATCCCACACCCAGGTGGCAATGGTGGTTGGTCCAGGCTGGCACATAATACTCCTTTAGAGGAAGCCATCTATTTTCCAAATACTGCAAGACCTCAGCATTTTTAACTTGCTTTTGAAGCTTCTTCCAGTTGTCTTTGAAAGACTTTTCAGTGGGTGAATACATAAGCTGAGAAAAGAATCCCAAAGTCATTCATAAAGACAATAATAAGAAAAAAAGTGAAATCAAATGAAATAAAGCAAAGAAGTATATTGCTTGATTCCAAAGGCCCATAAAATTTTCAAAATCAGTTCCATGACCAATTTTCTTCATGCAATGAGCAGATACATCATTGTTGCTGTGCCAAATTCATAGCATGACTTTGGAGTCTGGGAAGAGCTTCTTAATAGAGTTTTTCAAGGCCAGATCCCTGTCAATAACAATAACCGGAGGGGGAACAAGATTGGTGTTGTTGAGGACCTTTAAAATGTATTGATTTAATTCCCAAGTATATGAAGTTTCATTTTCATTCTTCATCAAACAAAAAGCCCCAGATAAGGTCTTATTTGTTGAGCTGAATCCAACAATATGAAAAAGGGGCATTTTGTATTTATTGGTTTTATAAGTACAATCCATGAGAATGACATGAGGAAAGCCATGAAGAAGTTTTATGGCCAGGGGGTGAGTACAAAACAAGGAGGTAATGTGTCCCTCAGAATCCCTTGCAGAGGACCAAACAAAATTTTTTTGTTTGAGAGTGTCAATAAGAGCATCAATGGGCCTTCTGCCTTGCAGTTTGTCTTTCTTGATTTTCTTGACTTGGTTGTAAATGTCTTGAAGGATTACAGGCCTGTCAGACTCCCTCTGGCTGCATAATTGGGCCTGAATTTGCCTTGGCATGAGCAGTGATTCAGACATTTGAGCAATTTGGGATGTCTCTTTCTCATTGAATTTCCTGAAAGCAGGATGTGCCATGATATTTTCAGTGGCATCATGGCTATGTTCAGGATTTTTGACTTTAAGAGTCCTAGTGGTACTCTTGGCATATTTCCTGGCATAAAGTCTAAAATGACAGTCAAGCTTTCTTGAGGTGACTGTTTTGGAGGGGCTTTTGTTGGGATTTGGGGTGCCAGACCTGTCACAACATATTTCAATTTGGTTGTGGGTCATATTGGACCTTGAGGTGAACACAGGATACCCCTGAGCCCTGGAAACATTATGCACATGTTGCCAAAGAAGCTCAAGAGTCTGAAATTCACCTTCAGTGGGGGGTTGAAGCATTTTTTTAATGAAAATTATGTATAAAAGTAAAAAAAGGGGGGATTGGGGGATTTGGAATGGGGTAAGAACCTTTCAAAATGTGAAAAAGAGGTGAAAAAAGGTGTGGAAAATGAACAGAAGTGGTTAAGAGTGACAGAAAGTAGTTTAAATGTGGGATTAATAGATGAGGGAAGGTAAAAAATTGAAAATTGAGAGGCTTGAAAGCAGGTTTTTGGGGTGGAAAATGCAGTCTTTGGGGGAAAAAAAGAAAAAAAAGTGTGAAAAGCTTTGCAAAATGGCTTTGGTAATGCTATTTTTCCAAACAAAAAACAATGGTTTGGGGTGGGGATAATGTGGATTATTGGGGTGTTTGGGCTTGTTTGTTTTTTTTTGGGGGGGGCTGGGAAAAAAAATCTGAAACAATTTGGAGTTAGAGAGGTTTTGTGGGGAAAAAACCTCTTTTGGGCATGTTTTGGCCCAATACAGGCCAATGGTGTTTCATGTTTAATTAAAATGGGCCCAGGGCACCCCTTACGTGTTTTTACCAATTTGCTTACGTGTTTTTACCAACACCCTAAAATAATTATAATTTATTATGATTATTGATATTTTGCTTTATTATTAAATTATTTAATAATAATTAAACTTCTTTTTTTAAATATATTTATTTTTAATGAGTATATTAGGTTTGTGGTTATAATATTTTATTATGTTACATTTGCTACTGAGGACAGTCATAGTACTCTCGATCTTTGCTACTAGTATCAATATTGTCATAGAAAAACCCTACACTATATCTGTTTAAATAATTATCATTTTTGTTGTAGGTTTCATATTAAAAATTGTGTCTTTTGGTTTATTTTTTCCCAAAATTCAATAGGAGGCTTCTGTTTCACCTTTAACTAAGCAGAAATCCTTAGAAACAGTCTTGTTGGTGGAGGTGATACCAACAATATGGAATAGTGCATTGTGTACTTGTGTGTTTTATAGGCATAATCCATCAAACATAATTTGGGAAAGCATTGGAGGGATTCAATAGAAAGTGTGTGAGTGAAGAATAATGAAATAATGTTATTTTATGCATCCCTTCAATTCTTGCACAAAAAAGATTGTTCCATGAGGGTGCTAATCAATTCATTAATTTGATTTCTTCCCCAAATTTTTTCCTTTTAATTCTCTTCATTTAATTTTATTTCTTAAAAAATTTCAGTTCTATTAGATTTCCTTTAGCAGCATAATTGGGCCTTAATTTGCCTTAGAATGATCACAAATTCAGATTTTTGAGAAATTTGAGATGCTGCTTCATTATTGAACTTTCCAAAAGCAGGGTGAGCCAGGATACTCTTAGTGGGATCATGGTTGTGCTGTGGAGCATTTACAACCAGTATTCAAATTGAACGTTTAGAGTACTTTCTTGCATAAAGCTGAAAAGGCACATCCTGTTCCATTGATTTAATATTTGATCTCAAGGTGGTAACAGAATACCCTTCTTCTATGAAAGAAGAATGAACATTATGCAAGAGGTCCTTGATAGTTTTTTATTCACCAGAAGTGGAAGGATTAAAAATCCTGCGTCAAGAAATGAGTTATAATAAGAGGAGGATGTGTTGGAAAATTAAACTTCACCTGGTAGAAAAGAATTATTCAAGAAAAAAATAAAATCAAAAAAGACTTTCAAAAAAACAGAGACAAATTTTTTTAAAAAAGAGATGGAAATTTTTGGGAGGGAAAAATAACAAAAAGATGAAATGATATGTGGAGGAAAAAGTCAAAAAAAGGAGGATTTTGGGGTAAATTGAAGTGTTTATGGAGAGAATGATTAAATTAGGGATATTTTATGGTAAGCGTAGAAAAAGGAAAAGGGTATTTGATGAAAGATTGAGTGTGGTTGAAAAAATATTCAAAAAAAATTCTTTTGGGTGGGGTGGAGGGGTAGTTTTATCAGGTTTTTTTGAAAGAAAAAACCCTCTTTTATGGGCTTGTCTCAATACAAGTTTTTTGTGTATTTCCAATTGAAAATGGGTCAAGGGAAAAGATTATGTGTTTTTACCAATGCCCTACTTTCAATAGTTCTTATTTTATCAAATTTTGATGGCGGCTAAATTATAGTAAACGGGAGCTCTATATCATTTTAGAATTATTTCTCTACCCATGAGAAAGCTGATACTATGGTATGATAGATTATAAAAACTTACCGGAAAGTCTTTTTTTTCCACAAATTTATAAAGAATTTGTTTAGTGACACAAATTCAATCAATAATTAAGAAAATTCAAGGGAGAATAGATATATATAATTCCAGAAAAAGGATTAGTTTTTTCTACATAAGAAAGGCAAAATATTAATTCATGAATAAAGAATCCAAAGATGAAACTGAGGCTTTTAGTGAAAAGTTAAGAAAGAGAAGATATTTAAATAAATCTAGTATTTTACAAAATTAAAATTGAAGCTTTATATTATAGAACTTTCATATTTCCTTTAAGAAATTTTTGATTTTACATTGTTGGCTTTTGTCATATTGAAACTTTGTAAAACAGGTTTCTTTTCTGGAGAACTCAATATAGTTCAAATTTTGACATTTTTGGTGACAAGTAAACCTACATACAATTTATTGAATACTTTTTGTTACTTAAAGAGAGTCTTGTGGGCTCTCCCAATGAATAATTATCTGGAAACTCCCTTATTTTGCTCATCTTTTGGGACTGCGCTCTCAAATATTTTAATCAAGTGGTGTATAGATCAGGGTGGGCTGATTTTTTCCACAAATCAACCAGCGAAATTGCTTTTGAGTCCAAAGTGTGGCTATCGATACTACTTAATCCCTCTATAAGAATGGTTTGGGCTTCACCCAAAGGAGTAGTTATATCCTTTTTAGTGAATCCCACGACAGGTAAGCTGCCTGAAGGATAGAAAAATGAATTTACCAGCCACACAAAAAAGTCCAGCTTGGCTGTTTCAGAGTTCAGATTCTGGTTACTTTTGAGGATATGATCAAGGTACTTGAGAATTTTTCTAGCCCATGTATTGAAACTGCTAATTAACCGCTTCTCTGTAATGCTTCTTTGGTTTCCATTTTGAAAAAGATGCACTATTCCTTTAGCTGAATAAGGCGAAAAAGTTGTAGTTTTCAGTTCTGCGTACTTTAAGGTTGTTGCCGAAAAGCACTTGACAGGCTGGAAAGCACGTATTTTCTTTCTAGACATGCGGCGTCTGAATAAGTTCAAATTCCGGGCAAACTTGTCACTAAGAATTTTGATGCTTAAATCGGTATCCTTGAAAGTAGGGTTTATTTTTTTTGGTAAGAAAAACATATTGAATTTCCAACCATAGAATTTATAAATAAAAAAAGAAGTAAGTTTTATAGAATTTTCTGAGCCAACAGGAAGTACTGAAAGTATCTTGTCAATTGTTGATAAAGTTAAGAATTTACCTTTTTGTGCTTAGCTCGACTGACTCGGCTGCATGACAAAACTAATCCCTCGAGGGTTCCCTCATTTTTATTTTTGTTCTCAAATACAGCTCGGACTCTCTGAGGCTCTGTTATAATACTTTGTGAGGTGCCGACATGAGAAGCCTGTTGATCTTGAGTTGTAGGAGCAGGATCTGATCGAATCAGGAGATGATCAGAAGGAAATATAATAAAAAACCATCTTGAAGCGCGGAAAAAGAACTAATGACTCAAAGCAAAAACTCACCTAAAGAAAAAGGCGAATCAGGTACTTGGGGTGGAACGGAGGACTCCCCTTGCATTGATTGTTGCACATACGGTGGATATTCCTCATGATACATGGGGCTGTAGGGTGCTTTATGCAACGTATGAGAAGGGTACAAGAAGTCAAATGGATTATGAGGAGTGGCGCGAATAGTATGAGTGGTAAAGCTTGAGAAATGGCGTTGGCCCGCTCAGGTTAGACTCACTTATAAGCAATTCAGGCGCTAAGTCGTAATAATTCGGATGATTGCGCCAAGACTGATGGAAAGAATCAAAAACTAGAAAACCAAAGATGAAGGAAGGGGTGGCAGCTTGGGTGTGACAACTACCATAGTCCAAGGAGTATTTCCCTTAGATAATACTTACGGCCTAGGTGATTTTCATGGAGGATGCGGGCGTGTTCGCTCCCAATTACTGGATTGAGTAAACCGTCTTCAGTTCCCAGGAAGGCAGGATTGGGCTCAAGATTGATAACTTGAGAGCAAGAGTTGGAGGCTTGATAAGATTCTAAAGCCCCTCTTTCCGGGAAGGTCGCAAGAAAAGATGGAAGGAGGACGATTTGTAACAAAACATGCTCAGCCCAATGGTACATTTCGCGCTGGGTGATTCTACCCGCGAGTTGCAGTCTCGAAGTCACTTAGAAAGACGACGGCACAGTGTGCTATGGTTGTGGGTTTTTAGCTTAGAAAGGCTCCTTAGGGAAAAGAAACACAACTGATTGGAAGGGCAAAAAATTGAAGGGGTCCCTATGAGCAATGGTTCCACAGTACCGTAATTAAACTCTAGGCCAACGCCCCACTCAACATGACGACATCACTCAAACAGCTGACTTAAAAGGAACAAGCTAAAAGGGACTGATGTTTCAGGAAGGGAGAGGCAGAAGCAAGATGACTTTTAGCTCACACCCCGTCTATGCCAGCAACAACCTCATCTCGAGTCGTCAATAGATGATTTCCGTGAAAGGATTGCGGAGAACGGTGTTGATAAATACCATGGAATCCGAAAGAAAAGCTATGAGGAGTAAAAGTCTAGAGAATGATAAAGAATCATTGCGGTGAGAGACCACATCACAAGTGAAACAGACAAGTCAGTTTATATAATTTCTAATAATACAACTTCAATCAACTTGTAACTTGAGAGCTTGATGACAGTGGCTAGCATAACACAATCCAAGACGAGTAAAATTGATAGGCCTAAGAGAATATATACAGTAAGGCAACGCTAATTTGAATGGGGAGCATACACAAGTCAAGCAACCGCAAGCGAAAGAAGACATCCCCACCGACTATAAAGAGGAGAAGGACACAGGAGAGGATAGGAAAATGAGAATGAAGAAGAAAGGCGCTGGGTATTGTTCGAAAAAGATGCCGGGCTAGATCCCTCAAGCTTCATGAGCAGTACCACCGATGGAATAATCAAAAACGCAGGACATGTTCGTAAGATCATCTAAGCTACGCCCAAGCTGATCAGTTGCCATTAATTGGGTGCCTTTGAATTACGGAGATGAAAGTTGGGATAGTGTGTGAGATGATATTTAATGAATGAAACATTTTAGACCTGCTACAAGTCAGAAAACTCAGCTAGGATGGCTGAATTCGGCGCTACCTACACAGCACTTTGCCTTCTCCGTGGCTTTCCAACTTGTGCTATCACTTGTATAAGCTTCAACCTCAAGGTATACTTTTTGCCTCAACAGAAGAGTATAAAATAATACACTCATGGAGTTACAAACAAATAAAATGGCTGGGCCTGAATGCGGGAAAATTATGGGCAATACTATCTGCAACGGCTGAGTAAAGGGAGAAATTAAATTACTAGTAGAAAAAAAACTACTTCATATATTGGTTATTACAGTGTAAAGAATTACAATACCAAAGCCATATGTGCTTATAAGCCACAAATTTGATGAAAATGATGGAAGGCAAGGTATGGATGTGAGTTACAAAAAATTAGGAGGAGTTTGGATAACAAAATATGCAATATTCCAGGGTCATAGGATGAGAAATTTAGTGATAATAAGGCAAAAATCTCGGCGAGTGAAGAAAACTTTTGAGGAATCAATATATCTGCCAATTTTAAACTTGGGGGATGCGCAAAGCAAAGTCCATACATAAAATATATACAGTACCACCAGACTATCAATGATTGCAATTTTTTAAGCTTGGAAGCAGAAGTCTGACTTGTGAATGTTAATTCTGAGTTATTTCTAGGAAAAGATCCTTAGTAGAAATAGGACTTCAGCTATGCATTTTCAAGGGTAAATATTTCTGTGCAAGATAACTGAGTCAGTAGCAAAAAAAGATTTAGCAAACTATCAGGATTTTTGCATAAGGAATCAATTTTATACCAAAATTGACCATAGCCACGTAAAATAGCCAATTTACTTGGTTTTATGATAGTTTTGAAAGTTGAAAATATTTGAGTAATGAAAATTATTCTTTATTCAAAACTCTTTTACAACACTTGCTCTTTTCTTCCTCAAAACTGAATTAGATGGTATTTTGATTTCAAGTCCAGGGCTTCATAGCTTATAACTGTCAAGTCCAAAAGATAACAAGTTGATTTCAATTGATGTTGTTGTAAAAGTCTCTGAAATATTTAAAAAAGGGTAAAAACTGAAGAAAGAACTTCAAATATTAGCTGAAATTTTCATTTTGGGTGAGTATTCATTGAGAAAAATCATTTACCCAATAAACATGACTCTGTGAGCCTTAGAGGTATTTTTATATACCCAAAAGACCACAAATGATAAATCAAAATACAAATATAAACAAAATAAATTTATTTATATTATAAAAATAAAAATATAAATACAAATTTATATTTAAAAATCAAAATTTAATTATAATTTAAAAATAAAATTACAATAAAATTCAAAATTATGAAGATTCATTTTTACTTATAAAAATTAAGTAAAAATGAAATTTTTAATAAAAATTATGAAATTGGAATATTTTTGGCAAAAATTTATATAAAATATATTATAGCTTTTTATCCAATAAATAAACATATAAAATTTATTTCACCATTTGATTCCTTATACAAAATTAGGTGGGGTCACCTCTGAGTGAAATTTTTGTAACTCAACTCTAAATAACCTTAAATTAAGTTTTCAGTATTTTCAATACAAAAATTGAAAATCCTCCAAACTTTAATTTAACTCACACCACATGTGGTGTTAACCATCAATTTTTGTGTTAAAATTGAGGTGTTGTGTTTAGTTTAGAAGTTATGAGGAATTGAAGTATTTTCAATTGAATTCAATTGAAATGTCAAAATGTGCACGTGTATTACATAAGTGAACTTTGATTTACATATGAGGTATCAATTATTACTGTATTGTACTGTACAATTCAATTGAATTACATATGTAAATTACAAGTATAATACATGATGAGAAATTAAAGGAAAAACTAAATCGGAAAGATTAAAATTGGGGGAGAAAAGGAACTCTAGCTCTAAGGGGGAGCCAGACCCCCAAAATCCTTGCTGACAGGTGTGAGATGTCAAAATTCACACAAAACCTCATCACTTTTGGCCTGGAATTGAGTCACAGGGTCTGTGACTCAATTGATGATGAGGTTTTGATACCAACCAGGGTAGTTTAAACTGCTGCCAAGAAGGTAAAACTACCCTTAAGCTAAAACAATGCTAGTAAAAACAGTTTTAACTGATTCCTACGCCTCTTACACACATTCTGATGTGTTTTGAAGGCTCTAGACCAGGTGTTGCTATAGTAATGGCTGATTTAAGGGTCTAAAATGGCTTAAACCAGCCCTTTTGGGGTCTAAACCAGGGTTCAATGATGCCATAATTGGCTTTTCTGTTTTCAGACTGTTCTTCACGACTGAAGAGAACAAATTTTACTTTTGGAGTAAGAAAATTGATGGCTATAAAAGAATGTCTTTTTTGCCCCACTTTTCTCTTCATGTTAGAATCTTTTCCTTTTATAATTAGTTTAAACACTGTTAAACCAATCAATAAAAGATTCCAACCACCCTTTTTAAATCATTTTAAAGCTTTTAATCACATGAAAAAATCATTATAATCATTGTTAGTAATTCTTATAATCATTTTTACCCCTGAACCACCCCAAAAGTGAATTAAAGCATCTTTCATCACTGTAAACTTTGTCACTTTGTTTCCAAATTCACTCTGGTCACTTTTGGGTGTGTTTTCTCTTTAATATTCTCTATAAAGACTTTGTTCTTCAATTAATTTCCTGCAGTACTTTGCTCAATTAATTCCAATTGAAATTGCTCTTGAAGAAATTTCTTTTGTAGCCTTAAATATCTCTTGTAGAGTATTTTTGGATAAATTTTTATTGTTGGTAAAACAATAAATTTTTATAATATTGTTGTTTTATACTAAGAAATTTATAAACAATGAAATTGGCATGTTTTCTCTTAAGAATAATATTTCTTTCTATTTTTAATTGATTTTTTACCTTATACAAATTTTGAGGACAGGAAAAGTACTTTATTTTTAATCAAAGTTTCATATCCACACCTTACATTTAGGGGCCCAGCCGTGATATTTTACCTGTGACATATTTTTTTTACTCTTTTTCAAACCTTTTCTTATATTGAAAAACTTAAAAAACATATCAAAAATACTTATAATTCAAAAAACCAATAAAAAATAATTTTTTTCATATTATAAGTGAGGCTTATATTTTTTATTTCCTTTTTTTTGAAATAACCTTTTTTCTACTTAATTAATTGGCTTTTTCATTAATTTTAGTGTCTGACAACATGGTAAGACAAGAAAACATTGAAACAGCCTCAACAGTCACCAGAATTATCCCTGCCAGTACTGTTAATTCAGACCATAATAGTATTGTTAGTGTGACTCAAAATAACCACCTGAATCAATATCTTCTGAATTGATTAGCTTGGATATAAGTAATACTCTTCAGAAAGCTAATAATTTGGCGAATAGTAAGTTTTTGACGTAAAAGTACCATTTTAAGCCTTTTTAATCATAAAATATGCCTTCAACTAGATCAGGAGCCAGCTATAACCCCTCAAGCAGCTCCCAGAAAGGTAATAGACGTGATTATGGCAGAAGCCAACCAGGTACAGAAGGAAAAGGGTCAGTTGATTACTTCCAAACAACTAAAATAGGTCATTCTGATTCTGATAATACCATTTTAACTTCACAAAGAGCTGAAACCGCCACAAGAAGCCTCAGTGGACATATACAAAGCCAGCCACAAAGCTTACAACAATGCCCTGCAGTACAAGGAGTACTAGATCCTTGCAGATCTGTGAAAAAACTGCATGAATTCTTACCTGACTGTGAGAAAATTCCCAGCCCATCCCAATACTTGCAAATTGCTCAATGGATGGCATCCATTGATGGAGAAGAAAAACATGATGCTCTTGACACTAGAATGGAGGAAAAACAACCCTCCACCACCCAAGAAAGTGCCAAAAACAGCCCCAGTGGCCAGAAGCAGCAATGCCAACATGAAAAAGCAGCCACAAGCTCCAAACAAGGGCAAAGGAAAGGCACCACCAAACCTTACAGCCAGGGCTAAAGGATGCCTTGGAAAATGTGTTTCAGATGGCCAGAACAATGATGGAGTTACAAAAGAAACAGGAGGCCAGATTAAAATTTCAGAAATGATTTCTCATATTTTTTGATTCTATTCCAGAGTTGTATGAAGCTATAACTGATGTAAAAAGTCATCTTTCTGATAAAAATACATCAATTTGTGACAATCTTAAAACACATAACTTCAGTCTGAGCCAAATCAATGAAACACTTAAATGTTTTGAAAAAGGTTTGAGAACAATTAAGACTTCCAATAATGATAATTCTTTTGGCAATAAGATAAATGAACAATCTGCCATTATTAAGGACTTGACAGACAAATATTCTAAATTCAATATTGATGAAATGATTGAAACAAGAATAAATCAAGCCATAAATACTATCAAAGAGGATAATAAGAAATCTCCTGATGATATTTCAAAATCATTTACTGAATTAAAGACACATATAACTACCTTGAAAAAGTGTTTTGATACCTCAAAAGAGGAAATATCAAAATTAACAATAAAGTCAAATGAAGTTATCTCTGATAATACTAAACAAACAGAATTATGGAATGAGCTGACATATAAAGAGGATGATCATAAAAAGAATTTAATAACCTCTATACAAAGCTTACAACATGAATCAAGAAACTCACAAAGGTGTAACAACAGTAAAATGAATGATATTTAACAACTACTAAACACCTTACCAAGAATTTCTACACCTCTGAATCAAAATGAGGGTACAGGGATTCTCAATCCACAAGTATTGGATATTGAAAATTCTCAATTGAAAAATGAGTTTTCTACTTCTTTTCATAACTTGTAACCATCAATTGGCCAAGCAATCTTGAAAGAAGTTCCAAAACTTAAGGAATGGCCTCACTTCATTGGTGAAGGAGAATATGACCATATGGAATTTGTAAGGTTTGACTATGAAACAATAAGTAAAAATTACTAATTTATTACTTATTGTACTCTTAATATCCTTATTAATTGAATAAATAAGATTAAAAATATAATAATAATAAATAATAATTATTATTATGGCGTAAAATAATTATATTATTAAATAAATATAATAATATAATTTATATTATGAAAATATAATATAATAAATAAATATATTAATATAAAATAATTAATATATTTAAAAAGCTCTTTATTATTGTTACCAACAAATAATAAAGGCGTACAAAATTGTTTTTTATCAATAAAAAACAATCAATAACAATAATATTACTAATATTAAAGTTATGAATTAATATAAATACTATTTATATTAATTAAAGAATTATTAAGAGAGTAATAATAGAGAAATTATTATAATAAGAGAAAATAACCTACTTTTAACACTTAATATAATAATTTTGAAATATTTTACGCCAAAAAATATAAATACAACTTTTTCAAATTGTATTTACAATAAAAATAAAGAAAATTACAAATTATTCTGGATTTTTACATGGAAATGAGTTTTTAGAGAGATTTTTAACAAAAACAATTAAATAAATGATTTAATCACGTCAAAATAGATGATTATAGCAAGGTGGTCTTTGGTCTTCAATAATATAATACTTCTATATATAAAGAATAAAGAAATTACCTTTGATTTAATTGATTTAATGTTTTTGATGCATCTGAGGGGAAAATAGAGTAAAAAGAGCTCTATTTATAGTAAATACCTCCCTCCTAGAGTCCAACAGGCTTCTAGTAGACGTGTACTGATCATGTCCACTGGAATTGATCAATATTTTAAGGTTTGAGGGTGATTACATCATGATCAAACCATATTACATCATTATTACACCATTATTTAGAGTTATCACTATAACTCTAAGTTTGATGACATTAGAGGCTTGGCAGAACCCCAAATTTCGTGGATTTTATTAGTTTTAATCATAAACTAATAGTATTCACCAATTTTATCACTCTTATGACTGTTAAACTTAATTTAAGGTTACAGTAGGTGATCATAACTGCTCAATTTAAGCTCAAACTTTGATCTTCAATAACTTTTGAGATTTACACGCTACAGCAATTCAGAGAGTGAATTCTGATAGCCTGGCATAACCTTATTATTCTGCCAAAAGCCTTTCATTACATCATCAAAACTCTAATTTTGATGATTTTTCTTGTAACTCATCTTTTCTGTCGAAATTCAATATTTTAAACTTCAAACCTTGATTTCAGGGGGTTATACCCTGAATTTAATAATAAAAAATTACATCATTCTTCACGAATGAACTAGTAGAATCCAACTGTATACTTTTTTTTAAGTTTGGACTACTTTCACAACAAAGTGGTCAACAGCTCTGTTGATTTTTATCAATATTTCATCATAGGTTTTAACCTTGTTTATAATCTGTAAAATAAAGTTCATATCTGTGTTTTTACACTAATTACGTGGTAACTTTATTTTTGGTTCATCATTCTATCATGTATAGTTTAGGAGATATTAGCTATGATCCTTGAATATATGCGTTGACCAAAAAAGTGCATATATTCAGGTTAATTCCTTAAGTATTGACTTTGGAAATTAGCTTATTAATTGTTTTATGTGTGGATCTTTGTGGGGAATCCACTGGTACAATTTCTTTCACTTTTTGTTTCATTAGTTCCTGAGATAAATAAGGTTTTCTGGTTTTCATAAGGTATCATACCTTATAATTCATTAAATATTGACTTTACAGATATGCCATAAAAATGGTATATGTGTATTTTTCCATGAGGAATCCAATGGTATAATTTATTTTACATGTTGATTCATTGGTTTTTAAGTTAAACCAATTTTTGTACCAATTTATGGTATTTTTTCTATATTTAAGTAATTATTTTTAATGTATAATTATTCTAAGTAATTTTAATAAAATTATATTAAAGGTATAATTATTCTTAGTCTTTTTTGTGACCTTATTGGGTATGTGGTCATATCTCAAAGGCTCACAGAATTCATCAGAGGTACTGACATGATCAAAAAAGACTTTGAACTACCAGAAAGATTGGTAACAGCCAGGTGTAACACACAATTTACCAAATCAGCTCACAGAAGGTATCTCAAATTGAGACAAGCACATGGAGACCAAAGTTGGACTTGGTGGAAAACCCAAAATTATCAACAAATGGGCCAATAATGCTTGGAGGTTTAAAGTGGAAACAGCCTTTGAATCTGCCAAATTTAATGCTGATAAAGACAAAGCTTTACCATGGTTTTGCCAACAAAAAGACAGATTAATAGCATTATATCCTGACATGTCAGAATTTATGATCCATAGAAAGATTCTGAGACAATGTGGAGGTGACTTAGAGCATGCTGTCAAAAGCAGGACTACTGAACAATCTTCAGCAGAAGATATTATAAATATATTAGAAGAAGTAACCACCAGAACCAAAATTGGTTCTATTAGGGTGAATCTCAAAACAAGGTTTAATACACCTTGGAAAGATTCTGTGGAAAAAAACCCCAAAGAAAATTCTAATAATGTTAAGTATAAATCTGCAGATACAGTCAGAAAGTGCTATATTTGCCAAAGCACCACCCATTTAGCCAATACATGTCCAAAAAGGGGGAAAATCAATGAAATTGATATTGAAAAGGAACCTGATGTTGAGAAAGATGACATAATTGAAGACAATTCAGATGATAAGTCATCCATATTTTCTGAATCTTCAAAAGATATAAAAAATATCAATGCCA
This sequence comes from Austropuccinia psidii, assembly GCA_023105745.1. Classification (NCBI taxonomy): domain Eukaryota; kingdom Fungi; phylum Basidiomycota; class Pucciniomycetes; order Pucciniales; family Sphaerophragmiaceae; genus Austropuccinia; species Austropuccinia psidii. The sequence continues at coordinate 13,068,422 of JALGQZ010000014.1, forward strand.
CTTTTGACATCATGGAATCTTATTCCCACTTGCCACAATTGAGCAATGGTCAACTTGATTTATCAAAAGTTCAAGATGCACAACCTATGAAAACTAAACCAAACAGAGGGAAAGGTTATACAGCTGTTAACTCCTGTATAACAGAAGTGGTGATTGACAACAAGCCCACCAAACTTTTGCTTGACCCAGGAGCCTTCTGCTCTTGTGTTGGAAAATCCTTTCTTAAAACTTGTGTACCAAATTTTGAAGACCAACTTTTACCAATTGATGGTATAAAATTCAATAGTACAAGTAATCCAATGAAATCATTAGGAAATTTTGAGACCAATGTCATATTCCCACACCTTAATGGGAATTTAAGAATCACAGTTGAATTTGTTGTCATGGAAAACTGCTCTAGTACCCATTTTATATTGGGAAATGACTATTTAATCATGTATGGGATAGATTTACATAACAAGAAAGACAGATAATTTACTATTGGAGACGATAAGAGTCAGAAATTTGCCTTTTTACCATTTAAAAGACAAATTAAAGTAAATAAAGTATCCCCAGTCAACTTACAATTGGAAAAATTCAAATCTGAACAGTTGAAGGAGGCTGAAATAAGCCTTCATCTGACTGATAAACAAGAAAATTAACTTTCTTCCCTTTTGTATGACCACAGAGGAGCATTTGCTTCAGACAAACAACCTCTAGGAGCAATTATTGGTCATGAAGCTGATATCATTCTTAATATTGAAAGACTTTATCCACTACGCTTGAGAAGACCTGCATACCCAGCAAGTTCCAAGTCAAGAGAAGCTCTGGAAACTCATATCAAAGAACTTCTAGACCTTGGTGTAATAAGAAACGTTGGCCATAATGAATAAGTAGAAATAACTACACCAGTCATAGTGGCATGGCATAATGGAAAATCCAGAATGGTTGGAGACTTTAGAGCTCTGAACACTTACACTGCTCCAGATAGGTACCCAATACCAAAAATCCAAATTGCCCTTACTCAAATTTCTCAAGCAGTGTATATAACCACTATGGATGCCCTTAAAGGATTCCATCAAAATGTAGTGACACCAAGAGCAAGAAAATATTTGAGAATTATTGTTCATTGTGGAGTGTATGAATATTTAAGAATTCCCTTTGGTATCAAAAATGCACCTTCACACTTCCAAAGAATGATGAATGAAATCTTCCCTGAAGAGCTTTCAGAGTGATGGTTAATCATTTACATTTATGACATTATTGTCTGTTCCACAACTTGGGAAGAGCACATGTACAGATTGTCCAGAGATTTGACAAAAATTCAATCAGTAAACATGAAAATCTCCTTGAAGAAATGCCATTTTAAATTTAATGAACTTAAAGCACTAGGACATGTTGTATTTGGTTTGTCCCTTGGAATTGAAAAAAACAAAGTTGCAGCAGTATTTCTAAAACCCATGCCTCAAAAAAAAAAGGAAATTCAGTCATTTTTAGGTTTTGCAGGATATTACAGGCAACACATTAAAGAGTTGGCATCCATAGCAAGACCACTTTATAAATTGTGTGACAGAGACACAGTATTTGAAATGACTGTTGACAGAGTCAAAGCATTTGAGTCTCTAAGAGAAGCCTTGACCACTGCTCCACTCTTACTGATTCCAGACTTTAAATTAACTTTTAAATTGTATACTGATGCATCAGGGGATGGGCTGGGTGCTGCACTTCACCAAGGTCAGATAATAAATGATATACCTGTAGAAGGACCCATATGTTTCATATCCAGGCAAATCAAACCAACTGAAGCCAGATATGGAGCAAGTCAAATGGAATGCCTATGCCTTGTCTGGGCTTTAGAAAAACTCAACTACTTTCTGGAAGGATTTGTTTTTGAAGTAATAACAGATTGTACCACTGTTAAATCACTTTTAAACATGAAAACACCCAATAGACATATGCTCAGATGGCAAATAGCCATACAGGAGTATAGGGGCAATATGACTATTGTTCATAAAGATGGTAATATTCATAAAATCACAGATGGACTGAGCAGATGGTCATTACCAAATGATATTAATAATCCTGCTTATGTGCCAGAAGAAGCTTCCTCACAAATCCCAATAGAAGGAATAAGTGTTACAGACTTGAATACCACCTTCTTTGAAGAGGTCAGAAATAGCTACATTCAAGATAATAATTGTAACATCTTATGCCAATTACTTAACAAATACTGTAAAGACAACTCTCTAATACAATGCTTGGATGAAGTATGGAAAAGATCTTATGATGAAGGAGGATTTCACCTACTGGATGGTATAATTTATCACAGGACCAAGCACACATGTGTCATGACAGTTGTGGACAGGTCATTAATCAATCTTGTACTGAAAGAATGCCATGACATCCCCTTCTCATAACATCTGTCTGAAGAGAGAACAAGAGAAAAAGTAAAAGCCTGTATATGGTGGTCAATGTGGCAGAGATATGTTGCAGAGTATTGCCAAACCTGTGACAGATGTCAAAAAGCAAATATGTCCACTGGCACGAGACTTGGAAATATGATAAAAATCCAAGAACCAAGCAGACCTTGGGAAATTGTCCATATGGATTGGGTAACTGGGCTACCACCAGGAGGTGACAGAAGTTATAATGCTTGCCTAGTGATTGTAGACAGATTCAGTAAGACTCCAATATTTTTACCATGTCACAAAGATGATAAAGCCATGAATACAGCTCTTCTGATATGGAATAGAGTAGTGTCATGGACTGGTATATATACAAATATCATTAGTGACAGGGATCCCAAACTCACTTCAGCACTATGGACAAATCTTCACCAATTATTTGAGACTTAGCTGTCTTTCTCTACAGCCTACCACCCACAAACTGATGGTCTGTGTGAGCCTTAGAGGTAATTTCATATACCCAAAAGACCACAAATACAAAATTAACATATAAATATAAATAAAATAAATTTATTTATATTATTAAAATGAAAATCAAAATATAAATATAAAATTATATTCACAATTAAAAATTTAATCACAATTTAAAAATGAAATTACATTAAATTTTGATATTGTAAAATTACATTTATACTTGAAAAAATTAAGTAAAAATGAATTTATAACAAAATTGTAAAAAAATAAACAAATTTGGAAAAAAGTTTAATAAAAATTATTATAACTTTTTATCAAATAAATAAACATATAAAAATTATTTCACCATTGGATTCCTCATAAAGAATCAGGTGGGGTCACCTCTGAGTGGAAATTTTGTGACTCAACTCTAAATAAGCTTAAATTAAGTGTTTAGTATTTTCTGCATGAAAATTGAAAATCCTCAAAACTTCAATTTAATTCACATCACATGTAGTGTTAATTGCCAAAATTTGTGTTAAAATTGAGGTGTTGTGTATATTTTAGAAGTTATGAGGAATTAAAGTATTTTCAATTGAATTCAATTGAAATGTCAAAATGTGTGCATGTATTACATAAGTGAACTTTGATTTACATATGTGGTATCAATTATTACCGTACTGAAATGTACAACTAAATTGAATTACATATGTAAATTATAAGTATAATAAATGATGAGGAATTAAAGGAAAAATAAATTGGAAAGAATAAATTTGGGGGGGAAAGGAACTCCAGCTCTAAGGGGGAGCTAGACCCCCAAAATCCTTGCTGACAGGCGTGTGGTGTCAAAATTCACGCAAAAGTTCATCACTTTTGGCCTGGAATTGAGTTACAGGGTCTGTGGACTCAATTGATGATGTGGTTTTGATACCAACTGGGGTAGTTTTAGCTGTTGCCAAAAAGGTAAAACTACCCTTAAGATAAAACAATAATAGTAAAAACAGCTTTAACTTGTTTCTACGTCTCTTACACACATTCTGACGTGTTTTGAAGGCTCTAGACCAGGTATTGCTATAGTAATGGCTGATTTAAGGGTCTAAAATGGCTAAAAATGGCTTAAACCAGCCCTTTTTTGGTCTAAACCAGGGTTCAGTGATGCCATAATTGGCTTTTCTGTTGTCAGACTGTTTTTCACGACTGACAAGAGTAAATTTTACTTTTGGAGTAGGAAAATTTATGGCTATAAAAGAATTTCTTCTTTGCCCCACTTTTCTCTTCATGTTAGAATCTTTTCCTTTTACTAATTATTTTAAACACTGTTAAACCAATCAATAAAAGATTCCAACCACCTTATTTTAAATCTTTTTGAACCCTTTAACCACGTGAAAAAATCATTATAATCATTGTTAGTAATTCTTATAATCATTTTTAACCCTGAACCACCCCAAAAGTGAATTAAAGCATCTTTCATCACTGTAAACTTTGTCACTTTGTTTCCAAATTCACTCTGGTCACTTTTGGGCATGTTTTCTCTTTAATATTCTTTTTAAAGACTTTGTTCTTTAATTAATTGCTTGCAGACCTTTGCTCAATTAATTCCAATTGGAATTGCTCTTGAAGAAATTTCTTTTGTAGCCTTAAAATATCTCTTGTAGAGTATTTTTTGGATAAATTTTTATAATATTATTGTTTTATACTAGTAAATTTATAAGCAATAAAATTGGCGTTTTTTCTCTTAAAAATAATATTTCTCACTATTTTTAATTGATTTTTACCTTATACAAATTTTGAGGACAGGAAAAGTACTTGATTTTCAATCAAAGTTTCATATCCACACCTTACAGTCTGGCTGAAACAATGATCCAAACCTTAGACGACATGTTAAGAAGATTTTGTGCATATGGCGTTGAATTCAAAGATTGTGATGGATTTAGCCATGCTTGGTGTACTCTGTTTCCAGCACTGGAATTAGCATATAGAACATCAATCCATGCCAGTACCAATCAAACTCCTGCTATTCTAGAAAAAGGATAAAACCCCAAATTACCCCAAGATTCCTTGAGGAAAGATTTGATTGAAATACATCCCACAGCTGCTAGCTTCAAGGGGATGCTATACAAAGCTATAAAGCATGTAGTAAGGTGCATGGAAGACTCTTTTGCATATGCTAAGGACAAATGGGATAAATCACATGAAACTCCAGATTTCAAAGTGGGGGATTTAGTTCTTGTATCCACAAATAACTTCAATAACATCAAAGTATGTAAAAAGCTGAATGACTCCTTTTCAGGACCTTTTGTTATTAAGGCCCTCCATGGAGAAAATGCTGTTGAAGTAGAGTTATCTGAAGAACTTAGCAATAAGCATCCTACATTTCCAGTGAGCTTGATAAATCCATATAAATCTAGTGATGCTGAAACAATTCCCTTGAGGAATAAAATTCCCCAAGCTAAACCTCATGTTGAGCCATCTGGTAGTAAGAAAACTGCCAAAGTTCTCAAAGAAAGAAAGTTGAGAACCAAAAAAGTAAGGGAATACCTTGTTAGGTATAGTGACCCAACTTGTGAAGATGAATGGTTGCCAGAGAAGGACATACCTAAAGCTACTAAACTTCTCAGAAGGTTCAGGCACACTAGAAATAACAATATTACAAAGTAATATTCTTTTTTTAGGGGTAGGGAATGTGAGCCTTAGAGGTATTTTTATATACCCAAAAGACTACAAATGATAAATTAAAATAAAAATATAAACAAAATAAATTTATTCATATTATTAAAATAAAAATATAAATACAAATTTATATTTAAAAATCAAAATTTAATTATAATTTAAAAATAAAATTACAATAAAATTCAAAATTATGAAAATTCATTTTTACTTGTAAAAATTAAATAAAAATGAAATTTTTGATAAAAATTATGAAATGAAAATATTTTTGGTAAAGATTTATATAAAATATATTATCACTTTTTATCCAATAAATAAACATATAAAATTTATTTCACCATTTGATTCCTTATAAAAAATTAGGTGGGGTCACCGCTGAGTGAAATGTTTGTAACTCAACTCTAAATAAGCTTAAATTAAGTTTTCAGTATTTTTAATACAACAATTGGAAATCCTCAAAACTTTAGTTTAATTCACACCACATGTGGTGTTAACCATTAATTTTTTGTGTTAAAATTGAGGTGTTATGTTTAGTTTAGAAGTTATGAGGAATTGAAGTATTTTCAATTGAATTCAATTGAAATGTCAAAATTTGCGTGTGTATTACATAAGTGAGCTTTGATTTACATATGAGGTATCAATTATTACTTTATTATACTGTACAATTCAATTGCATTACATATGTAAATTACAAGTATAATACATGATGAGGAATTAAAGGAAAAAATAAATTGGAAAGATGCAAATTTGGGGGAAAAGGAACTCTAGCTCTAAGGGGGAGCCAGACCCCCAAAATCCTTGCTGACAGGCGTGACATGTCAAATTCCACACAAAGTTTCATCACTTTTGGCCTGGAATTGAGTCACAGGGTCTGTGACTCAATTGATGATGAGGTTTTAATACCAACAAGGGTAGTTTAAACTGCTGCCAAGGAGGTAAAACTACCCTTAAGTTAAAACAATGTTATTCAAACAGTTTTAACTGATTTCTAAGCCTCTTACACACATTCTGATGTGTTTTGAAGGCTCTAGACCAGGTATTGCTATAGTAATGGCTGATTTAAGGGTCTAAAATGGCTAAAAATGGCTTAAACCAGGGTTCAATGATGCCATAATTGGCTTTTCTGTTGTCAGACTTTTCTTCACGACTGACAAAAGTAAATTTTACTTTTGGAGTAAGAGAATTGATGGCTATAAAAGAATGTCTTCTTTGCCCCACTTTTCTCTTCATGTTACAATCCTTTCCTTTTATAATTAGTTTGAACACTGTTGAACCAATCAATAAAAGATTCCAACCACCCTTTTTAAATCATTTTAAACCTTTTAACCACGTGAAAAATCCATTATAATCATTGTTAGTAACTCTCATAATCATTTTTACCCCTGAACCACCCCAAAAGTGAATTAAAGCATTTTTCATCACTGTAAACTTTGTCACTTTGCTTCCAAATTCACTCTGGTAACTTTTGGGCATGTTTTCTCTTTGATATTCTTTATAAAGACATTGTTCTTCAATTAATTTCCTGCAGTCCTTTTCTCAATTAATTTCAATTGAAATTGCTCTTGAAGAAATTTCTTTTGTAGCCTTAAACATCTGTTGTAGAGTATTTTTGGATAAATTTTTATTGTTGGTACAACAACAAATCTTTATAATATTGTTGTTTTATACTAAGAAAGTTATAAACAATAAAATTGGCATGTTTTCCCTTAAGAATAATATTTCTTTCTATTTTTAATTGATTTTTTTCCTCTATACAAATTTTGAGGACAGGAAAAGTACTTGATTTTTAATCAATGTTTCATATCCACACCCCACAGACTCTGAGAAACTATATGCATCTTCTTAAAATAGCTGTCCATAAACTGAACCATTATCAGGTGACACAAGTTGCAAGAAAATATATTTAATTTCTCGAATATGACCTCAAAAAAGGGGAAAGAAATTTTGGAAAATCATAAAAATCATGGGAATATTCTGGAATATGTCTCAGAGATAATCACCATGAGCAAAGTGGCTGCACCTAATAGCAGGTGTTGCCTTTGAAAATTAGCTTGAAATCAAAATTGAACAAGTTTTGATCCTTTCTCTGACCTTGGTTGTACCAAGGATTTCATTGTTTGTTGATATTCCAGATTCTTCCAAGCTACTAGAATATCACATAATTTCTGACATTTTTCATTATTTGATTGTAAATAAGGGTTTTGGTAAACCCATGTAAGCAATTTAGTAAAAAAACACAGGTTTTTGGTAAAAACACATAAAGGGTGTTTTTGAATTGAAATGTAGCTAAAAATAAGCTGTATTGGGTAAAACCCCCTTTATGGAATTTTTGTGCCATTGTTCATCTTATTTATGGCATTTTTAATGCCATTTATGGAATTTTTATGCCATTTTTGGTGCTATTTATGGCACTTGTAATTCTATAAATGGCATTTTTATTCTCCCATTGATGCCATAAATGGCACTTTTAATATCATTTATTTCATTGCCATGTCATTGTTGATGCCATTAATGGCACTATTAATGCCATAAATAGCATTTTCATGCTGTTTTTAATGACATAAATGTCATATTTATGCTGTTGTTAATGCCATAAATTTCATTCTCATGCTGTTTTTGATTCCATTTTTGGCACTGTAAATAATTCCATAAATGGTATAAATGTCACTATTAATTCCACTTATGAAATTGGTATGGCAATGTCTATGCCATTTATGAGATTATTATGTCTTTATTGCTGCCATAAATGGCACTGTTAATGGCATAAATGGCACTTTTAATGCCATAAATGTCCCTGTTCATGCCATAAATGGCGCTTTTCATGCCATAAATGGAGCTTTTAACGCCATAAATGGCACTATCAATTCCATAAATGGGATTGTTAATGCCATAAATGGCAGTTTAACTTCCACTGATGCCTTAAATTACATTTTTAATTCCATTGATGTCATAAATGGAACTTTAAATTTATTTACAAGCATGAACAGAAGAACTTAACAAAAGGCACTTTTTTGGCCTACAATTCTCCCACCCAAAAAACATTCCAAAATTTTGGGTTTCTGCCTTTTGATTCATAAGAGATTCATAAGTGGGAACATTTTTAATAAAATTCTTTGAAAAAATCGGCTATTTTTCCAAATTGAACAAATTAGAGAAATTTGAAAAAAAAATAGAAAAAATTTGGGGATCTTGACAGCCCATTTTAGCAAAAATATGGAAAAAAATTAAAAAAATCCTCAAAACTAAGCCTGAAGATTTAATTTTAAAAAAGTAAGCCACTTACATTTTCTGACCATAAATTGGTAAAAAAACATAAGGGCTTACATGTTTTTACTAAAATCTTACATGTGTTTACCAACACCTGTAAAAAATAAATATATATTATATCATATGTAATATTTGAAGATATTGAGATCCATAAAAAAATGTTTTCAATTCTAGCTTTATTTTTATTCAGCTTTCAGCTAATATACATATTTCAACTATCTATATATTGTGGGTTTCACCACTTCTATCTGTCTTTTGAGGCCTCAATGATTAAGCTCCAGTTTTTTTAATGAATAAAGCCTCAATTCTAATTCATTGGTTACTTATTATCAATTAATAATAATGTGAATTTGTATTTTCCCTTTAAAAGTTTTCTTCAATACCTTCATATCCTGGATAAATTCCTCATCTTGAATAAAAAAAGTATTTCTGTTTTCTGTATTTTAAATTGTCATTTTTTCAATTTAAAAATTAATAATATGAAAATTGAAACAGTTTTGTCTAAGGGAATTATTCAAAAAAAGAAAAATGTATTTGAAATAGATATTTTCTTCTTTATTGGTCAAAATTTCCATAATATCAGTATTATTTTGATTTTTTTCATTCTTTATTGATATTATTATTGATGAAGCTCCTTGATGTTTCTGATTGGAAAGCTCATTTATTATTTTTCAAACATAAATTATTCCCCACTTTGGTTTTTTTCAACTATTAACTTTTTCTCATCCAAAAGGAAAGTTGAATGGCGTGTAAAAACATTCTGATACTTGAAAGTTTTTAAAGGGTTTTATGGATTTTATATTTGAAGGATGAAAGGAACCATTGTTTCAAAAAATGTTAATCCTTTTTGACACTAAAAGGCATTACAGTAGAAATCCTTACAGGCCCTACTGCTTTAATCTTCAGTAGGAAACTAAAAGATCTAATTTCTCAACCAATTTCAAAAATTAAGAAGTTAAAAAAACTCAGAAAAATTGAAAAAAGATATGAGAAAATAACATAGTCTTCATAAAAAATCAATAATAAAATTGAAAAAGTGAAGTGAAAAATTACAATAGCATAAAGAGACTTTTTTCTGATTATTCTCTTTGAAAAGAAATAGCGGAAGGTATGATAGGGTATTTATTAATTAGATATCCTACTTATTATAAAAATATGAAATTCAAACATTATTTTGGATTTTAGGAGATGAGGACCAAATAACTCACTCTTAGATTTATCTGCATCTATTTTTTACATTATTGAGTCAAACTATATTTCAGAAACTTTATTTCACCTTAATAACATTCAAATTAGTAGCTTCATATTACTTTTTCAAAGCTTAACAGAAATCTTATCCTCTTGAAAAATATAATTTTCCAAATTTCCACTGTTTTTTCATTGACACAATCTTATGAATCCCGGATTAGATTGATGATAGATTTATAATATGGAAAATGGTTTTCTTTGAAAGGTTGGACATTTATTACATGAAAGTGTTGATAACTTAACATACAAAAATTATGAAGTTGTGGGTAAAAAATCCCTTATGAAATTTTCAATAGTTAAGGTTTTAAAGTTTTGAAGATGATTGTGGCCATATTTTGATTCTGGCTGTATATGGCTCTAACAGGATATTTGTATCAATTCAATCTTTTTTCCAAAGATGTTAGATCTTATTTCTGTGGTACCTTAACTAGATAATATAAATCTAATGATTATTTTAATTTTTTACTGAAAATAAATACTAGAAGCTGACACAAGGAACCCTTGTTTTTTTCTTTCAAAATATGAGAGAGATATTTATATATAATTCCATTAACCACACCTTAGAAATAGCTTATGATTAAATATTTAATATTCTTTCAGGTTGAATATGTTAATAAAAGTAAAAGCAACTTTGGAAAGTACCCAGAATCTTGTGAAATAAATTTGGTGAAAGAACTCATTTATTCCAATCATTTTGTTGTAGTACCGTATGGAGTCGCATTATTAAAAATAATCAAATTCTTTTTCCATTCATTCAGGAATGAATGTTTGATAATTATTCCTCTGAACTATCCAATATCCATATTCTATTTTATTTGATCCTTGAGAAGGATTTACACAGGTGGCCACCCTACCTTTGAGGAAAAACAAGCTTAGAGAAATCGGAATATTGTTTTCTCAATTTTTTTTAATAATTCAAAGTTCTGTATTTTTAGTATTGGTATAATTAAAAATTTAATGGGGAATAATTGAGCTCATTAAGCCACAAATTAAATATTTAAATTTAATTTCTGAACAAATTGTGAACTCTCAATACATCTGAGTTGTTAAAAAACATATTGGAAACTGATTAAATTAAAAAAAAGAAATTCCTATGAGATATAGCAACCATAGCTCAAAGGCAAACTTAATGGAATATTATATAATGAAGATAATTTCTAAGAATTACTTTAACCATTTAGACAAAGAAAGTTTAGATGCCTCAAATTTAACACGTTCACTTGATTTATTTATCTTATATATTTTCTTCCTTGAATTATTTTGTTCACAACAGTTGTTTTTAACTCTTTATGGCTGAATCTTTTGAAATATTCTTTTAATAATTTTATTAAAATTTCTTTTTATAATTTTTTTCAATTTTTATGTACAATTTTTTTATTTTTGTTTTTTTTTATAATATTTTGATAATTTTTTTTTTTTTTTGAAAATTTCTTCATAATTGATTTTATATTTTCTCATAACTTTTTTCAATTTTTGGAATAATTTTTTCATAATTTTTAAATTTGTCTTGAACTTTTTTTCTAATTTTGTCTCTAATCTTTTTGTATTTTTTTTCTAATTTTTTATTTTATTTTATTTTTGTTATTCTATTTTCTTTTATAATTCTTCTATGGTTCTGGCAAGAGCACATAAGAATTTTGGTGAGAACGCATAGGGAGTTCCCTGGGCCTCTTTTCAATTAAAAAAAGAAAAGAAAAAACCTGCCAAAACCCCCTCAAACAAATCCCTGACTCATTTTCTCCATTATTTTTCACATGCCCCCCCCCAAAAAAAAAACCTCTTTTTTAAAAAACCATTTCAAATCAAATTTTTCAAATCTTTCCAAACCATTTCAATTTATTTTTCTCTCTAAAAACCCCATTTTTTCCAAAAAAAAAAAAAAAAAAAAACTTTCCTCCTAAACCTTTTTAACATTTTTTCACTTCACCAAAACCAGAATTACCTTTTTTTATCTTCCCTCTTTATCCACCCATAAGCCTCCACCAATTTGGTCAAGCTTTTCATAGCCTTCCCCCCTGTTTTTATCTTGAAAATGTTCTTTCTTCATTCTATAAACCCCAAATTTCACCTTTATTATTTATTTGAATTTCTTTAGCTTCTTCCCCTAAAAAATTATTTAACACCCCTGAATGTTAATCTCAGACCCTTGAGCTTCTTTTTTATAATTTTAATGATGTTTCCAGGTAACAGGGGGATTCTGTGTTAACCTTGAGGTCTAATATGGCCCACAACAAAATTTGAATAGGTTTTGATAGGTCTGGGAACCCAAATTCTCACAGAAACTCCTCTAAAACAGTCATTTCAAAAAAGCTTGACTGTCCTTTTAAAATTTATGCAAAAAAATAGTCCAAGAGTACCACTTGGACTCTCAAAGTCAAAATTCCTGAACATAGTCATAAGTCCACTAAAAAGATCATGGCACATTCTTCTTTCAGAAAATTCAATGAAAAAAATACATCCCAAACTTCTCAGATGTTTTAATCACTGCTCATTAAAAGGAAAGCTCAGGCCCAATTTTTCAGCCATAGGGAGCCTGACAGGTATGTAATAATCATCTATATTTACAACAACGTCAATTGAATCAAGAAAGAAATACTTCAAGGAAGAAGTGCTGTTAATTCTCTTATTGAAACCCTCAAGCAAAAAATGATTTGTGTGGTCCTCTGAAAGGGATACATAGGGACAAATTACATCATGTTTTTTCCCCACTAACTTCCTATAAAATTAAATAAAGACTTTCTTCATGTTATTCGAATTTATTGTAACCATAAAGCCAATAAGTAAAGAAGTGCACTTTTGTATTGTGTAGGATTCAGCTCAACCAACAAGACCCTTTCTGGGGTTCTTGCTTATTAAATGATTAAGCTTAATTCTCCTACACTTTTGCATTGATTCTATGTATAAAAAAGTCCTTAACAGTACCAGTTTATCTCCCCCTCCATTAATTTTCTTAATAGGAATTTGGCCTTTCAAAATTCTCTTCATAAACTCATCCCAGATTCAAGAGTCATGTGATTCATTTTGAGAACTAACAGGTTTTTATTTTCCCATTTAGTGAATAAAATTTGCCACAAAACTTCTTTTCAAAGAAGATTTTTTGGGCCCTTAGTATCAAGTAACTCACTTTTATTTGAAATAATTTGGTTATTAATGAATTTGGTGTTTATTTCTCAGGCTATTCATTTATTAAATGTAAAATCCTTTGAGAAAAATTGCAATAAACTACAAAATAAAATGAAAATTCTCAATTATTGCAATATTTGCAAAAAAAACCTGGCTTCCTGTGCAGAATTATTAAATTAAATCCTGGATAGCTCATTTACACCTGGGGTGGGTTCCACCTCAAGCAGTGAAGGTGCCCATGCAATGGTTAAAATTTTGCTTCAATATTCCACTGGTACACTCCTGGAGGTTGTCAGAGCCCTTTACATGTATTTCAAGAAGATATTTATTGAAATAATAAACATATTCTCCAAAGAAATTATTTCTAATTTCAAGAATTAACCTCCTCACATCTGTTCTCTCAATGGGAGGGTGTACATTACTCCCTTAAGATGGTGTTTAATAATTTCAAAACAAACTTTCCCTCCAATTTAAAATGAAGAAATAAATTCAGTAGCTCTCAAGGAATACCTTGAAAAAACAAGAACATCTAGGACTTTCTTGATTGAAGAAGTCTCCAGCTATCAGACTTCCATCCACAGTGTAATTTTAATTTACCTGTAAGGATCACCAATCATCAATTTCATAGCTTTTTTGTAACATTCACCTATTTTACTTTCAATATTATTCTCATGATGGCTATCAATGATATTATCAAATTTTTGAGAAAGAAAGAATCAATTGAGCCAAAGAAATATTTTAAGATACTTGAGAAGACTTCCTTCAAGGACAAAGTGCATGAATCACATCAATTATTCAACATTCTCAAGATGTTTAAGCTAGAAACATACCTTGTAGGAATTTTTGGTTATTTCAATAAAGCTTTTTTTTCAACCATTTTTCTTAGGTACCGGTCTCAGAAGACTTTACAAAAATTCATAGTTAAATACATTTTCAAGACAATAAGCTTCCATGGTAGTAGAAACTGTAGCTATAGAACAGTATCCTATTACATTTACAAGACACAAGAGCAATGTTCTGGTTTCAGGGGTTACTTCGCTGAAGAAATTCAAAATAATAAAGACCTTTATTAAGACATTAATACTTTGGTCTCCTCAGTAAGCTCATATTTGGATATAATTGTGTGATCCTGAAAGCATGAAACGTCTCACCTACTCAACAGTCTCCAACTACTCTATTCAATTATCTTTTCTCATTTTCTTTTAATTTTTGTATAAATTTCAAAAAGTCAGATTAATGTCCTCAGAGCTTTAAGTAAATCTTGTTTCTATAACTAATTGCTCCTTT